>CM046819.1:13456842-13496162 GCA_025617385.1 Murraya koenigii
ATTGAGGAAAAACCAATCCGATTTCAATCCGAACTTTAATCCGATCCGAATCCGATCTGAATAATTCGGATCGGATTCGGATCGGATATATATTCGGATTAATCGGATTCGGTTTGGATCGGATAAATTCATAGTTCGGATTCGGATCATAATTTTGGATTCGGGTTGAATTCGGATGTGGGACTTTTTGACAATTTTCTCTAAAATTTATGAAAATATATATTAATTTTCTAAATAAATTCTCCAAATAAGCATTAATCTAAATAAACTCTCCAGCTCTCCAAAAGTCCAAATCTTCAAATAAATTCTCTAAATAAACCACACAAAATAAACATTAATCTAACTCCAAGTCTCCAAATAAACAACACAAAATTGTAATATTATCATCCAACAACAAAATAAACCAAACTAAAAATTATCATCCAACAACAACATAAATGAAAATAAAAATTATTATCCAACAATATTAAGGAAATAAACACAAAATAAAATACTAAACATTACTTCAATCTCCAAGTCTCCAAAATCCAAATAAACAACACAAACTAAACATTACTCCATCTCCATCCAAGTCTCCAAATGAAGTCTCTAAATAAACCACACAAAATAAATATTACTCCAACTCCAAGTCTCCAAATAAACATCCCACAATAAATATTATCATCCAACAACAAAATAAATCAAACTAAAAATTATCATCCAACAACAACATAAATGAAAATAAAAATTATCATCCAACAATATTAAGAAATAAACACAAAATAAAATACTAAACATTACTTCAATCTCTAAGTCTCCAAAATCTAAATAAACAACACAAACTAAACATTACTCCATCTCCATCCAAGTCTCCAAATGAAGTCTCTAAATAAACCACACAAAATAAATATTACTCCAACTCCAAGTCTCCAAATAAACATCACAAAATAAATATTATCATCCAACAACAAAATAAATCAAACTAAAAGTTATCATCCAACAACAACATAAATGAAAATAAAAATTATCATCCAACAATATTAAGGAAATAAACACAAAATAAAATACTAAACATTACTTCAATCTCTAAGTCTCCAAAATCTAAATAAACAACACAAACTAAACATTACTCAATCTCCATCCAAGTCTCCAAATGAAGTCTCTAAATAAACTACACAAAATAAATATTACTTCAACTCCAAGTCTCCAAATAAACATCACAAAATAAATATTATCATCCAACAACAAAATAAACCAAACTAAAAATTATCATCCAACAACAACATAAATGAAAATAAAAATTATCATCCAATAATATTAAGAAAATAAACACAAAATTTCAGTACTAAACATTACTTCAATCTCCAAGTCTCCAAAATCCAAATAAACAACACAAACTAAACATTACTCCATCTCCATCCAAGTCTCCAAATGAAGTCTCTAAATAAACCACACAAAATAAATATTACTTCAACTCTAAGTCTCCAAATAAACATCACAAAATAAATATTATCATCCAACAACAAAATAAACCAAACTAAAAATTATCATCCAACAACATAAATGAAAATAAAAATTATCATCCAAGACTCAAAGTCCTTACTCCTTAACTCTTGCTTTCCAAGACTCAAAGTCTCCAAAACTCCAACTATCAACTTCAACTTTCCTAATATAAGATCACAAACAATTATTATGTTACAATTGACTTAAAACTTAAACAAAAAATAAAATAATTATGATTATAGTAATTTAAAATAAAACAATTATTATGTTACAATTACCTATTCAAATACCATGATGAATACTAAGCCTATTGTTGTAATCGTTGAAGATTGTGATTGTACATACTCTTTAAAAAAAACTTAAAATTAGTACATGAGTAATATTTTAAATTTATTATAATAAATTTAAAATATATTATATAAAAACAATAAAACATAATATATATATATATAAAGAAATGCTACCTTCTTGTAACTCCATTTGATATACATGATCTTTCAACTCTTGATTAAGATCGTGAGCGGGAGTGGCAAAAGTTTAGACTGCAACCAATTTTCGAGTACAAATCAATGCTTCAATCATAATAGAGTCAAAGAACTCCTATATTCATCAATAATACGACCCCGGTGCTAAAGGCGGACTCGGATGCAACAGTTGATACCGGAATTGCAAGGATATCTCTTGCTATTTTCTCTAATATTGGATACTTTGACCCATTCACTTTCCACCATAGCAAAACATTAAGTTTATCATTACTAGGATCTTCAATCGAGTCAAGTAAGTATCTTTCGACCTCGGTTGACACTTGCTTACCCTCATTCCGAATGGAAACTTTCTTAGCATATCCAAAGAAAGGCGAGCAACTCGTAGGGTGTCGTCACCGTGTTCCATTATATACCCTTGTTGTCGATTGCGTGTCATCTACAAGGCGTGAGAAGAACTAGAACCACCACCACCACCGCTACCACTACGACTAGGAAAACTCTCACTATGCAATAATGATGAGGAGTTCCACCCACTATATGCATCAAAAGTGCATTCAACAAGCCTTTCATCATCTGCGACCATTTCTTCAATCTTTGCAATGTCATCGGAAAAAATCATACCAAAAATATGTTTTGTAAAATCCATTTTGCAACGTGGATCAAGAATAGAGGCAACAATTAAGATTTTGTTAATTTTTTTCGTGCACTCCCAATATTTGTCATATTTTTGCCTCATATTAGCCGCTATCAAATTCACATAAACATCTTTGCTTTTTTCCAATGCACTCAATGAATTCTCAATCAAACCAATTGTGTCGTAACAAATATTAGAAGTCACACTCAAAGAGGCTGAAAAAGTCAATGTAGCATCATAAAAGATCTTTAAAAACCGAACAATTCGTTCAAGACTTAGCCAATCCTCAAGCCCGGTGGCCCCACCCTTTTCTTCCCGTTTTCTTCCTCTTTAAAGTATGCTTCATAAGGTTTATCCACTACGCCATCCTCTCAAATGTCGCTTGAAACTTTAAAGCGATCATCAACATCAAATAGGTGGAATTCCACACGGTAATACAATCCAAAACTACAATTCCATTAGGGCCTTTCACGTGCTCCACACACTTGTTTAAATGCTTTCAACCTCGAAGTGGATGATCTCACATACTTCACGACGATTCGAATACACGCAATCGATGCATGTAACTCTTTTAACCCTCCAAGTGACAACTAGATTTAAGATATGTGCACAACAACGCACATGCATGTATTCACCTGCCAACACAAGTGCATCGAGCATTCTTCCACATAAGCATTTGATTCTTCACATAATCAATAGCAACATCATTGCTCGATGCATTATCAACAGTTATTGCACACACTCTCTCTATTCCCCATTCAAGCAAACAAGCCTCAATTTTTTTACCTATCGTTCTCCCTTTATGGTCTTTAACCGCATTGAAACTAATAATCTTCCTATGCAAACACCAGTCGCTATCAATAAAATGAGTCGTGATCACCATGTAACTCATATTACGAGCTCAAGTCCATATATGCATTGTAAGAGACACTCTTTGCTTATTCTTACATATCAAACTCTTCAAAATTCCTTTTCTTCCAAAAATAATTCCATAACATCCCTACTAATAGTTCTTCGAGATGGCATAATAAAGCGAGGAACAGCTACACTACGTAAATGCCTAAACCCTTTATTATCCACAAAATTGAGTGGCAACTCACCCAAAATAATCATTTTAGTGGATCGCCTTCTACAAGCATCTTGACTCCATCCTTTAGCCAAAACCAGATTACTTGCATTTCCTTCACCACTCTCACTGCCAACCTGCTGTCTTTCATCTTGCTCTTGCTTCGCTTTTAAGTGTGCTTCACATACTTTTAAATGAGTTCCATATTACTAATCCCATCATACTTTGAATGGCATTGATATACCTTGCCACGATGGTTGCACTTTGCTTTATGTTGGTTGTCCTCAAGCAAAGTGAAATGATTCCATGTCTCGGATCTTTTCTTCATCTGGTCGTCTCGAGTTGGCTTCTTCCGCTTTGTATTACTTTTCCTTCTTGTGTGAGTACTTGTACACTTTGAACTTCATCATCATCATTGGAATTTGATCTTGAATGCCCGATCATCCGAAAATACAAAAATTATATCGGTTATCATTGCTTTATTTATGATTTTTAACTAAAAGTTTAATAAAAATTAATTGGAATAATTAAATTAATTTTCTAAAGCAAACAATGCCATTATACCATATCACATTTCACATTGACAGTTACAAACATTTCATTCATTCTATACAAAAAAATCAAGTTAAAAGTAACAACAAGCTCAAGAATTATCAACTCGTGGAGTGCACTGCTCGGTTTATTTCAACTAACTGGTACGAAAATAAAATTCCAACAACGCTCAAGTAATATCTCATAAAACACACACAAATAAATGAATAATTGCCTTTCCAAATCCAAATTACCATGAACAAATTATCAACTGGTTTGTGGCCTTGTGGGTCACGGGTTGTGATCCGGATAGTTCTTGTTCTTGAGTTCTTTGCTGGTGGGTTCTTTGGTTGGTGGGTTGCGTGGTTCTTGGCTTCTATGACTCTTGAGTTCTTTGCTGGTTGGGTTCGTGACTTCGATGCGGTGGACAGTTGTTGAAATGGGTAGTGGATCGTGGATCGTGGTAGAGGCATTGGTGGGTTGCGTGGTTCTTGGCTTCTGCAGTCTGGCTACTTGAGTTCTTTGCTGGTTGGGTTCGTGACTTCGATGCGGTGGACAGTTGCTTGAAATGGGTAGTGGATCGTGGATCGTGGTAGAGGCATTGGTGGGTTGCGTGGTTGCTAGCTTCCTGCGAGGCTAGCGAGATTCTTTGCTGGTGGGTTCGTGACTTCGTGCGGTGGACCAGTTCTTTGAAATGGGTAGTGGATCGTGGATCGTGGTAGAGGCCATTGGTGGGTTGCGTGAGTTCTTGGCTTCCTGCAGCTGCTGAGATTCTTTGCTGGTTGGGTTCGTGACTTCGTGCGGTGGACAGTGCTTGAAATGGGTAGTGGATCGTGGATCGTGGTAGAGGCAGCTAGCTGGGTTGCGTGGTTCTTGGCTTCCTGCAGTTCTTGAGTTGTTACTGGTTGGGTTTGTGACTTCGATGCGGTGGACGGTACGCTGAAATGGGTAGTGGATTGTGGATCGTGGTAGAGAGCGGTGGTAGAGGCAGATAAAATGGGTTCGATTCGATTGGTAGAGGCAGTGGTCGGGTTCGATGCCTTCGTGGATCGTGGGTAGAGACAACGGTGAAATGGAGTGCATGGGTAGTGGATCGCAGTTGCATTTGGGGTTACGTGCGTTCAGTCTTGGCTCTTGGGTAATGGTGCTAGTGGGTGCTAGTGAGTCACCTGGATTTGGATCGTTGGTCTTTCTTAGCTCTTAGGTTTTCGATTTTGGTTTTGAGCAGATAAAGTGGTGAGCCGATTTTAAGAAGAGTACATCCGATCGGATGGTTCGGATTAATCAGAATCCGAACCGATCCGATTCAATCCGATCGGATTGCATAAATTATATCGATCGGTTTGATGTTAAATCAGAACCGATTTTAATAAATTCGGATTACATCGGATCGGTTCGGATTCGGATACATCCGATCCGATGCCCACCACAATAGCCGTTATTCATACGATCACCCAAGCCTATGAGCGCGGTTGGAGATTTATTTAGTTAAAAAGTGACTCAATGGTTGTTATCTCCTGCCGCACGGGATGGGTGTTTTGCGCAGCAAACCCGTGCGGCACTTAGACAACCTTGTCGGGATGTTGCTAAGTAAGCCTTTACGCTTCTCGATAGCTAAGCCAAGAGGTTCCCGAAATGCTAAAGAGAAGGAGGAGCTAGCGAGCAATGTAGCCAAATGCGGAAATTGTATTACTCGAAATAAGCTTTACAAGAGAGCTTACAAGTGTTTGATGCTTTGCTTGGATGATTACAATGCTTAGAGCTCACCTCTATTTATAGCAAAGCTTGGCTAGTTCTAGAGAATTCTATGTACATGTGTCTAAATCTAGATCATACATGTGTCAAAGATCTAAGATATGTACAAAAGTGCTAGAGTTTGCTAGAATGTTCTAGAATCGGCCAAGCTAGCACATCTTGGCTCATTCTCTTGGGCCATTTTGAGGTCTGGAATCATGCGACCGTAACATCCTCCCCACTTAAGCTCATGGCGTCCTCGTCGGCGCTCTCGTGCTTGTACTAGTTGGACATGCTCCATGAACTGCCACAATTCATCTTCACGTTCCCAAGTGGCTTCGCTCTCGGGAGGTTCTTCCACTTCACCAAGTACTCGTAGTATGGTGGCACGCCCTCCTCAAATGATGCGATCGACGAGGATGTAGTCCACATCTTTGTCGAGCAGGTGACAACGACTGTTGGGGCACGCCTGATTCTCCGCGACTTGGTTCTTCCACGTCTTCGTGATATGGCTTGAGAAGACTCACATGGAAGACCGAATGAATCTTGAGTCTTGGTGGAAGCTCTAATTGATACGAGGCGTTGCCTACACGTCGGATGATGCGGAAGGGTCCTTCGTGGCGTCTCACTAACCCCTTGTGGACTTTGCGAAGTGTCTTGAACTGTTGAGGCGGGAGCTTGATCATAACTCGATCACCTTCCTTGTACTCGACGTGCCGTCTCCTTGCATCGACCCACTCTTCATTTTCCTCGCGGCTTTGTCGAGGTATGCTCGCGTGATGTCCGCCTTCATGCCATTCGCGGGTGAGCTTGTGTCGCTGGGGCTTTTCCTCCATATGTCGAGGCTATGGCGTTGGGGTCATGGGTTGGAATCCATGATGATCTCGAAAGGACTCTTGCTGGTAGCCTCGCTCCGTTGGAGATTATAAGAAAATTGGGCGACATCTAGCAACTTCGCCTAATCCGGTTGGTGGCGCTCACATAATGCCTCGAGTACATCTCGAGGAGGCCATTGATGCGCTTCGGTTTGTCCATCCGTTTGCGGATGAAAGCTTATTGAGAACTTGAGGTCGGTCCCCAACATCTTGAAGAGCTCAGTCCAAAATTTTCCGGTGAGCGTGGGTCTCGATCGCTCACGATGCTTCTGGAACACCCAATGCTTCACTATATGTTTGATGAAGAGGCGGTCGCTTCGTCAACTTTGCAATCTGCGGTGCGGCAATGAAAGTAGCATACTTGCCGTGGCGGTCTACCACGACCATGATCTTGCCATGACCTTCGGATTTTAGTAAGGCCGTTATGAAATCCATCGAGACGCTCTCCACGGCCTTGATGCTGTGAGGCGGTCGTAATAATCCTGCCGGCAATTGATGATCAATCTTGTCTTGTTGGCACACAAGACAAGTCCGCATATATGCCTCGATGTCGTCCCGCATACTTGGCCAAAAATACGAGGCTTGGACTAGTGCGGTGGTGCGCTCAATTCTGGGTGACCAGCCCACTCGGAGTCGTGGCACTCTCGATGAGTTCTTTGCGTAGATTCCCCACCTGCACAAACAATCTATCTCCTCGGTGAGGAGGATGCCCTCTTCTTGCCAAAACGCCTTGTCTTCCTCGAAGCACTTTCTCCAGCAAGTCCTTCGCCAATGGGTCTTGTTGGAGACCTTCCTGATGCGTGAGACAAGGTCCGAGTTTGGTTGGCTCGCGCTAAGTGTGGCTAATTCCGCTTGCGGCTTAGTGCGTCCGTAACGACGTTGGCCTTGCTCGGCTTGTACTCGAGCTCAGTAGTCAAATTCGCAAGAAAATCTTGCCACCGTGCTTGCTTGGGGCTCAACTTCGTGTTTGGAAGTAGCTCGTCGCTACGTTGTCCGTCATGACGGTGAAGTGTGAGCCAAGCAAGTAGAGTCGCCACACTCGTAGGCAATGGATGATGGTCGTCATCTCCTTTTCGAACCGTAGTAGCGGCGTTCGTGTCATTAAGCTTTCGGCTCTCGAACGCAATGGGGTGGCCATCTTGCATAAGGACTCGCCAATGGCGAAGTCGAGGCATCCGTTTGCACTTGAAGGTCTTTGTGTGGTCCGGAAGAACTAGGACTGGCTCTCCGAAATTGCTAGCTTCAAGCCTTCGAATGCATGTTGACAATCCTCGGACCAATGCCATGTCCGATTTTTCTTGAGCATATCCGTCAAGGTCGTGCATGAGTAGTAGTTCACCAAGCCAAGGAATGAGCGAAGCTCGTGTACCTTTATGGGAGGCTCCCAATCGAGGATGGCCTTGATCTTCGAGTTCTCCATCATTATCTTGCTTACCGAAATCTTGTGCCCAAGGAACTCTACCTCTTCTCGCGAATGAGCACTTCTCCAACTTGAGGTAGAGCTCATTTTCCCGAAGTACTTGGAAGACTTGTTGCAAATGTTTGGTATGCTCCTCGAGCGTGGTGCTATACACCACAATGTCATCCAAGTACACGACCACAAAGCGGTCGAGGAATGGTTCAGCAGACTTTGTTCACGAGAGTGCGAACGTCTAGCGTGCATTGGTTAGACCAAAAGGCATAACTAAGAACTCAAATGATCCGTACCTCGTGACGCACGCTATCTTTTGTTCATCTCCTTCGATGATGCGTATTGGTAGTACCCGAGCGCAAGTCAAGTTTGGCGAAGTACCTTGCACCGCTAAGTCGGTCGAATAGATCCGCTATCAAGGGTATTGGGTACTTGTTCTTGATAGTGATCTTGTTGAGCGCCCGATAGTCGATGCACATCCGCAGCGATCCATCATTCTTCTTTCGAAAAGGACCGGCACATCGAATGGGGCTTTGATGGGCGAACATAGCTCGCGATCCAACAAACCATGAGCTGTCTTCGCAACTCTTCGAGCTCGGGTGGCGCCATGCGGTAGGCGCCAAAGTCGGAGGCTTTGAACTTTGCTCCAACTCTATTTGATGATCCACCTCTGCCTGGTGGAAGCTTCTTGAAGTCGCGGAGGCATCACGTCCTCGAACTCCTCGAGGACCGGATCGTATCGACTGGAGGACTTGGGTCGGAGCACTTACTGGATTTTCTCCTCGTTAAGCTCCCTGGATGGAGACCGAAGCTTGGGTCCTTCTCGAAACCCTTCTTGAATTGCATGGCGAGAGTATCTTCTCCTCGACTTTCCTCGCTCCGTAGTAACCATGCATGCCTTGCTCCCGCCGAGGATGCTTAGGGAGTTCGTGGTCGGAAGAGGAAGGCATGGACTTGGTCGAAGAACCCATGCCAAGGACCATCTCAAGTCATCCATGGGCACGATTGAAAAGTTGAGCTTCCGCCCACGTGCCAAGTGCAACATTCACTCCATGTGCGGTGCCACGCATAGGCTTGCGAGTGAGTTCACCGCCTTCATTGACCTCCTGTCTCGTGGTTCTAAGCGCCTAGCGCTTGGCCTCATCCCTGACACGAAGTCATGTGTGGCTCCCGTGATCCAAAGAACGCGCGAATCGGCGTGGCCGCTTATCGTCGCTGCTACATACATCGCCCCTTTCGAGTGCCGATTGAGGGTCGTCAAGTGCGCCAAGTCTTGGATCGAACCCACGCTGGCCTGGGTTCATCCGATGATGGTGTGGAAGTGCCTCGAGCTAGGCAATGAGGGCATCGAGCGACTTCTTCTCCTGGACAACAGCACCCAACGAGGCCCGCTGTAAATGAAGCATGGGTCGCGAGGCTTCAGGCGCTTCCTTCGCCTTCCGATTTTTCTTGCCCACTCTGCCGCCGGAGGCTTTTTCTCGCCTCAATCCTGCGACATGGCCCTTGTCCTCGCGACTCTCTCCCACTTTTGCCTTGGCTAGCCTTCTCTCCTGGATCAGCTGGAGTACTCACGCAATGACTCACGGTGGCAATAACGTCGTCATGTGTTCGGACGCCACGCCGGCCGAGCTCTGCTTTGGCCCAATCCTCGAGGCCATCTTCAAAGTAAGAGCGAATCCTTGTCTGACATGTCACGATCTCGAGCACGAGGGTAGTGAACTCGCTGACGTAGTCGTGGACGCCACCCGCTTGCTTGAGGCGACGTAGGCGTGTTCTCGCCTCTCTCGACATCGCTCGGGCAAATTGCTTTGAGTTCTTGCTCAAGTCCGCCCACGTGTTGATGGCGCAGATGCCTTTGCCCATTTCGCCATGCTTACGACGCCACCATAGCAGTGCAGTACCTTAAGAACGCGGTGCAAGGCCCACCTTGATGCCTCATCTCTCACACCCATGGCATCAAGTATTGATCCAACCCGAATAGAAGTTGTCCACGATGGTTGCATTCCGTGTGCCATCGTAGGTGTCCGGCTTTAGCACGCCAACGCGCCGCGATCACTCATGCTTGTAGGCTTGGCTACGGAGAGTGTGCGCTAGTGCCATGCCCAATCCGCAGCACTTCTTCCACTTCCGCGGACAGCAGCGCAGCCTCGCCTTGTACGGTCATGGAGTTTCATCAACCCTCGTGGAATACTTGAAATTCCCCTGAGGTGTTGGCTTGCTCTTGCACGAGGGCCTTCGCTACCGCTGAAGTCGGCATATTCGCCTCGAGGCCGCCAACCCTTTCCTCCAATGTTTCGAGGGTGTCCTCAGTGACGGACATTGTTGTTTCCAACGTAGCCAATCGTGGCTCCAAAGCATCGACGGATGCGCCTTCGACTTGCCTCGAGTCTTGGCCCGCCTGCGAGTGTCATCGCGCCCCGCTTGGTTCCGGATGATCTCTACACCACGAGCACCTTCTTGCGTCAAGCTTGAGGTCGAAGGTTGGCCATTGCTAGAATGCGTGTGTGCAAACCGTAGCCTCGATACCACTTGTCACGGATGGGTGTTTCATGCGAAGAAACCCGCAGCGACACTTAGACAACCTTGTCTGGATGTTGCTAAGTAAGTCTTTACGCTTCTCGATAGCTAAGCCAAGAGGTTCCCGAAATGCTAAAGAGAAGGAGGAGCTAGCGAAGCAATGTAGCCAAATCGCGGAAATTGTATTATTCGAAAGAAGCTTTACAAGAGAGCTTACAAGTGTTTGATGCTTTGCTTGGATGATTACAATGCTTAGAGCTCACCTCTATTTATAGCAAAGCTTGGCTAGTTCTAGAGAATTCTATGTACATGTGTTCAAATCTAGATCATACATGTGTCAAAGATCTAAGATATGTACAAAAGTGCTAGAGTTTGCTAGAATATTCTAGAATCGGCCAAGCTTAAGACATCTTGGCTCATTCTCTTGGCCATTTTGACTGGAATCATGCGACCGTAACACTTTGCTCAGATGATGGCCGCTATTCATGCGATCACCCAAGCCTATGAGCGCGGTTGGAGATTTATTTAGTTAAAAAGTGACTCAATGGTTGTTATCTCCTGCCTTCTCAACCTTTTTGCTAAGCCTCCTTGGATGGTTCATAATCTTTGACTCAATTGTCATGTAATGATTTCACGCACTTCCTTCTATTGCACTCACGTTTATCGTGAGTGCAATCAAGTTACAGATTTGGTAGACAACATTAGGTTAAGAGCCAATTTTGGTTTGTAGTTGGTGATTAATTAAATTACTTGTACTCTACAGATAACATAGATTATTAATTAAAAAAACAGTTTAGTATTTGCCAAACTGACTTGTTGCGGTTAATGTGAGTTTAAATATGTATATCTAGTAAATTTTTTTATAAACATGTTATTTTATTATATAATGACTAAAATAAACATAAATTAATTTTATTATATAATGACCAAAATAAACATAAGTTTAAATTACTTTTTATTTTTTGAAGTATGTTTAATAACTTTTAGATATGTTTTTTTTTTTAAAACACATAAAATTATATAAAGTGACAAAAATTTAATTAAATAAAATCTAATGAGCTTCATAATTTGTTACATATAATATGATAAAAATTTATACTAATACATAACCCAAATAAAATAAAAAAGTATTATGCACTACATTCCTATTAAACTTATTGTAATAAAAATCATGGCTATAAAAAATAATATAAATTGATTGATCATTAAAAGTTATGGTTATGAAATTGATTTTAAAAATGTGAAATTTTTCATAGTTAAAAAATATTATATAATTATATGCAAGTCTTATTAATCTTATAATAGAAAATAAAAATAAAATATAAAAAATATGAATTTATTGAATCAAAACTTTGATAATGGAAAGAATATTCAATAATTGTAGTAATAATTTAATTATAGTGGTAAAATGATATCTAATGGCTTATATATTAGGATGTATAAAAAATATAATATATTTATTTTTTTAAATATTAAGAGTATAATAAGAACTTTAAAAATATGTAGTAACTTATTTAACACTAAACAAGATAAACAATAAATAACGAAAAATAATTGTCATAAAATAGAGTACATGACAGACAATTTTTCTGTCATTTATGTCGCTATTATTAATTTATGACGAAATATTTTTTGTCATAAATTCATGATGGAGTTTTATAGTTATATATCTGTTTTTTAATATGAAAAAATAATTTAAATTAAATTAAATTTTCACGCCATTTTTTCAAGCTTTTTACAAAAATTCAATTTTCATCTATAAATTTATTATTCAATTTTGGAGAGAAATTATTTATGAAAAAATTTATGATGGATATTTCTTGTCATAAAATATTATATATATATTTTTATAAATATATTGTATTTATAATTTACCGATGAATTCCTATTTATTAACAAAACAAATATCATAAAAAGGAAACATAAAACAATTAATATCTCTTTGGGATACATTCATTCAATCCAACAAATTAATTTCAAAACAAATATATAAAATGTCCAATGTGAAACATAATAAAACATCTCAAATTGAAAAAACCATCTCAAAATATAAAATAACTATTAAATTCCAATGAAACTACAAGAAAAACAACTAAAAATTCAGCCACCAAGCCAAGTTTCTCAACAAAACTTCCAAACATTAATGCTAAGACTTGCAGGACTTCCAACACTATAATTTCAACCACCAAGCTAAGTTTCTCTAACAAATCTTCCAAAGATTAAGGAAAATTTATAAAAATAGCAAAAAAAATTTAGTAAATATTCAGAATAACCAATTAAACTTTTTCTATCATATATAGCCATATATTTCTTGTATAGATTTAAATATTCTCAGATCTATAAACAAAACCAACAATTCTCATACATTCTCAACCAACAATTTTCAAAATCCAGCACACCCTAATTCCTAAAACTCACCCACTAATCATTAACTCATCAGTTAGAAAGCAAAAAATTGAGATTAGTATTTATTTTACACAATTTGTAGTTTTTTATTTTTCGATTAATCAAAATTTATGAATTATTTTGAGTAAATACGAGCTTGGAGACGAACCCAGAAAACGTGCGACAGGTGGCTAACGCACGGTGATACTCTGCATCAAATGAAGAGAATGTACGTTGGGTAGTGATGAGATGTGACAACATACATACGTCGTAATGAGTCGAGGGGCCTTCGTCAAGCAAGGAGTCGGGTCATTGGTCATAGTATTACGAATAAATTTATTCAGGAGAAGCAGATATATACTCTAAATGATATCATAGCAGACATTCAGCAAGAATACAATATTCACTTATCATACCAACAGACTTATCGGGCTAGAGAATTTGCTCTTGAGATGATACGAGAAAGTTCATCAGAATCATATAATTTACTTCCCAAGTACTCTCATGTATTGAAGAAGGAAAATGAGGATATAGTAACTGCTCTTAAATTGGATGACAATAATAATTTCTTGTACTATTTTATGGCTATTGGATCCTGTATCACTGGTTTTTTGCAGAATATCAGACTAGTGATTGTAGTAGACGGTACTCATCTCAAAGGGTTATATTGCGGAGCAATGTTTATGGCAACCTGCTTAAATGGAAATAATCAATTGTATCCGCTAGCTATTGGGATTGGAGATTACGAAAATAATGATTCTTGGGAATGGTTTGTGATGAATTTGCATAGAGTAGTTGGTGATATTCCAGATTTAATCATTATTTTTGATCGATGCAATTCTATTCAGAGAGCTATTATGAAGATATTTCGTAGTGCTACCCACGGCATTTGTTTCTATCATGTTAAAAGTAATGTCAAGTCGAAATTTAAGATGTCAAAAGCTCTTTGGGATAAGTTTGAGCCCGCATTTATAAATACAGCTAAGGAATACAGATATAAAGAGTTTAAAACACAACTTGAGGGGTTATGGGGAATGCATTCTGGGGCAGCTGATTACTTAGAGAATAATGTGGGTACATGTAATTGGGCACGATCTCAATTCCATGGTAGGAGGTATTAATATTGCGGAAAGTGTGAATTCATTGATGAGGGAACCTCGAAAATTTCCTATAACTCATTTGGTTGACGATTTCCGAAAAACATTGCAACAGTGGTTTTATCACAGAAAAATAGTGGCAGAATCGATGAGTACTCCTTTAACAACGTAGGCAAATAAAATAGTATATGACAAAAAAGATCAAGCTGAAAGAATGAATGTTCGTCTGGTGTCTGAGCATAAATTTCAAGTTTGGGGTGGTGGTGTGAAGGAAGGGCTAGTTGACATAAGTCGTCGGACTTGTAGTTGTAAAGTATTCCAACTTGATCAACTTGTATGTGCTCATGCAATAGCTGCTTACCTACATGCTCTAATAGATTACATAGGTCTCTGTTCTCAGTTTTACTCTAAGGAATCATTATTGAAGGCATATGCAGTACCAATCAATCCGACTGGTGAGTTTCACACCACATTCAACAGTTGAAGGTAAATCCACCAATAGAAAAACCGCCTCCTGGTTGTCGGAAGGAGCTTAGATTACCATCTGTTGGTGAGGATGTATCATGGAAAACTGTGATGTGTTCTCGGTGTAAGGAACGCGGGCATAACAGAAAAAGATGTAAGAATCCCATTGCGACGAATCGTAATTAGCAGTCTATTATCGTTGTAGCGTCTTATGTATTCAAGGAAATATATATGATGTATTTTAAACTCTTATGTTTATTATGTATTCGACATGTTAAATTGTCTTTGTTAAAATGATTATTCATAATAAGTGTTGGAGAATTGTCAAACCTGAAATAAGATTAATCGCACTATAGTTACAACTGTTCAAATATATATTTTACAACCTAATATCCCTATTAAATATATCAACGACAATCTTCTTCCTAAAATATTGTCCATGACTACTGTCAAAATTAAATCATACCTTGAATATTAAATATATCGTGAACATTCACATAAACACCCCACAATCGTTAGTTCCTGGCTGTTGTTATGGTATACTCTTAATTAGTATAAGTTTCCAATGCTCCGCGATCTGTAATTCTGGTCGAAGGTTGTAAAATCCAACATCTTGTAGCCATCGAGGAAATATATTTTGAAGTGACTTGAATAGTTGAGAATAAACTTTTTCGTCTCAATGTTCCTTTAATGAGTCATAAATAGAAAACCGCTTGTATACAAAGTCTACTCGGGCTACAACTCAATGATCGCCTTATAAGTTAATTGGAATGAAAACCTATATACGGTAGAAATAAAACACATATCCAAAATTTTTATGTTCAAATCTTTAAATATTAAAGGACGTTCAATGTAAGTAATACACATCACATCAACATCCGCTAACGGTTTTGATTTTGTGTCATCCCGACCATTAATGTAGTTATTTAGACTCTTGTAATCTAATGAATCCAGATCACAGTCACCGTTATTCCACTGAACCTTTAAGAAAACCTAATCAATTCATTATATAAATATTATTACTTATTATAGCATAATAAAACGATAATTATATATTTCAGTATGTTACCCAAAAATAGACATATGTATATGTGCAGTGCTGATATAAGGCATTAGGGTATTGATACTGTTTATTACTTATCAAACGGTAGTCTTCATAGATATGCTGTAAATAACAAAGAAACCCGTTAAATTATGCAAGTATATTACAAGTAAATTAAGTAAAAATGTACAACATTTATCTCATCCCCTAGCCATCCTATTGAGTCTCCTCAAGAGTATGCTAAAAAATTCTTTCGAATATCGAATGTCACGATCAACTACAATGTTACCATCAAACCACTGGTCGAACTCATGAAACAGTATCGGATCATCTACTCCTCTAAGTAGATTTATATCCACACTTGTCCTTTCGTCGATATGGACATCTGTTCGTTCTATAGCCGGAAGACGCTTAATGTTCTTTCCTCGTTTGTAAGTAGGGACTTTTAAGTACATATGACGTCCTATACTCGCGGCTAAATTTAATTATGCCGGGAGGTGCTTTCTTCAAAATTTGACAATACATTTAGAATAATAGTAAAAATAAAAATAAACTATGTAAATTTCTTACCGTGTAAAGGTTTCTCATCGGAATATCACTGTAATAATGCTTCGTTGAATTCTCAGTATATGAATTATAGATTTTGCAAATTCTCTATGTTTTTTTTTTCAACTGTCTTTGTTCATTTCGCTCAGCCTCAGCATTCGACATTATCTTGGTCATGTCAATAATAGGACGATCAATTCTCTCCATTCTACGAATGACATAATCATACGAAAACTTTGATTTCGACTGTGGAAAAAATAAAAATAAATCCATTTTATGTATAACATCATTGTTTTATAATAATTAGATGTTAAAAATAGCATCTCAAGCATCTAACCTCTCTTGCAGCTTCATATTCATCATAAACAAGCGGTTCATTGTCCACTTTATATTCGTATGATTCTGGTGCATGATCGTCCGTTTCATAATCATGTTCAACATGTGGCTGATCATCCACTTTATCTTTGTTGGGGTGATGCTGCAACATTGATACAGTTGATTAGTTAAACAACTTGTGACAATTGAAGAAATTATAATAATATTATAATTGAATTCAATTATTAACTCACATTATGAACCCAACGAGAGATTGATATCTCATAATCCTTTACGCTTCTCCAAAATGACATATCCTTCTCCTGCGTAGTCGGATTGAGTGTTTGCTTAACAATCCCCTGTTAATGAAATAATTGAAATTAGCCATCGCATATATAAAGTAGTACACTTCAGTAAAACTTAATACTTACGATAAGTGTATTGTCGTTGTAAAACTTGTACACTTTAGAAAAAACTTATTTTGAGGAGAAACACCTTCCCACTCGATATGCGAGAGTCGCTTTTTGTCTTGATGACCCATTTTCTACTGCAAAACTATCAATTACTTCAAACAACCAAGCTCGTAACATGTGAAAATACAAAGTTAGGAAAAAAAATAAAAATACATTGTATAGAAAAAATCCATATGTATTGAACGCACTGCACCTCAGCTACAAAGCCATAAATGTTATACTTCACCTCTTTAAGAGTATTACCTGTAAAGCCTCCATTTTACGGTTCAATGCGGTGTTCAAACTTTTATATCTCGTTTTCGGGATAAAGCGACCCATGGAAGACTTCTAAAGTACTCAAGATCATCAACATAATTTAACAATAACGAATTCGGTACACGTTCATCTTTTTTACCATTTAAGTACTCTATCCGCAAAATAATATAATGCGATCTTTAGCGCATCAACATCATCCATGTCATTAAAGTTCAAATCATCAAATTTTTTATCAAATCGTTTAAGAGTAGCACTTAGATTACCTTCAAAGTACACATCACGCAACCTGTTATTCGTAGAAAATTTGGCTTCTTTGTGTAAGTCGTATGTATTATAACTAAGTCCCGTAACTAAACACCATTCAACGATTGATAACCGTGCTAACCGGCCACTAAATTCAAACCACAGCTAATTTTTATCATCTTCATCACAACACGCTACTTGCTTAAGTAGCGTATTATAAAGGATTGCACCACTAAACACGTAGCTATCCATCTTTGCGAAATGACCAAATATATCTTTTTTGAATAATCTTAATTGTTGTTTCGTTAACTTCCTCTTAATAACATCCATCACATTCCCAAATTTTGAGATATTTGTAATACGCACGGAAAAGTGTTTCGTTTTCGGAATCTTCATCGTGCCTAGTTTTGTGGCCATTACGGCTGCAAAAAACTCAAATTTTTAATTAGTTAATCTGATAATTAAAAAAAAATTCAATATTTAATATTTTTTTAAACATTCTGTGCCTGTCGCACGATATCATAGAATGTGATCGCGAGGCGACAGCACGCGATCACTGCCTGTTGCGTGCGGGTGAGTTTTACCTATTGCGCGTGTGATTTCTACTCCTATTGCACCTATACTCCACCTTACAATCACACCATCAACTCTTTAATTTAGTCTAAAGGGCATTTTATCGAGCACCTCACGTACCACTCTTTAAACCTAAATTTCACTTAACAATCTCCAATATTTATGGGCAATCAATCCTAACCTCATCTATATGCATCCATACACTGATTTTTCATCAATCAAACTTATCAAAATAGAAAAAATTAAAATTTACGAAGTAAAAATTACAGAAAATTAAGGAGAAAAATACCGCCGGAGATGAGCTCACTGTTAAAAACCCGCCCAACCGCCGTTAATTATTACCGAAAAATATAAAATGGAGGTAGTGATTGTTACCGAAAGGAGCCAATTGCCGAGTTTGGTTTTCAGAGAGATATGAGCATTATGGGAAATTTACAAAAATAGCCAAAAATTTTTACAAATATCCAAAATAACCAATTATATTTTTTCTATCATCCTTAGCCATTTACCCATTTTTTTACCCATAATGCCTATATCTCTCAACCATAAGCTCGGCAATTGACTCCCTTCGGTAACCCGAACTACCTCCATTTTACATTTTCCGATAACAATCAATGGCGGTTGGGCTGATTTTTGACAATGAACTCAACTCCAGCGGGTTTCTATCATCCTCCATTTTGTAATTTTCAGTAATTTTCACTTCGTAAATTTTAATTTCTTTCTATTTTGATAAGTTTGATTGATGAAAAATCAGTGTATGGATGCATATAGATGAGGTTAGGATTGATTGGCCACAAATATTGGAGATTGTTAAGTGAAATTTAAGTTTAAAGAGTAGTACGCGAGGTGCTCGATAAAATGCCCCTTAGACTAGATTAAGTAGTTGGTGATGTATTGCAAGATTAAAGTGTTGATGGTGTGATTGTAAGGTAGAATATAGGTGCAATAGAGTAGAAATCAAACGCGCAATGGTAAAAATCACCATGACGACAGTGACCATGCGACGGTGCACTGTTGCACGATATCACAGAATGTGAAAAAAAAATAAATCTTGAATTTTTTTTATTTTTTTAATTATCAAATTAACTAATTAAAAATTTAATTTTTTTTGTAGTCGTAATGACCACAAAACCAGACACGATGAAGATTCCGAAAACGAAATACTTCCCCAGGCGTATTACAAATACCTCAAAATTTGGGAATGTGATGGATGCTATCAAGAGAAAATTAACGAAACAACTATTAAGATTATTCAAGAAAGATATATTTGGTCATTTCGCAAAGATAGATAGCTACGTGTTTAGTGGTGCAATCCTTCACAACGCGCTACTTAGGCAAGTAGCGTGTTGTGATGAAAATAATAAAAATCAGCTGTGGTTTGAATTTAGTGGCCAGTTAGCACGGTTATCAATCGTTGAATGGTGTTTAGTTACGGGACTTTGCTATGGTACATACGACTTACACAAAGAAGCCAAATTTCCTGCGAATAACAGGTTGCGTGATTTGTACTTTGAAGGTAACCTAAGTGCATCTCTTAAATGATTTGATAAAAAATTTGAATATTTGAACTTTAATGACATTGATGATGTTGATGCGCTAAAGATCGCGTTATATTACTTAGCGGATAGAGTACTTAATGGTAGAAAAAATGAACGTGTACCGAATTCGTTATTGTTAAACTATGTTGATGATCTTGAGTACTTTAGAAGTCTTTCATGGGATCGTTTATCCTAGAAAACGGTATATAAAAGTTTGAACAATGTATTGAACCAGAAAATAGAGGCTTTCCAGGGTAATACTCTTAAAGAGGTGAAGTATAACATTTATGACTTTTGTGCTGAGGTGGCTGGTGCGTTTCAAATACATATAAATTTTTTCTATACAATGTATTTTTATTTTTTTTCCTAACTTTGTATTTTCACATGTTACAGACTTGGTTGTTTGAAGTAATTGATGGTTTTGTAACAGAAAAGTGGGCCATCAAGACAAAAAAGAAGATTCCTCGTATATTGCAGTGGGAAGGTGTTTCCTCCTTGAAAATAATTTTTTATGAAGTGTACAAATTTTACAACGACAATACACGTGTCGTAAGTATTAAGTTTTACTGAGGTGTACTACTTTATATGCGCGATGGCTAATTTCAATTATTTCATTAGCAGGGGATTGTTAAGCAAACACTCAATCCGACTACACAGGAGAAGGATGTCATTTTGGAGAAGCGTAAAGGATTATGAGATATCAATCCCTCATTGGGTTCATAATGTGAGTTAATAATTGAATTCAATTATAATATTATTATAATTTCTTCAATTGCCACAAGTTGTTTAACTAATCAACTGTATCAATGTTGCAGCATCACCCCAACAAAGATAAAGTGGATGATCAGCCACATGTTGAACATGATTATGAAACGGACGATCATGCACCAGAATCATACGAATATAAAGTGGACAATGAACCGCTTGTTTATGATGAATATGAAGCTGCAAGAGAGGTTAGATGCTTGAGATGTTATTTTTAACATCTAATTATTTTAAAACAATGATGTTATACATAAAATGGATTTATTTTTATTTTTTCCACAGTCGAAATCAAAGTTCTCGTATAATAGGCCCCTGATGATGTTCGAGATTGTCATCATCACACCCCACTGTCATTGTGTTTATTATCTGAGGACGTAAATAATGACAATGTGCAAATTTTGAAGGAAGAACCTCCCGACATAAGTAAATTTGGCCGCGAGCATAGGACGTCATATGCACTTAAAGTCCCTACTTACAAACTTACAAACGAGGAAGGAACATTAAGCATCTTCCGGCCATAGAACGAACAGATGTCCATATCGACGAAAGGAGAAGTGTGGATATAAATCTACTTAGAAGAGTAGAGGATCCAACATTGTTTCATGAGTTCGACCAGTGGTTTGATGGTAACATTGTAGTTGATCGTGACATCCGACATTCGAAGGAATTTTTTAGCATACTCTAGGGGAGAGACTCAATGGGATGGCTAGGGGATGAGGTAAATGTTGTATATTTTTACTTAATTTACTTGTAATGTACTTGCATAATCTAACGAGTTTCTTTGTCATTTACAGCATGTCCATGAATACTACTGTTTGATAAGTAATAAACAGCAGCAATACCCTAATGCCTTATATTAGCGCTGCACATGTACATACAGATGTCTATTTTTGGTTAACATACTGAAATATATAATTGTCTTTTTATTATGCTATAATAAATAATAATATTTATGTAATGAATTGATTAAGTTTTCTTCAAGTCTCAGTAGAATAACGGTGACTGTGATATGGATTCATTAGACTACACGAGTCTAAATAACTACATTAATGGTCGGGATGACACAAAATCAAAACCGTTCGCAGATGTTGATGTAGTATGTATTACTTACATTAAACGTCTTTTAATATTTAAAGATTTGAACATAAAAATTTTGGATATGTGTTTTATTTCTACCGTATGCAGGCTTTTATTCCAATTAACTTACAAGGCGATCATTGGGTTGTAGCCTGAGTAGACTTTATACACAAGTGGTTCTCTATTGATAACTCATTAAAGGAACATCGAGACGAAAAAGTTTATTCTCAACTATTCAAGCCACTTCAAAATATATTTCCTTAATGGCTACAAAATATTGGATTTTACAACTTCCGACCAGAATTACAGAGCGCAGAGCCTTGGAAACTTATACTAGTTAAGACTGTACCACAACAATGACTAGAACCGGCGATTGTGGGGTGTTTATGTTAATGTTTATGATATATTTAATGTTCAGAGTACGATTTAATTTTGATGATGAATCATGGACAATACTTTAGGAAGAAGATTGCAGTTGACATATTTAATAGAGATATTAGGTTATAAAATATATATTTGAACAGTTGTAACTATAGTGCGATTATTCTTATTTCGAGTTTGACAATTCTCCAATACTTATTATGAATAATCATTTTAACAAAGACAGTTTAACATGTCGAATACATAATAAACATAAGAGTTTAAAATACATCATATATATTTCCTTGAATACATAAGACGCTACAATGATAATAGACCGCTAATTACGATTCGTCGCAATGAGATTCTTACATATTTTTCTGTTATGCCCGCGTTCCTTGCACCGAGAACACATCACAGTTCTCTGTGATACATCTTCACCAACAGATGGTATTCTAAGCTCATTTCGACGACCAGGAGGCGGTTTTTCTATTAGTCGATTTACCTTTAACTGTTGGATGTGGTGTGGAACTTCCCAAGAAGAGACATCGCCAACCGGATTGATTGGCACTGCATATGCCTTCAATAATGATTCCTTAGAGTAAAACTGAGAACAGAGACCTATGTAATCTACTCGAGCATGCAAGCAAGCAGCTATTGCATGAGCACATACAAGTTGATCAAGTTAGAATACTTTACAACTACAAGACCGACGACTTATGTCAACTAACCCTTCCTTTACACTACCACTCCAAACTTGAAATTCATGCTCAGACACCGGACGAACATTTATTCTTTCAGCTTGATCTTTTCTGTCAAATACTATTTTATTTGTCCACGTTGTTAAAGGAGTACTCATCGACTCTACCACTATTTTCCTGTGATAAAACCATTGTTGCGATATTTTTCAGAAATGGTCAACCAAATGAGTTATGGAAAATTTTCGAGATTCCCTCTTCAAAGAATTCACACTTTCCGCAATATTAGTGGTTAGAATACTGTACCTCCTACCATCGAATTGAGATCGTGCCCAATTACATGTGCCCACATTATTCTCTAAGTAATCAGCTGCCCCATAATGCAAGACTTCCATGACTTCTAACACTCTAATTGCAACAAGCCAAGTTTCTCAACATTCTAAATTACAGCCCTGTACCCAGCAACACTCCAACCCTTATCCAGCAGCCCACCATCTTTCAAAAGCACTCTAGCTAATCCATCCATATACCCAGCAATAGGGATGGCAATGGGCCGGGCCAAGACAGGGACTTGACTAAGCCCGAGCCCGAGCCCGACAATACAAACATAGGCTCGAGCCTTATAAAAGTCCGAATGTTCAAAATTAGGGCTGGACTCAGACTTTGTTCGGGCCCGACTAATTTTTTTTTAATATTTAAACAATTCCAATTTAAAATATCGTAATATATTAATATTTAAAAACTTTAAAACCTTATTAAAATAACATAAACATAAAAATTATTCTAATCAACATCTTTACCATAAATTATATAAATAGTTAAACATAAACAAAAATTAAATCTAATTCAAATAAAAACACAATTTAATTCAATAATCCAACTAAAGAGTTCATTAGTTTAACAAATAAATAAAAACACATAATTCGATTACACAATTTAAATAAGAAGTTCTTTAGTTTAAAAATAACAATTCACAATCCAACATGAAAGAAAAAAAAATTTCTCCAATACTTATGGACATACATTTAATTTTTTTTTTTTAAAGTCAGGGCCGGGACGGGCTATATAAGGTCCGAGCCCTGGCCCGAATTTAAATGGGCTTGATATGTATAAGCCCGAGCCCGAATTTTGACCCTTAAATTCGAGCTCAAGCCTTAAAAATAAGGGACGGGCTAATCGAGCCAAAATCAGGACCGGACTTTTTTGCCATCCCTACCCAGCAACAATCCAACTCAAACCCAGCAGACTAGTCTACGAAGAATCAATCAAAATACCCAATGTTATCAAGTGCATAACATATATTCTACAAGATTAATATTGTGAAACTTCAAAAATAATGTCACATATATGGAATAAAAGTTAAGATATCTCATAATCATCTTAAGTTGTTCATTAATAAAATAACATATACTATTATTTCCTTCATGTACCTTAACACATAATACATTGCTTTTTATTTTTCAAATTTTGATTTTTGTTTCTGAATTTTCGATGAATATGGGAATGAACCTGTACATATGAATGACGACGAAGTTTGATTTTCATTCATGTTATGCTAAGATTTTGTAAGGAATGAATTTAATTTCTATTCATGTTATGCCCTTATGAAAAAAATAAATTTCTAAGATAACTAGCCATGGAATGCTAATGTAAATAAGATAAATATGATTTAATTTAGAAATACCCCTGTTGAACGGATGATTTCAGTAAAATAATAATGTATTTTTTCTTTAAAAATACAATTAATTGGTCAAGTGGGGTTATTTTTTTTATAAAAGTTGCTTGTTTTGTGTTATATTCTTCTTTTATGATGATGGAGAACCAATGTCTAAACGTCAAGTATTAGAGGGCGTTATTAATTGGCTTCTGAAAAAATTAAAATAACAAAGCAAGAGTCAAATAGCCAATATGGATATATCTTGTGGTCATAAACAATTTCTAGATTTAATAATTGGGCAGTAAATGGAGAGTATTTCTGTAGACTCTAGACATAGTAATAACTAATACGTATGTAGGTATGAATAAATGCTTCTCCTTAGATTAAAATAACAAAAGTAGACATTTTTATTGCTATTAGAATGCACAAAAAGGAAAATAGGACTAGCAGTTTAACACTTGGACATAACCAAGCCTACAGAAAAAACATTCTTTACAGTGACGTTCAGATCCCATGATCCAATTGGTTGTAATTTTGTTCTTGCTGCAGAATCTTGCATATTCTGCAACTTACACATGTGCGAGCACACTTATGAAACAGAACAACTGTCGCTGAAACATACAACAAATGAAGCATTGAAATCTGTTATGAGTTTTCTTGAATTTGATATTACATTTCATTTACAGTTTTTATTATTATTTGTAAGTTGTATCTTGGATCTTTATGCATATATAAGAAACAAGTTTAAAAAATTTCCGAATAAATTTTTAGAACAAATTTGCTGAATTTTTCTTGGCACAAGCTTATCTAAATTTGTTCTGATATGAATCAAAATTAAGTCCAAAAACATTGCATGACAACATGTTTGGTGCAGCAAAGAACACCTAGACTATTTGACATCTATAACACTATAATATTAAAAAAAAAAAAGAAATCACTCTACTAATATTCTTTGCCAATGCAAACATGGTCCAAGTCCTAAGAGTGATCTAATTATATCAAGCTATATATCGACCACAGCCCTGAGTTTTCATTTTGCTTAATGTATGACATATAAAAAGATGATGTATGGTAGGATGACTACACTTGGAAACACAGCTTCACCATGTGTAAGCTATCAATGATTTGCCTGTGTATAGAGTTAGGCCTAAGCTGTAAAAGATAAACTCCTTTCCAAATCTAAAACCAAACTTTCAAAGCAGTCAGAATGCACAAACATATTCTATACTTCAAACCTGCAAAAATTTGCTGCATTTTGAAGACATAAACAATATCTACTTTATACAAATTCAAACAAATGAGAGAGACAGAAATCAAGCTTTAGTTGAAAAAAAATAATAAAAATAATAAAATGACATTAATGTCATAATGCTTGATGGCTATGGACCTATGGTGTGAGTATGACCCATCAAATACTTTAATTTGGGAAATGATAAGAGTTGGAATCAGCAGCTTCTATGTTAATCGACAGAACGTGAGCAACAAAGATTGACAACTATGAAATTACTTTAGTTTAGTTTCACCAGAAATACTTCGACTCAAAGATCTAGCTAGCTTCCTCAAGGATAAAGAAAGACACTCAAAAGTGTCTCATTTCTTTTCATATTTGGGTTTAAAATATAATGATGCTTTTGTTTACCATGTTTCCTCACTTCACATTAATCTTGAGCCAATGTGGTATGCAAAAATGAATTCCCAATTGTTTTCTTTTCAACATTCTAATGCATCCTAATCCTCGAATATTCAATCTTCATTTATTGTAAGATCATGCTACTAAATAGCTGAAAAGCAGAAACTAGACATTTTAGGAGAAAGATAATGAACAAATTCATCATCTGTATTTGTACATTTAACCTGTTTGTGACTTAATGGTCTTATTTATTGGCAGTGTCAGAAGAAGTATTTTGGACTTAAATATACTATCTTTTATTAGAAGAGTGCTGATTAGTGATTACTGTTGGTTTCTAAAGAGTGAAGATACTGGACTCCTAAAACCATCAAGCTCTTCCTGCTTTCTCTATTAAGCCATAACCCCAATACGTCTACAATGTTCATTCCAGGGGGGTTCTTTTATCTACATACGGACCATGTTCAGTCATCAATCCCCATAGAACCCACATTCAACAGAACAGAACATAGTCCAAAGAAATGAAGACAAAAAAAGAGGGAAACAGAGCATAGAAGAAATCATTCTGTCCACTATTGAGCAAACTGCAAAGCATGTTCCACTATTTGTGTACAAAATTACAATACATTTTCTCCCCTACATTGATTTTCATTCCCTGGTGCTCATGTTTATGAATGTTAGATAAAATCTGTCAGACAAAATATACAGTTGCACAGAAGGCATGAAGGCACAGTGAGTCTATAACTATTTGTTCCAAATGTATGAAGACGCAAAGGCCAGAAACAAAAAAAAAAAAAAAAAAAAACCTCCTCTGATAGGTAGAAATCCAACACCAGCAGTGACACATAATAATAAGCATCACTTGCTTAATACACCAATATAGATCTGTTTAACCATAGTTTTCCACCACACCAAGATTGCACCTTGCAGTAATATCCAAGCTAATTCTTAATCTCCCATGTACTCTCTTACCAAATGGTCACAATCTCCCCAATCAATCAGATCAAAATCTGTTCGCTCTGTCTCATGGATTGATATATTCTAACTGAATTTAAAATTTACTCAGTAATTTGTTAATTTTTAACCCAACAACCTCCGAATACAACACTCAGACAGGAAAATGTAAATTCAAGTTTCAACTTGATAAAACTGAACTTTACCTATAAGGCCCCTTTTCTTTAACTAATCTTGCTTGGAACTATCATGTATTGTAACTAAAGCCAAAATTTCTTTCCTCACGAAAGTAAATACTTTAACAGGTTATTTCATTACCAATTTGTGCTTATACTGACATATTTTAAAAGACTATCATATCATAATGCTAGGTATCATCTCATCTCACTTAAAATGAAGTCCATAGCTAGGTGCAACTAGTTTGTAAAATTAGCCTCTTCCACCAGTACAAATACAAGGCACTAAATATTAAACACTAAAAATTATAATTTCATTTTGATACAGGGACCAAAAGATTTATGAGTAAAATCAATTTTATAACCAAAAAAAAAAAAAACAAAGATACTACAAACTGATGCAAAAATCCTTATTACAAACAAAATCTTAACCTCATAAATTAAATAATAGCACACAAGCACATAAATGAAACAAACAAGCCAACCGGCACAAGAGGAAACTAAAAAGAAAAGAATAAATATTTAAAATTGGTGGCTTGTAGTGCAAATTCAAAACACTAATAAATTCAATTTCTAAAAGACAAAATTATAAAATTTGAGTGCATACCCTAACCTGAGCTCCTATGCACAGCTAAATCACACAGTTCCTTTATCCATCATCTCTTATGCAAAATCCACCATCTTCTCTCGTTCTCCACCGGTGATGACACCGAAAATTTCACTATTGGTGAGATGAATGGCACTGACAGCACGATTGGACAGTTGAGGGAGTTAGGGTTTTGTGGCTACTGAAATTAGGGTTCAAGTGGCTGCTGAGATTGGGAGTTAGGGTTTTGACTATTAGAGAGGAAAAGCTTGAGGGAACACCTAGAGTGAAATTTTGGAGTGCAATTTTGGTGAAGGTAAAGTGAGGATTAAAAGTTTTAGGAATCGCGAATGAGAGAGCAAAGTTTGTGAGGGAACTGGAGAGAGCGGGAAATTTTGGTTAAGTGATGAAACAAAAGAGATCTAAAATTTAGTGTCGAAAAGCTTTTTTTTTTTTTTTTATCTTGACAAATTATCCCCCCTCCACCTGCTTATTTAAATTTTTAAAAATATATCATAATTTTGCTGCTTTGTATCTGTGCAATTGTGGTTATTAAAGTATAATGTAACCTTCAAAATATTAGTAAATACTTAGTTATATCCTAATTGTTGTATTATATATTTTTGTTAGTGTGCTGAAATACATTCTAAATTACATATCTTTAATCACAAAAAAAAATATATAAAATAACATAGTATAATTATTCACTAAAATAAGTATTAATAATAAAAAGTAATTAAATTTCAGCATAATATATTATCCAAAAGGGTAGCTATTAATACATTATGAATATAATATGCACTTTCTAGAATAACATACCATAATAATCTAAAATGAAAAGCCAAAATAGCATATTATAATAATCTAAAATAAAAAGCTAAAATAACATTTATAGCCCTCCAAAATAACAACTAACATAAGATGTTAAAATAAGTCAAGTTTTATAGAACTTGTCACATTTGAAGATTGAGATGGGTTTTGAGATTGATTCAGGCTTGGACTTGTTTGAATTCTTGTTCCAGCATCTCCAGAGCTAGATTGAACCCTTTTTTTCTTTGTTATACTATTAGAAGTTTCATCTGGACCACTTGACATCTGAATAAATAAAATGTTAGTTTACGAAGTTGAACAATTAAAACAAAAATATGTAAACATTCAAGCATTTTTTTGCTCACTTGTTACCTAAGATAAGGCGGTTGGTAGCTGGTCTGCAGTTGTTAATTGTGCTGCTAATGCTTGTAACATCAGTTTTGAATGAATATTATGTTACACAAGTAATACACATCAAATAAAATATAAATGGCAAACCAGCACTTATTTTCTCCTTTTTTTCTACTCCGAAGCATTTAATAATTTACTTATAGTAGTTGATGCCTGCAAAACATGATACATTTATTAGATGAGAGTATAGTAAGCAATAAACAAAATAAATGTAAAAAATAATAATTATATAAACATACCTGAGAATTATTTTTTCTAGCTCGAGCTACCCTTGCAACGGATAGTCTTAATGGGCAAAACCTGACATTATGATTAGATCCTCTACAAAATGAGCAAATTATAAATAATTTCCTCTTCTTTTTTTGTGGTTCATTTGCCGCTCTTTTTCTGGATTTCTTAGGCCTTCCATTTTTCTCTTGTACAATTAGAGGATCAATTAATGGTCTTCCACATTGATCTAGAATAGGACTAAACATCAAAGAATATGTGCTAAGATAAGCATATTTAGTAAAGCATGTCAGAACATACTCCTTAACTTCGTGTCTTACATATCTTATGGTAGCAATATCATGTGTACAAGGGAGGCCAGTAATTTCCCAATAACTACAATCACATGTTTTTCTTTCTAACTTCACCACAAACCTCCTAAGCGAATGATAGGCTTTATTCATGACTTGAAAATTAAGATCTTTAAAAGCTTGCACAATCATTTTCTGTGTAATTCTTTTTTTTTTTTTTTTGTCCAGCTTTTTTCTCCAAGTGGTTACTTCATTTTTTTCTCTTTGTAAACTGTTTTATAAGTCTACCATACAGTTTCTATCATATGTATGCATCGACCAACTATACACCTGCAATTTTCTTTTCAACCACTCATATGCAACTTCTCTTTTGTCTTGATCCCTACCATTGCCTTGTTAAAATTATGCTTGTTACTACTCTTAGTAGCCTTCCAAAACAGTAGTTTCAACTATGCCCCAACAAATGACTTGGAAAAGTTTGCATAAACATGACTAGAACATGCCATGTTTTTGAAATTGCATGAGTCAGCCCATTTTGTCTATCACTAATAAATGTCACTTGTATGCCATCATCAAAATGATTATAAAGGTGCTTCACAAACTAATCCCATGTGTCAGTATTCTCAATCTCACAAACACATAATGCTAATGGAACAATCCCATTATTCGCATCTATGCCAACAGCAGCTAACAGCACACTAACATATTTACCCTTCAAGTGACTGCCATCCACTCAAATAAGAGGTCTACAACCATTAAGAAAAGCATTTTGCTGTGCAGGAAAGGCAACAAAATACTTTTGGAAAAATACCTTGTCAGGTATAGAAACAACATCGCACAATACCTTACAAATTGCTCCTGAATTAGCTTTATGAACAACTCCAACATGCTGAAACAGCTTCTGGTTTCCTTAGAATGATCCCCAAAAACCTCAAGTCCTGCATTTGTTCTAGCCCGATGTAATGTTATCTTTTCAATCTTTAACTCAAAAGTCTCTTATATATAATTCTTCAACATATCGATCTTCAAATTAGGATCAACAACAACTTGATTCTTGACTTTAGTAGCAACCCATGTGGAAGTAACTTTCATTGTCTTATTAGCAAGCCTACAGTCATGCTTTTTATTGTACTCCCACAATATGAAACCACTTCTATCATTCATTTTTGCACCAACCACATACCATGGACAACTATGTTGTTTACAGGTAACCACAAATCTTCTTGGCTTACTATATACTGTTTTAATTGCGAACCTTTTCCTTATCATTACCTCGTTTAATATCTCCTTAAAATAAACAACATCTCTAAATACATGCCTTAGTTTTAGTCTCTGTTTCCCATTAACACCCACTTTATACTCATGTTCCACTAAATAATTAGTCAATTGAGCAGTGCCAAGCTCAATGTTATCATCAAAAGAGCTAATCACTTTTTTTTACCTCTTTATTAACATCGGACAAATTATCTCATCCAAATCAGTCTCGAAGTGGATGCCTTTAACTCTTTAAATATCCCCACTGTCCTCACTATCCTCACTATTCACATACACAACAACAGGTTCAACAACATTACCATCATCTTCAGCTTACATGAAGTCCACATCGACATCGTCATTGCTGCCAAGCCTTTTGTTTGGGCAGTCAGATAGCAGTGCATCCTCATCAGATTCATTAGCCCTAATAGCAGCATCTCCCTCAATAACAACATCTCCCCCCACAACAACATGTCACCCTACAGCAGCATATCCCCTCACAGAGCCATGTTCCTCAATAGAACCATGTCCCCCTAACAGAAGTATGTCCCTCAACATAATCATTCAGCTGAGTAATGACCTCATAAGAAAATACAACTCCTAGGTTAATCAATACTGCCTGAATTAATGGAGCATCTCTAAACTGAGGATAGAGTACTGGTACAACTTCAACTTTAAATGTATGTGGTTCTTAATATTTCGCAGAATCGGTGAACTCGAGCCTAATCCATATGGACTTGTAATCTTCAATACAACATCCTTTATTTTGGCAACAATCCAATTAGGTTCAAGCAAACCTAAATTATGCTTTTTATCTTGAAAGGATATCACTAACTCCGATCTTGTCATCCTGAATATCAAAAACAAATTGGAAGATTCAGTAAAAGTGAATGAAAAAAAAAGTATTTGCATTACAATAAACATGCATTACTTTTAAATAGAACAATTAGCATAATTTAGTAAAATAGAGTCCATAAACTACTCTGAAACCACTGATACCAAAACCAAAAAGCTATATCTCTATAACATTCTTTATTAAAAAACAAAAAAGGAAAAACTGAGTTTTAGTCAAGAAAATGGCTACATCTAGTTCCAGACTTCAAACCAATGAAGTTTGACGTCCTTTTACTAGAATTAATTATAATGAACATGCATTTTTATTCTATACTTAAAGCTGAAACAAGTTTACAGTTCTATAGATTTCCCAAGCTGGAACACATAAGGCAACTAACTAAACATACTCTAATTCTGGGGTTTTCAACCTATTACTCTACAATAGCATCCAAAGCCACATATTACTCCCCAATTTATCATTACCCCCAAAAATTTTGGCAAATCAAGTTACTCTAAATGAATCATTGAGGCTTAATACCAAAAAAAATAAATGAAACTTACTTGATAGTGTGCTAGAACCCCCTAAACCAAAACGTGCAACCTTGTAACAATTCAATGATTTCGTTAGCACCTATAAATCTTTAAATCAACAAAACCCATGATGCTGAAGCAAGTGAGTGAAAGAAAATGGATGGAAATTGAAGATAAATTGGCTGGAATTGTGGGTCGTCAAGTAAGAGAGTGAAACACGATCGTAGCTTGTAGGAGTTTTGAGGAAAAATGGCAATCGTAGCTTGCTAAAATTGATGAAACTGACATGTTTCACTATTTTGATTTTTTTTTTAAATTCAACCGGATAAATGACGTTGTTTTACCTCTTTTCTTCATATTTTATAAATAGCTTATACGACATAGTTTTCTTCATATTTCACCTCTATGACATTAGCAATATTCTAACGACGATTAAGATGGCGGTGGAACATTATAATAAAATGCTGACTGGCACATTGAAAAAAAAAAAAGCATTAGCAATATTTTAAAAGCTTAAACAAATAGGTGGACGGTGGATAATATTACTTTAATATTTTAAAATACAATGTTTTGAATTTTGGTCATTCGTTTCTTTGTTTCAATTTTAGAACTCATCTTTTTGAGTAAGTTCTATAATGAACTGTTTTGAAAATAAAATAATATATTAACATTTGGTCAAATATAATCAAAATCATCTATCATAATTTTTTGATAGACAAAAAATCTATCACAAATTCTATCATTAATTCTTAATAGACAAGAATTCTATCACAAAGCCATTGGTAACTTGTGACAGACCGAAATTCTATCACGTGTCCATTATATTTTTATAATATAAGTCATTTTGTCCGAATCTGTCACAAGTTGTCCATCATCTATTGTCAGTTTTTTTATAGTGTAAGCTGTTTATAAAAAGTAACTTCCTATCCACTTTTAAAAGCTATTGTTAAAATGAAAAATATTATAAAATGAATAGTTTCTATAAAATTTACCAAATACTATTTTTATCACAAATTATGAAATAAGCAGTTTATTGAGTTTTAACCTCAATTCCAAACTAAGCCTAAGATATTCTCAATTTTGTTGGTTTGATTCTCCTCCTCCTTTAGTTCAAGAAGCTCTTTTCAAGGATAAATGGGGTTTTCCTAACTATAGGCTTTCTTAGCTTGTCTTCTTGTCTTTTCAATGTATTCTAGGAGGTAGATCCTCCATAATTTGTATTGACTTTCATTTTCTTTTATCTTATTGATGAGCTTTATTTAAAAACATACTCGCACCCATCATTAACTCCCCAATTAGTTTAGGTTCAAATAGTTTATTAAAGAGATGAACAAAATTCAATTCCCTTGAATTTTAATAACAAAGGGAACTAACAGACATTTGTACATGCAATTAATTAATGGAGTTTTCAATCACTCTACCTTTTGACATGCAAAATGAAAAAAATGCTGGATGATTTTAGAGGAGGGTTTGATGAACCATAAGGTAACTTATGGTTATTCTTTGTGCTTGACCACCACCTACTAGATTTGTATTGTATTAATTTTTAGCAGATCTAAGTATCAACTGCCAGTATTTTGGGAAACTTGTTGGTTTAATAGTCCTAATTAATTTGAATCTTAGCTCTCCATTTACATTTAAGAAACTAATTTGAATGCATAGAAACTACCTATTTCCTAAAGCACATAATACTTTTATGAGGTTTATAGTAAAAATAACGTGTGGCTTTCTTTATTGGAATGGACTTCGCCAAGATTATTGACAAAATTATAGACTTGTACCTTATACCCGTTAGAGGCATAATTTGTGCACTTAATTTTAGGCACATTAAGTGATTGACGAAATTACTATGTCAAATGCATAAATTATGTATTCTTCCTTTTATATTATCAATTATGTACAATAAATATATACCAGCACAAATATTGTTCATATAATATATAGAGAATTAAGCCTTTTACGAACTGTTCATCTTTTTCATTCTTTTCTATATTGTTGAAACCAGAGACCAGCAACAGAGCTGATCTTTGTCACCCAAGATTGCCACCAATTACTCAAGAACAATGATTCGGCTTAAGTGTAATTAGAACTAGATGTGTGAAACAAATTAATGGCAATTTAACAGAATCAAAGTATCAAGAATGAAGCATAAAATCAGCAAGAACAAGAAGAGAAAAACAGAGCAAGCTTATAGTGGTTCGGTTACCAGGTAACCTACATCCACTGTGAAAAGGAGAGCAAGCTTTCACTAAACCAATGTAAAACAGATACAGAGCTCACAAGGGAATGTCACTGAATCGATCCCCCTCAATCTCAGATTACATGGCCTTTTATACACGAAGAAATCAGCCCCCAAAGGAGCGTCACTGGCCAGCTGCATTTCTGGAATTTGTTGGAAACAAACCCAGAAATTTCCCGCCTAACAAACAGGATAACAGCCTTCTCCAATGGTCTGTAAAACACGTGTCCAAGTTTGTTTATTCTGCTTTCTCCAAACGCAGCCTTTAGTTGCCGTTTCGATTAAGTAAGTCACGTGAAACACACATGACTTGCTGCAGTTAGTAACCGACATGTCATTTACCTTATACTAAGACCTCCGAAGCTTTGTAAACGACATGTCACACAACGATTCCGTAGATAAACCGACTTGTCGCTTTTAACCAAAAACTCAGATTGAGATTCATCTTCAACATTCTCCACCTTGAACTCAATCGCCTACTCCCCGCCTCCCCGCTTCTTCACACCTCGCCATTCTGAACTAACTCTCGATGATGCCAGCTGAGCTAAGACAGAACTCAAACTTTGCACCAGTGCATCGGTTTTGTTAGCATGTCGGCAAGGTTGTGGTCTCGTGAACTTTCAGCAACTTAACCACCCTTTCGACACCTCCAATCGATGAAGTGAAGCTTGATGTCAATGTGCTTTGTTCTCTCATGATGTATCCGATTCTTGCTTAAACAAATTGCACTTTGACCGTCACGTAAAACTGCTATGTGCTTCTGCTCAAACCCCAACTCGATCACCAACCCTTTAAGCCAAATTGCCTCCTCGATGGCTTCCGCAGCGAGTAGTACTCTGCTCGATTGTTGACAGAGCAACAACACTTTGTAATGTGGCTTTCCAACTGATGGTACAATCATTCAGAGTGAACAGATAGCCGATCAGAGATCTCCTTTTGTCCAAGTCTCCTGCGATAATCAGAGATCTACAAACCCGTAAACTCGACTTCATTCTCTGCTTTGGCTCCATACATCAAACCATAGTCACCGAACCATTTAGATATCTCAAGTATCCAAACAATGACTCTCCAATGTTCCTTTCTCGGATTTGACATATATCTCGCTACTACACTTATCGTGATATGCTAAATCGGCCCGGTAAGAACCATAGCATACATTAAACATCCTACAAGACTAGAGTAAGGCATCTTGTCCATTTCAGCTTTCTCCTCATCAGTTTTGGGACAATGCTGACATGAAAGCTTGAAATGTGATGGTAGTGGAGTCTGAACTGGTTTTGAGTTTCCCATTCCAAACTTCTCAAGTACTTTTCTGATGTATTTATGTTGAGTTAAGCACAATGTCCCTTTCTCACTGCTCTCGATCAATTCAACACCAAGGATCCTTTTACGACCCAAGATCCTTCATTTCAAAACTTCACTCACCGTTGCTTTAACACTCTATCCGACTTATATTCCGACATGCTATCAACATATCATCAACATATAGCATCGGATAAATCTTGCTCTCATCTCTTAAGTCTTTGAAATACACACGTAGCATCAAAGTTACTCCTCCGAAAACCATGTTCGTCATGAACTTATCAAATCTCAAGTACCATTGTCTTGGAGATTGTTTGAGTCCATACAAAGACTTCTTCGGATGACAAACATGATCGCCCTTCCTCGGATCTTCATAGCCTTCAGTGTCGAGCCATCACAATCATCTCATCTAACTCACTCATGAAGCGAATGCAGTCTTTACATCCATCCGCTCCGGATGCATGTCTTTTATCGCAACAAGTGCCAATAAGATTCTCAAGGAAGAGTGTTTAACCACCTGGGAGAACACTTCAAGAAAATCAATGCCCTCCCTTTGAGTAAAACCTTTAGCTACCAATCTAGCTTTATATCTTCGTGGCTCAACACCGGTAATCCTTCTTTAACCTTATAAATCCACTTGCAGCCCAACTACTCTCCCGTTGTCCGGTCTTTTATCGGCCTCGTGTCCGATTCTTGATTAATGATTGCATTTCCTCATCCATAGCTTTCTTCCATTCTTTAGACTTATCACAGCTCACGCCTTCGAATATGTTTTGGTTCCTCGCCTCAATCTCACGTGTCATTCAATGCAAATGCAATCAAATCTGCATAAGCATATCTCTTGGAGGTCTTATAACTCTTCTTCTCTATCTCTTACCGACTGATAGTCTCCGACTTCTGAACACCATCAGCTTCTTCTTCGAGCTCGAAGTTTCCTTATCCGACATTTCTTCCGGTTCAACTCTTTGTTTCGCTTTGTATCCCGATTTGATAGCTCCACCTCAACACGAGTCCTATGTTCGGATTGTTGGAATCAGCAATGCTTGTTTGGTCCGGGTTGAATCTAACAACAATTCGGACTCATTAAACACAACATCCTCGCTATGATGGCCCTCGGTGGCTTAAGATCAATGCACCGTAGCTTATAACTCTTAACCCCATCGGATAGCCAAGAAATATGCACCTCAAAGCTTCTAGGTCAAGTTTGCCTTGCTTAATATGTGCATAAGCAGGACAACCAAAAGCCCTCATATTAGAATAGTCACCTGGTTTGCGCGACCAAAGCTCAATTGGTGTCTCGAAGTTAATTCCGGATGAGGGCTTCGCTCACTATATAGGAGGCAGTTGAAAGTGCCTCAACCCATAGAGACTTTGACAACTTTGAGTGAATCAAGATGCATCTCACTTTATCAATCAAGGTTCTATTCATTCTTTCAGCTAAGCCATTTTGTTGGGGTGTATATCTCACTCGCTTTATGTCTCACAATTCCATTTCCGCAACGTAGTCATCAAATCTCTTGTTACGTAACTCTAATCCATTATCGCTCTTAGCCTTCTAACCTTCTGTTTGTTCTGGTTTTCCACAAGAGTTTTCCGTGTTCGAAACTGCTCAAATACATCTTCTTTACCCTTCAAGACATATACCCAAACAAACCTTGAATAATCATCTACAGAGATAGAAAATACCTTGCTCCCCAAAGAAGTCGTCCATGCAGGCCCCACAGATCAAGCATGTATGTAATCTAGAGTACCTTTCGAATTATGAACACCAAGATCGAATTTGATTCTCAAGACTTTCCTAGGATACAATCTTCACGTAACTTCAAGGTATCTATCTTATCTCCTCCCAAGACTCCCTGCTTTGACAGCTCTTTAAGTCCTCTCTCACTCATACGACCAAGCCTCAAGTGCCACAACATGGTCTTGTCCAGATTCCGATTTGAAACTCCAACATCACCTACAACAGCTAGCCTTCGAGAACATATAATCCATTTTCATATCTCCTTTCATCAATATCATAGACCCTTTCAAAGACTTTTAAGGTTCCAGATTCCAACTTAATTACGCATCCCATATTATCAAGCATGCCAAGAGAAATGAGGTTTCTTTTCGCCTGTGCACATGTCTCACATCCCTTAACCTCTAACCATACCATCAAACATTTTCAACCTAATTATGCCTCTACCCACCACCTTACAGCCTAGCATCATTTCCCATTACAACAATCCCTCCATCATGTGTTTCATATTTTGTAAATGGATGCTTATTTGGGCACATATGAAAGGAGCATCCGTAATCTAAAACCCAGCTACCTTTGCTTTGGTCATTTAGTGGCTATAAGAACACCAAATGAGTCATAACCATCTCGAATCTTGACATTCCGATGCAACAGCAGAGATCACCATTTCTTCCTTTATGATCTTTGCCTCTTGTCTTCCTCTCGTAGGCGCCTTCTTAAAGTGTCCTTCCTCGTGGCAATGGAAGCACTTAAGATTCTTTGGTTTAGACTTGGACCTTTTCTTCTTTTCTCCATCGTCGACTCTTTTATCCTGGTCTTCCTCCGACATTCAAACCTTCTCCATCTCTCGAATCTTTCTTGATTGTCGCTTTAGAACTCGGAGCTTCCTTCACATCCGCCATGGTAAGAGTTTGCCTTCCATACATGAGTGTATCCACCGGATGTTCATAGGAGTTTGGTAATGAGCACAGCAGGATCATGGCTTTGTCTTCATCTTCAATCTTTACACTTATGTCTTCCGGATCAAGAATGATCTTATCAAGGCATCAATGTGATCGGATATCAAGACCCCTCATCCATCCGCAAGGTGTAGAGTTTTTCTTAGTGGCCAATCTCTTGGCCATAGATTTCTTTGTGTATAAATCTTCAAGTTTCTTCCACAACCCAACCGCTGCTTGTTCCTCCAACCTCTCTCGAGTACACCATCACCAAGACTCGTAATTATTGCGACCGTGAGCTCTGCCTCGAACATCCGCAAGATCCTCATCGAAACTTTTCTTGGCTTCTGATGACGAAGCTTCAAGAAGTGCTTCATCCAAATCTCGATGTACCAACAGGCTCTCATCTTGAGTCTCCACAGTGGAAATCATTTTCACCAATGAATTTCTCCACATCCAGCTTAGTGCAACCATCCTTCGATCCTAAGTTCGGTGGTAAGCTCCGATACCAATTTGTCGAAACCGAGACCAAAGAATAGTAGCTGATCTTTGTCACCCAAGATTGCCACCAATTACTCAAGAACAATGATTCGACTTAAGTGTAATTAGAACTAGATGTGTGAAACAAATTAATGGCAATTTAATGTAATCAAAGTATCAAGAACGAAGCATAAAATCAGCAAGAACAAGAAGAGAAAACAGAGCAAGCTTATAGTGGTTCTGCTACTGTGTAACCTACATCCACCGTGAAAAGGAGAGCAAGCTTTCACTAAACCAATGTAAAACAGACACAGAGCTCACAAGCGGAATGTCACCGAATCGATCCCCTCAATCTCGAGATCATATGGCCTTTTATACACGAAGAAATCAGACCTCAAAGCGAGCGCCATCAGTTACCGTGATTTCGAATTTGTTGGAAACAAACCCGAAATTTCCGCCTAACAAACAGTGATAATGATCTTCTCCAATGGCTGCAGAAACACGTGTCCAAGTTTGTTTATTCTGCTTCTCCAAAACGCAGCCTTTAGTTGTCAAGCTTGATTAAGTAAGTCACGTGAAACACACATGACTTGCTGCAGCTTGTAACCGACATGTCATTTACCTTATACAAAGACCTCTCAAGCTTTGTAAACGACATGTCACACAAAGATTCCGTAGATAAACCGACTTGTCGCTTT
>CM046819.1:13496262-13709529 GCA_025617385.1 Murraya koenigii
TTTACATGCTTCAACGTTAGATTTGATGGGAGTCATGGTGTTCCTCAATCTAGTCTTCGTGATGTGATAATATTTTGAGTAAAGTAATTAAGAAAAGCAAAATCCCATAATAAATAACGACAACTTTTTCTTCTGTCCAAATTTTCAAAGCTGTTTCTTTTATCTACAAACAATACGTGTCAACATGCATCTTGTTGCATGTATCTGACCCAAAGAAAGATTCTCACTCTTTTTTTCATTTCTTCATTTCTACCACCCTTATAATTCAGATTTCTATTGAACTCTATCCAACTCCAAGAAGGAGTAAAAAACCTAAAGGTCCATTCATAAATGGCAAAAAAATTGGATTACCGGATGGATGGTATTATGACCAGCGGCCTAGAAACAGTGTCAAGTATATTGGGAAAATTGACCAGGTTGTTTCATAATTCGATTTCTTTTGACCTATTTGGGTTTTTATTAATTTGAAAGTTGTCAATGAAGATTACAAATTTTGCTTTGCATGTTGTTCATATTGCTCAGATTTTGGTTAGACTTGTAAGCTTCGTTTATATATGGGGTTTTTCTTATATATATGTATATATTTGCTACGCTAGAATTTTCTTGAGATTTTTTTAGATTAGATCCCATTATGTTTCTCAAATATTTTTATCTGATCATCTTTTTTTTTCTCTTTTTTAACTTTGAATTTCTTTTAGTATCATACAAATAGTTAGATTGCTGTGAGTAACAACATATTACATAGGTTGTTCATTTATTATACTAATTACGTAATATTTGTTTATCTTTGTTACAGCAAGCTTCGAAGGAACTTAAACAAAATTATCAAATGCCTACAAAACCCCTGAGCGTGCCAGAAGATAATGATGCTAGATGTTCATCCTCAAAAGGGGTAACTGATCATTGGATTTCTATTTAGCCCTACGGAAAATAAGTTCTTGAATTTTTCATGGCTACCAGTACGATCTTCACTGTCACTATGTATCTTATACTTGGTTGCATTTCATTGCAGAAAAATAAGAAAATAAGGCCGTCTTGATTGGTGAAATGTACACATCTTTCCGACTTATATATGGAAGCTTTTATTAGAATACATATAATTAGTATAACATTGATAAAAAATAATATTAATGATTACAATTGGATTTAATGTCCAATACTTCCGGCGCCTGCCCATCTGTTGGATCGATTAAAACCACATGTAATTGCCCCCAATAAACACATAATTAACATCTGTTTTATTAAAAATTCTATATGAGCCAATCTTCCAACTCTACCCTTGGACATAGGTAAATCAAACTCGTGCCAGTGGCAAGAAAGATATGAAAACGAAGATAAAGATTTGCTTCAAATATAGATTTTCTAAAGAACAATTGAGGGATATAATGAAAATCTCAGGGGAATGTTGCAAGCATCTACTGAATGGTTTTGAAAAATACTCTGATAAGAGATCTAAGAAAAAGAGGGAGAGTACAACACAACAGCGACCTCTATCCAAAAAGGCCATCAAACCCATGGCCAGAGAAACCAATCAAATGCTGTATCACTCTTTTAAGAAAATGAATATGCAAAGTAATTCAATTCATTCTTGTATGTTCCAACAAGTATTTTCTTGCCTAAATGCTCTTTTATTTCTTAGGGTTTAAGACAATCGATCTCACTATTATCTATTTTCCAATTGCTGCATGCATATAAGTCTTATTAAGATTATAGCTCAACAATTGTTGGATTTAATTTTTAAAGAGCAAAATAATATTTTTACCATTGAGAGACATAAATATTCAAAGCAATTTTTATATTCAGACTTAGTGGATGATAAGTGGAGATTAAAAATGACTTTATCCTTTCAAAAAAATATGGATATATAGATTCTTTCAATCTTGATATATAAATATTTTTATCTTTTTTCCCTGGTCAGATCTATACCTGAAATGTAAAAGGTTCAGAACTGAGGGGTGCACAGCCTTCGTCCAACTCGTCCAACTTTATCCTAGGTTGCTTTCTTTATCAATGTTTCTCCTCTTAATCAGATAATAGAATATTTTGATAATGATAAGTATATTTAATTATTTTTTTTCTCTATTAGATATATACTTAGCAAGTGAAAAGATGAAAGTGAGGAGTTAATGGAAGAAGATAATGAGAAGTGTGTAGCGGCTCCAAAATAAAAGATAAAAAAGAAGAATGGAAGAAGATAATGAGAAGTGTGTAGCGACTCCAAAATAAAAGATAAAAAAGAAGCTGTAGTAGCTGTTAGGAAATTTATGGGTGAAGTAGAACCACAGCTAAATGAGATTAGAAGAAAAATAAAGAGCAAGCACAAATTTGGACACTAGAAATTACGTGGTTCAGCTTATAGCCTACATCCACGAGCAAAGACAGAAGTAAATAATTTTATTATACTGAAAAAATAATAACTTCTCTCTAATAATAGAAGAGAATAATTATACTCTCTTTATAACTAGGAGAAAACCATTCTCACTTCCTAATACCCCAATTACACTCAATACTAAGAGTACTTATTTAACTCTCAAAATTCTCTCTAATACAAGAGGAAATAAATTTTCTGGGATGATTGAAATGAGAGAAGAGGCTCTTAATTTATAGCCACATTTTGACTACTATTTATTATTTATTATTTTATTATTTTTTTCTTTTTCAACACGGCACCGCGTGCCATGTTGAAAGTTGGGCACCGCCTTCTAGAAGGGCGGTGGCGGTGCCCAACTTTGACAAGAGCTTCATCACCTAATTGAATCATGTTGCAAAAAGAAAACTCATCTTAGCATAAATTAGAACTAGTAAGAATGAGATGAGAAAATCCCTAGCACGTCGAAGGGTAGAGGGATTGAAAACTCCTATAATTAAATGCATGTACATATATCCGTTAGTATGCTGTGTTATTAAAATCCATGGGAGTGTAATTTTGTACATCTTTTCATTTGAACCTAAACAGTAAAGGAGAGTATGATTGCGTGATCAACTGATCATATTAGCACTAATTCTCTGATCTTAAACAAAATATTTTATATTATAATGTATTGAAAATTTTCAGTTTATATAATAAGTATATATATGAGTTCTTATCTGGTGAAGGTTCCCACACTTTATTCATATATATATCTCTTATGTGTAAGCCTTTGATCTTAAGATATATGAATACAAAAATATTCTCAAGATTCATTCAACTATTTTTTAATTTTTAATCTCAAATCATTAGAGCTTTCATATCTTTCTCCTTCATGACTTCTCAATTAAAAGCAGTAAAAAAAAAAAATCTACATTGATTGATGAGGTGAGGTGAGCATTGTGTGAGAAAAAGATGAGCAAATTAAAACAAACAACCCTAAATGTATATTTTATAAAGAGTTGAATTAAGATAATTAAAGTTGTAAGAAGAAAAAATTCCTTAATGTTATGAATTTTATATTTTATTTATCATTAATTTTTCATTTATTTATTAAAGTTTTACTGTAATAAAAATCTTTTAAAAAATACAACATAATAATTGTTTTTACCTAAATATCCTTATATATATATAAATGAGGATAATAAATTATTTTGCTATAGAAGGGCAGGACCAAACAACAAATTAAGGAAGGTCTAATAAAGTGTAAAAGCAAAGCAATCTTTATTTCGGATATGGGTGGAAAAGATTTGTTAAATTCAATAATAAATTTCGATATTATTTCCTTTGTCCAAAAAGGAAGAAATTGCAAAAGCCTTTTGTTTCTTTCTTTTTATTTTTTCAAAAAAAAAAAAGATGGCCCAAATAAGTTTAATAAAGTAATGCATGGATGCTAGTTGTCAAGTGGGACCAAAAAAAGGCGTAAATGGTAAATTAGGTCATAGGAAATAGTCTCTAATGATATGTAATTTTGGCAAAGATATTTTTGGATGTTATGCGTTTAATGCTTTTTAAAATCTATCTAAATCAAATAGAGATATTTTTTTTGTTAATTATTTATTGATTGAATTTTGATAATATGAATGGTATAAAGTTGAATAACTTATATTAATTAGCTTTTTATGTTTTAAAACACAATAATATTACGCATCTTAAATTTTTTATTATAAATAACTATCATTTGAGATATGATATTCATCAATTGGTTGGTAAAATTAAAGTGAATTAATTATATTATTTTGCCAACTAATTGATAAATGTCACTTCATTTGAGATAATTATTTGAGATAAAAAATTTTAGATATGTAACATTACTCTTTGTAAATAATACTACATATACAAAATAGGAAGGAAAGAGATTTAATTAGTTACCAATAGCCTAAATTGAAAAAAAGAGAACTATAATTTAAATTAAAATCTCAATTAAATCCTAATATTAATATACAGATAAAATAAAATCATTTATAGTTGAGGAGAAAATGTTAGAATAAATTCTTTGTGATGAAATCCATCACCTAAAACTCAGGAACATTTATGTTGTAGCACTGAGAATTAATAATTAAATATGCGGAAGCGTAACTGAATCTATAATACTGAATAATCCTCTAGAATTGTGTAGCTGGTCTTCCAAATCAACACGTATATCTTAGAGAGTTCTTTAATATCTTTGTGCATTCTTTCTGTTAATGAGATATTAGATAGAATAGAATAGATTTCATACGTGTGACCTGGGGATCATAATCACTTATATAGACAATATTTTCTGTTGTCATTAGGTATTCCAAATTTTGCCCGTCATAGAGTTAGAATACCATTAGGGCTCTACACATTAAAAGACTCACACCCTATTAGATACATTAAAGTTCAAAATATCGAAAACCTAATTAGATCACTTTTAATTGGGCTTAATCTTATATGACAGTCCACAATACATAATTATTCACGTATAAGTCCAACGTTGGATTAAGGATCCAACATTATTGGATTAAATATCCAACAATCTCCCACTTGAGTTATATGTAAAATCTTATATTTATTCTTAGTAAAAAAAACTATATGAGCTCAACTTTACTGTCATTACCAAAATATATATATAACCAATCCAGTCCATCAATTATATTAACATAAGATCAAAGCGGCCTTCGTTACAACTATCGCAACTCAACCTATCAATGGTCACTAAGTCAATACAATTGAATGACATGGATTATGATGTGGATGTGTAGTATGGAAATTGCATGCAATGTAATCTTAACATTCTAATTTTCAATTAGTCTACCTTAAACCTTAATGAGATCTAATCTTACCAAAATTAGAGTGTGAATAAACCAAATCTTTATTTCTGCAGAAAATAACCTTAAATAACCATAAACTGAAATAATTGAAAAATGTTTAAATCATAAGAGTATCTAAAATTACAAACTCCCATTAAAATTGAATATCCTTAAATGTCATGACACCCATGCGAGCAATGTGCTCATGAAATATTTTAGAGATAGTAACTTGCTCTGGGGAATGAGAAAATAGTCTCATAGTTTCCTATTTTGTGGCAATCTGTTAGTAAGCAGATTCGCAATCACAGAGTTTGTGCTAACGGGCTCTGTAGACAACTGTCTACTCTGGACTCTTTTTTTAACAAGTAGGAACTTGATGTTTATGTACTTTGACTTCGACAAGCTCTTATTGCTATTAGAATACATTATTGCTGAATTATTATCACAAAATAATATGAGTGGCCAATCAATGCCATCTACTATGCATAGCCCTGTGACAAAATTCCATAATTATATTTCGTGATTGGACGCCTCATAACATACTATGAACTCTACTGCCATTGTAGAGGAGGTTATAAAATACTATTTAGCACTCTCCAGAAGATAGCACATTCAGCTAGCATATAGATGTAGCTCGTCATGGAATTCATACTATCTTGACATTCAGCAAAATCAGAGTTAGCATACCCAATGATCTCAAGCTGATTTGACCTCCGATACATGAGCATGTTTTCTTTTATTCTTTGTAAATACCATAAGACTCATTTGGCTACCTTCTAATGGTCTACTCCTGGATTATTTAAATATCTACCCAACATTCCATTAACATACGCAATATCTGGTCGCATACAAACCTGAGTATACATTAGACTTCTTATTACTAAAGTATAAAGAATCTTTTGTATCTATTTTTCCTCAAAATCATTCTTAGGGCACTGATTGAGGCTAACTTGTCTCCCTTAGCCACAAAGGTATCTCTAGGTTTACAATTTTATATGCCATATCTCTTGAGAATCTTTTCGATATAGCTCTTTTGTGATAATCCATGAATACTTTGAGAGCGATCCTGGTTTATCTCTATGCTTAATATAAAAAAGCCATTACCAAGATCTTTTATCTCAGAATTCTTAGTTAAAAATCTCTTGGTGTTGTGCAATAAGCCTATATCGTTGCTGGTAAGCAAAACGTCATCGATATATAAAACTAGAAAAATATACTTACTTACTCATACAGAACTTATAATATATGCAATCATCGATCAAATTCATCTCAAAATCAAATGAGATGATCACTTGATGAATGCGTAGATGGACTTCTTAAGTTTACAAACCATATTTTTTAGGTCGTTAACACAAAGTTTTTTGGCTGCATCATATAGATCATCTCATACTACCAAGTATGCAAGCAACCTTTGTCTTTTAGCCCAACCTCTTTGTTAAAGAGCCTATCTAGTCGATGGGAATCCCAACCGACTTTGAATATTGTTAAAGAGTACCCAAGTAGAAGGGAAGAAGTAAAATCCCATAGAACTATATTGTAGTCTGTCTCATCAATGTCACCATTGAGAAACAATGTCTTCACATCCATTTAATGTAACTTAAGATTGAAATGTGCCACTAATGCCATTATAATCTTGAAAGAGTTTTTCGAAGAAACCGAAGAGAAAGTCTCTTTATAGTCGATGCCTTCTTTCAATATAAAGTCCTTTGTAACAAGATGCATTTTGTACCTTTCTACATCGGCCTTCAAATCCTTTTTGGTCTTCAATATCTATTTACAACTAATGGGTTTCACACCTTCTGGCAATGAGACAAGATCCCATACGTCATTACATTTTATAGACTTTATTTCTTCATTCATGGCATCAATCCACTTCTGAGAGTTGGAACTTTCTATGACTTTATGGAAATTGATTAGATCATCTTCCATCACTTCAATGTCTACTTTATGTTCTTAAATAAATACAATATAGTCTTCTGACACTGCATTTTTCTTTTCTGTAATGGATCTCCTTAATGGCATAGGTTATTGAGATGGTAGAGTTTATTCTTCTAGAATAATATCTGATGTTTGTTCTTCTGGAATAATATCTGGTATAAGGAGTTCTTCAACATTATCTTAATCTGTTGTGTCTTAAGAAAAGTCAGAAATATGACCCTCCAATGACACCTGTGGGAATATTAATATATTCTTTTTCAAAGAAAAAGTCTTTTACTGAATCTACCACCACAAACTCGACATCATAAAATAACAACTCACCATTCTAGAGTCTAGTTTAAAGTATCCAATAAAATAACAACTCACCATTCTAGAGTCTAGTTTCTTTTGATTAGGCCTAAAAAGCCTTACCTCAGCTGGACATCTCTAAACATGCAAATGTTTTAAACTAGCCCTCTTACATGTCCAAAGTTTGTAAGGGGTTTTAGTAGTCGCTTTTGTTTGGACCCTATTAAGGATACATGCTGCAGTCTTAAGTACTTCTCCCCAGAGTGATTCAGGTAAAGTAGAATGAAAAATCATACTCCTCACTATATCTTTAAACATCTTGTTTCATCTTTCAGCAATATCATCATAGTAGGCGAGCTTGGCATAGTGTATTGTGGGACGATACCATGTTTATCTAAGAACTTAGAATTGGTCTTGGACATTGTTCATAGGAATTGTCATATTTACTATAGTACTCACCACCATGGTTAGATCTGACACTTTTGATTCTTTTGTTTAATTGATTTTCAAATTCAAACTTAAAATTTTTGAATATATCTAAGGACTGTGATTTTTTATAAAAGAAATATATGCAGCTATATCTAAAAAAATCGTCAATGAAGCGTAATAAAATATTATTGACCATTCTAAGCAACTGCAGGTAATAACCCACAAATATATATATGTATGAGTTCTAAGACATTCAAAGTCCCATTGGCTTCAAATTTCCTTTTATTGGTTTGTTTTCCCTTTATACAGTTAACATAGATATCAAAATCTGTAAAATCTAATAGATGGAGAATTTGGTCTAGCACAAGTCTTTCTATTTTCCATTTGGAGATATGACCCAATCTTTTATGCCATAATGCAGCCGAACTCTCATTAGTTAATTTTCTCTTTTTAACTCATGCACTCAATTGTAAGGATTCATTAAATGAAGCAATCGTATCAATTAAATAAAAATGATCATTGCTTGATAAAAAATCGGAGCCAACCAATTTTGAATCATGAAACAAACTAAATTTTCCATTTCTAAATGAACAAGAATAGCCAAATTTGTCCAAAGAAGAAATGGAAATCAAATTCCGTCCAAAAGATGGAACAATAAATGTTTCTAATCCAAATAAAATTCAGTCTTTAATAATAATTTAAATTTTCCAATTGTTTCAACTTCTACTATTTTGCCATCACCTACATAGATGTATTTTTCACCATTATTGGGCTTTTGGCAATTTAAGCAACCTGCATAGATGCACTGATGTGAGTGGTTGCTCTAGAATCTATCCACTATATGTGTCTCGGCACCGAAGTTAAATTAACCTCAGAACAAACCAAACCGTGGTCTTCAATTACATAAAAGAAACAACTAGTTCTTTCTGGATCATCCAATTTCTTTTGTTGTTTCCTTTGAGGTGTTATATTTGCAGCTCCTTATTATTCTTCCTCCTTTTGCCCTTATCCTTCCCATTATACCCTATTGAAATTAGATTTGTCAAGAGTGTACATATTTCTTCCGTTTCATTTTTGACATACCTCTTTTCAATTTCGACAAGGAATTTTTTAGCGTTAGTTATTTTTTCAGACATAAAGTCTCTGAATACTACCAGAATGTTCTTTTTATAATCATTATACAAATGCAATTTGATTTCTTTCACCTTTCTATATCCCTCTTTTCATGGAGAGTGCTTTCATCCGTAAAAGATGGAGAATAATCAACCCTTAATGCAAGGTCAGGATCTAAGTCATGTGAGAACTATTAAGATATTTTCTTTTCAAGACTTGAATTAGAGTCATGTAGCATAGGAATAGAATTGATCTTAATAGTAAGATTAGTAGGATTCATAATTGAATCAAATAATAAACAAATAAAACAAGCTATCATTAGTCTTAAAACAAAAATAAATTCAAATAAAGGTGAATCCCATCTCAAGATACTAGGTATTCTATTATTTTTTTTTGGACAAATTATTAACTTTTAATTGATATCTTGGTGAAGTAATCAAACAGTGATAATAAGAACATGTCAAATAATAAATCTTTCTTTGAGCCGATTTATTGTTCACATGTAAAAATAAATAATCATCATGTGTTTATTACCATAGATGCACATGCAATTTTGTCAAATATAGATATTCCTTTGGGCCTATCGATATTTACAGAAATTACATATACACAAACTGTTTATATTCTAAAATAAATTAATTTCCATAAGAGGTGTTACTTTAGTGACATTACTTCAATTAATTTATCTTAAAATATATATTGCAGTACCAATATTTGAATTTAAAATTGTACCAAAAAATTTCCCAAAAATTAAAAAAATGGGTACCGATCAACTGTTAACTAGTTCGGGGCTGGACCGGTTTGGATTGACCCAAACCAGATCCTAAACTAGCCCTAAATCCAAGAGAAACTGAATGTTCCCTTTGTTATTATTATTATTATAAGCCCAAACAAATTTAGGACTTAAATGAAAAACTCTTAACTTATTATACCTAAAAACCTTTTAATAAAACTTTAGGAACTTTCATAATATAAGCTATAAAACCCCTTCCTCTCTTCTTCTTTTCCCGCAGCAGCCATGCTACTATTTTTTTTCAAATCAATCCACAATATATATATATATATATATATATATATATAAACCGAATATTCATATTTCCTTAATACAAATTTAATTTATTTTCCTTAATTCTCAATTGTATTAAATTGAGAATTTTCAAAAATCTAATAATTTAAATCTATATTTGTGTTCTCAAATTCAATGATACATGAATTATCAAATTCAAGAATATCCAAAAATTTAATCATTAATTAAAATAAATTTAATTTTTAATGATTCAATATGAAGATGCTCTGATACCACTTGTTAGAATAGTTAAATTCTTTATAGTGAAAATCATCACCTAAAACCTAGGAATATTCATGTTGTATCAACAAGAATTAATAATTAAATAAGCGGAAGCATACCTGAATCCATAAAGTTGAAAAATCCTCTAGGGTTGTGTAGTTGGCCTTTCAAGTCAACACGTATATCCTAGAGAGCCCTTTAATTTCTCTGTACACTCTTTATGATGATGGAATATCTGAGAAAATAGAATAGATTTCATACGTGTGATCTAGGGACCATAACTACTTATATAGATAACCTTTCCTGTTGTCATTGGGTATTCCCAAATCTGCGCATCATAGGGTTAGAATACCATTAGGGCTCTACACATTAAAAGGTCCACACCCTATTAGATACATTAATGCCCAAATTACCGAACACCTAATTAGATCACTTTTAATTGGGCTTAACCTTACATGACAGTCCGCAATACATAATCATTCACATATAAACCCAACGTTGGATTAAGGATCCAACATTGTTGGATTAAATGTCCAACAGAAAAATCTTAATTAATATCTATTTAGGTTGCCAAGGAAAACCTTTGACAATTTATATATTTAAAAATTAATAAAATTACTTACTAGAGGATACTTGGACAGAGTGATGAAAGCAGCTGAGTAATGAATGTAGCTATTGTTTTCTCCTCCCCAGTTAATTGCAAGTATGCTTAATGTTGCTTATAATAAATATATCTACTCATTCTACTTTCCTCTCCTTCACTCATTCTCTATCTCTTTCTCTTTCTTTCTTGTTTTTTCTCAATTTCTAAGGCTAGCAATGATAGACAATTTAAATGACTTCAACATAGCGGCCTCATCGATGCCACCATTGAAATTTCATTATTTATTTATTTTTAAAAGCTACTATGAAAGAGTAAATAACCTTTTACAAAAATATATTATCAACTAAGAAAAAAAATGCAAAGTGCAAGAGAAAGGTGCCAAAGGACAAATAACTAAAAAATAAAATATTTATTTTCTTCACTTTTATTCTCACCTTGATTACTCAGGAAATGCTTGCACTTTTGTTACTATATGAGACTGGTAACTTATAGCAAATTCACTCAATGCCACTTAATTATAAAAAATTTTAACATAGGATATTCTAAGATGAATGAAGTAGAGAATAAGGATCTATAAATAAATTTATATAAGGGCACATTTGTAACATCATTTTTTATGGACAATGTGTGTTGAGAGTATTTTCTTGGATCCAAATAGCCACGCTCATTGGTGTATTATTGGTAAACAAAATAAAAACTTACAAATGTAATATAAAACTTGTAAATCAATATTAAATGTAAAATAAAAAATAAATTGTGTAAATGAAATATAAGACTTGTAAATGAAATGTAAAAGAAATAAATTAACATAGGATCAGTATTTTTAATATTGGTTAATGAAACAAAAACTTACAAATATAATATAAAACTTGTAAATCAACTGTAAGTGTAAAATGAAACATCAATTCAGCAAATTAAATATAAGACTTGTAAATGCAAGATGAGCAAGTAAATTAACATAAGAATGATAAATTTGAGTATAAAGTACTTGTTTAAATAGAAGGGCGAAACAACAAATTACGGCAGTGTTTACTAACCTGCAATGGGAATCATAATGAATAGCTTGTTTACTTGTTAAATGGAAGCTGAGAATGTGAATAAATTTTACAGGCCCCACAAGAAAATTGGATTGATTAATGGGGTTCTACTTTTGGGAAGGGGTTTAGAAATTAGAATCTCATTATTTGTAATATTAAAATTATCCAAGATAAACTTTTAATATTCCAAAAATACCCTCTTTAGAAATGAAAAAAATTATAAATTGAAGAAAAAGAGCAAACAAAACGATGCCCAAAGGATCGCGTCTGCTGCCAATCGTCCTAGCTCTTCTGCTGCTATCGTTTGTTGTCGCATTTGCTGTCGTTTGTGGATGCGTCTGATGCCATTAGTGGTGGTGCCTGCTGCCATTTAGCTCGGACTTTGTGGCTGCCATTCATGCTCACCGATCCCTTTCACTGCCGATTATTTTGGATTTTGCCAACTTTGATTATTTCAAATTTTGATTATTATTATTATTTTGGAAATGGGTTATTGTATTAATGATGATTATTTTTTATTTTGATTTTGATGATGATGATGATTATTATTATTATTAATGATAAAAAGTATTATGATTAGTTATTATTATTATAATTAATTAATTAATAATAATAATAATAATATTATTATTATTATTAAGGACTTTTTAGTAATTTTTTACTACTAAACTCTTTCTGATTTTGATTCTAAGACAAAGCAAATATATTAATGCTGTTTTTACTTTTCCTCAATTGGAATGAGAATTCAGGAATCGGAATCACTACCATGTTTACTTATAAATTTAAGGCTTAGAATTGGAACGGATTTCATGTGGGGCCCACAATTTTAGGATTTATTCTTGGACTTCTGATGCTTAAGGGAGGGGTGCGGAATCAGAACCCCATTCTTATGGTTGACGAAAATGCCCCCACTATAAATTGTAAATTTCTATTTTATCCTAATTAATTCAAAAAAACATAAAAGAAAAATCAAATTAAAAACATGAAAATGGTAGCACGATCTAGATTCTAGCAGCATCCAAACCACAATTGAGCCAACATCACTTGCCATCGCCAATGGCCAACTATGGATATCACGTTGAGTAGCAGTACACACTGTCATTAGCCGAAGCAACAACTCCCCAAATCAGAGCCACAACACCTGCTGTCGTTGAAGTAGCTCCTACCCAAATCGCAATAACAACCCTTGCCGTCGTTGAAGTAGCTCCTAACGTGTTGACTGCCAATCTCGTATTGAGGTAGTAGTCGATCCTATTCGTGTCGGCAGTTGTTGCAAAAATGATGATGGTGATGATTTTTTCTTTTCTTAAATGAAAATGATACACACACACACACACACATATGATAATTAGTATTATTCTTATTATTATTGTTATTAACAATAAATTTTTTGAATAATAATAATAATAATAGAACTAGCAATAATGATAATAATATATTATATTAATGTTTTTTTAATAATTTAAAAAATATTATAATAAATAATATAATTACAGTAATAAACTAAGGATATTTTATTACAATTTATTATATTTATTATTTATTATTATTTAAATGTCATCATCATTATTATTAAATTATATTAACTTTGTTATTTTAACTATTATTATTATTGTTATGAATTTATTATGTTATTTATTATTATTATTATTATTATGATTAATAAATCATAATAATAATTTTACTGTTTTAATTAATATCATTTTTTAATAATAATGGACAAATAATAATAATAGTTATTTTCTATAATTAACTAAGGTTATTTTAGTAATTTAAAATAATTTAGTTTACTCTAATTCTGATTCAAAGATAAACATACAATGGGATTCCAATCTATTTCGATTGTAATTGCTACTGCTTAAATAAACAACTTACTTTGATTTTCATTCTAATTCATTACGATTTTAGTATTTTCCGATTACTAACAAGTAAATGTAACATAAGAAAATCTAGTTCATTTTGATTTCGATTTATACAATTCAAGTAAACAACTTATTCTTATTCCTATTCCAACCCATTCTCAATTCTGCTTATTTCGAATCTAACTCATTTTGATTCTCATTTAGTTTATGCACTATAAGGAAAGTCAAATATGGTATAAAAAGTAATGAGTCATGATACAACTACAAATTCTTAAATAAACTTATTTTGTACAGACTGATCTGACATTAACTCATTGGTTGAGTGAAAAATAAAATAATAAAAATAAATAATGTGGACCAATGAATTTTTAATTCAACAAATTTAATTATGCCACCTCAATTTGTATAAAAAAAATTTGTACAAAATTTTATGATTGTATTATCACTCAAAATTAAAGCAATCTTTCTATTGGATAAGGATGGATAAGATTTGTTAAATTGAATAATAAATTTTGATTTCCTTTGTCCAAAAGGCAGAAATAGCAAAGGCCCCCCTTTTCTTTACTTTTTTTGTTTCTTTCCGAAGATGGTCTAAATAAAGCAATGCATGTATGCCAATTGCCTAGCGGGACTAATAAATAAAGCATAAATGGAAAATTATACCACAAAGGTAATAGGATCTATATATGTTGTGATTTTGTTAATGCTTCACTTTTTTTTCCCTCTTATTTGCATAGAACCAACGCAAACAAAGCAAAAATTGATAGTAAGGAAGTAATCATGGATACAAAATTACAGATACAAGCGCTAAGTATTAAAATATAACTACATCAAACCAGCTCAAAATTCTTTTGCAAATTCTTCCACTACATATCAAATCTAGTGAGCACTCGCTAGTCATTAATGCCACTCTTCCATGTGACTTATCATTTTTCAAACTTGTAGAGAATTTATTTCTTTTCAAAAATTGGAAGAAAATTTAAACAAATTTTGTCAAAGAAAAGAAACTCTGATATCTTCTCTGATTGATTAAAAGAGTCTATGCTCATGATTTGACTAAAATAGCCTTATAGCACCGTAAACATATTCTATCTAGTCAATTTAAAGCACCTTATACAAATTGTAATTAAAGATCACCGTTGCAAAGGGATTTTGAAACTTTTGATCTCTTGAGTTTATTTATTTTCACAAACAACAATGATAAACGCCTTGATAACAATAATTTCTATACTTTAGATTTTTTTTTTCTTTTCAAATCATTGGAGAAGTTGATAAAATTTTTTACTGATTAAAAAAACACACAAGAAATATTTAATTTCTACTTTAAAAAGGAAAGAAACTAATTAATTAATTAATTATCAAATAATTTGATACTGCAAATCCTTAAAGGTATGAGGACTAAATGATAAAAAGGAAGTTTAAAATTTATTGAGACGAAAACAAAAGTTTCTAAATAATATCAATTTTATTAAAAAGAAAATTAAAATGAATAAAACTAGGGTTTGAGCCACTTTTATAACAAACTTAAATATAGTGAATTTACCAAAATAAGTAAATCTAAAATATAAGTCTATAATGAAATCATTCTACTAAAATAAGAAAGACAAAGAAAACAGTAAGCAAATCTGAGTTGTAGAAAAAAAAATAAAAATCCTAGAAGAATCAGGAAAAATAGAAAAAAAATCTTAAAAACCTAAAAATGACTAGGAAAAAAAAAATTTTGGGCCAAGCATGGACCAAATAAGCTTGGTGGTTTTGTTTGTCATGTCACAAGTTTCGAAACAGTATATTATACGCCGAAAAAAAATACCTGTGGGCAAAGTTATGCCATCTAGAAGATATTGTACTCGCTATTTAGAACACCGTACATCACCAAACATCAAATAATTGAAGCTCATATGTGGTAAATAAAGCAAACCAGTGTTATTGTGAATTGGGTAAATAAGATATGGAATTTATTCCAAAAAAAAAAAAATTTCAAATGAGGTAAATATTGCGATTTCTTTCAACCCTCAAGCAAATTTATCGCTTGAAAAAAAAAATAGTTCGTCTCAATGGCAGAATTATATCTATTTGATACGGTTCATAGTGGAGAAAGCACAAAATTGAAGAAGTTAGAACATGACAAACCAAAAAAAAAAAGGGTTTAAAGACTAAAATGTAACATTTGCATAAAATTATTAAAATGACTACTAAATCCTACATTATTTCCCAAATAAAAAAAAGGCTACTCTAGAGAAAATTATAATTATAATATCTAGATAAACTTAATTTAGACCAAAATGATGAGAGTAGCCGTTGTTTTAGCAGATTTACCCATCTGAATCTCCTCCACCTTTGCTTGCCAAATGTGCAAATATTGCCAACTTTTGCATGCAATAAAAGGACACAACAATAAGCCAATCGATTTGACACTCACTGCATCTGTTTCCTCTCTCTATCTATCTCTCTTTCTTTGTTTCTAGGGTTAACTGGTTGGCAAAGTAGAGCAAGACATGAAGGCCTCATCATCAGTGCCGCCTTTGGTTTCTCAGCAAATGACCCATGGGGTAATTAATTCAGCTCATACCCTTGCTATGCTGTTTTCTTGATTCTATAACAAGATCATCAACAAATTAGATGACTTGAGGACAAATCTGATGTAATTTTGCTTAGTTAACATTTTTTAATTCAACAATTTTACTACTTTTAAAAGTCTGGGAATTAAACCAAAGAGATCAACAATCGGTGAAGAAAAACTCAAAATTAAGGTGCATGATTCTCTCGTTCATGTAAGCTTGATCTGATTATTATTCATATTAGTTCCGCAGGATGATTCTCTCATCCATGAGTTAATTTAAATAAATTACTGTCATTTGTTCTAGTCATTACATTTTAGGAGACATTTGATGTGAGAAATGGACAAATTCCTTTACAATAGTAATAAATAAAATAAATCGACAATTTCCGTGATGAGAAGAAATTATTATTCAAGATTCATCCTTATTGCTTCCTTTCTGAACTTACTGAACATTACATCTCTCTATCCAAATTGCACTCTCTATTCAATTCAATTTCAGGTTATTAAGTAATCCCTTAATCTACCACGAATACATTGTAGACTTCTTTAGCTTCCATCAATGAACACTAATTAAAGGATAATTGTGAATTACAGCCTCTTCCATCAGGCGTAGTAACAGATGGAGTGCAAGATGCGGTATGTTATTGCTGTCTCTATAACTTTTTTTTTTTTTTTATTTTTTATAGTAGTAAATAATTTATATTGAGTTATATGGCATCTCCAAGAGAAAAAAAATGCAGGAAATGCATAAATGTGATCAATTTTTTTCATTAGTAAATTAATTTATGGATCCAATTTTTCCTTTGGGTTAGAGGTGGAATCGAACGTAACTGCGATTTCGCGCCTTTTATTTAAAAAAAAAAAGAAGAAAGAGAAACTTGATACATATGTACATATATATATACATACATACCGAGAAAATTGAAGTACAAGAGCGGGCTGTCAAAACAAAAAACAAAGAATAAAATGAGTTTCGTGCCTAATATTAAATGTGCGCATAGATTATGTGATCTAAGACAACTACTAGAAAAATAAGTTAGTTCAAAACTACTTAATATGATTGTTATAAAAAAATATTTGTATATATGTTGAGATCATATGACAATGTTTTTTTACTATTTATCATTAGTGTAAGATTAAATGCCATTATGTATCAATCATTACTTATTATACGACATTGAGATTAATTATGTCTGGAGACAGTTAATCATTTGTTCTTTATCATTTGTTCATGTAGATTCATAATTTAGTATATATAGTTATTTGTTATTTGTTTATTGTTGCATAAAGCAATTATGAATTATGATAGCCAATATGATTGGGAACGTAAATGTGAAATTAATATTTCTTCGGAGGTGAATTACTTAAATGTGACTTACTTTTGATTATTATGTGAATTGAACAATCTAAGATATCAGTGAAACATAAGATATGTACAAGATTCAACTATTACTATTATTTTTGTATGAAAAAATTGAATAAATCTTCTACAATTGGAAAGATAAAATTTAGTTTATCCCTTTCCCTTTATGGTCATCGTTATAAGAGAATCGTCTTATTAATTCTTTCTTCATTATAAGAGAATCTTCTTATTAATTCTTTGTCTTTCAAAAGTTTTATATATTCTATTAGATTTTATAATTTCTACTATACTGTTTATCAACAATGTTCTTATTTCCTTGTCAAATTAATGTTAGGTTTAGCGCTCACAAATTTCTATTCTAACATGCATGAATTAGTCCAGTAGAGTTGTTTATTTCAGCCATTCATAATTTTTTTCCCCTCAAAATTCATTGTATGTTTTAAACTAAAGGATGCTTTTATAAAACCTCCTGGGTATAATTTATTTTATCTAAAAATTACATAAGTTTCTTTTTTTTTATTTACACAGTATGTAACATTCTATGACTGCTTGTTGCATGTATTTGACAGTTAAAAAAATATTTCACTCTCTATTCCTCCACCTCGTACATGCACCCACTAAACTAAATGGCACATAAAATTCATTTTTTTTCACTTTTCTCACCAACATGATAAATCAATTTTCTATTTAATCCTATATTTGCTTATGTCTTTTTGTTTTTTGGTGTTTTTGGTTGCATTTTGCAGAAGACAAAAACGGAAGAAATTAACATTTCGATTCCACCCAACGAGCTTCAGGTCATCGACGCTATTCCTTTGAGGATGGTGCTCCCTCTTAATCAAAGGCCAAGAAGGGGAAAGGGGCCTAGAAGCCCACTCATAGATGGCAGAAAAATTGGATTGCCTGAAGGGTGGATGTTTGAGCAGAGGCAAAGAACCAATGCAAATTATAATGGAAAAATTGACCAGGTTGTTCCAGACACTTAATTTTCTTTTTATTTAGGTTTTCATGGCTTTGAGAGCTAACACTCAAATTAGAGGCTATGCTCAAATTGCATGTTGTTTACAATTCTGTGGAACATGATTATGACTTTTATTTTTTTATTAGATGCTGATTATTTTTTCAGTTAATACCTCCAATATATAGCTACTGAAATTTATTTCAGAAACATGGGGTGTGACTAATTGTTGAATTTGTGTTTCAAATGAATTTGCAGTTTTACTATGAGCCAGGGACAAACAAGCAATTTAGATCATTTAAAGAAGTCGAGAAGCACTTACTGTCCAAAGGACAAAAAATTAATCCAAATAGTCCTAACGCCTCGCAAGAAAATGACCAGGACAAGCTTGAGACACAACCAGCAGTGGACCTTACTAATGTTAGTGGGCATTTAAAATTAAATTTCACTTTTGGCTTCTATTTAATTGTTGCTTTTAAATTTCTTAAATTTTATGTAATATGTGTGTGTATACATATGCATACAGGATGCTATTGGAAGCTCTAACCCTAACGCTGCATCAAGCAACCAGCAGCTCAAGAAGAGGAGGAAGATAGGTGCTAAAGCTAAACGTATTAAATTTGACTTTAAAAACCGGCCTGAAGAAGTTACATGGGTTCTTGCCGATGCTCAGACCGACAATTGGACAGCCTTTATTGGACAAGAGAAGGTTTCAGATGACACACAACAGTCCTGGGCCAAAACACTTAAGGAGATCAATAACCCAGAGAATCAAAATCATAATAACAATTAAGGTACATTATTTAGTTTAAATAAAATTATGTGTATGCATGCAAAGTATTCACCATGAACGTAAATAAATCCTTATGTATGATAACGTATATGTTTTTAAATTTATGTTTTTGCAGTTCATATTATTGCTTTGAAAGAGCAAAAACCATGAAGTCAAGACTGGAAGGGTTTGTTGAAGAAGAAGGATCGATCAAATCAGTAAATAATTATAGATATGTGCGCTTGTATTAAAGTTGAACGAAATCAAATCAACTAAAAACCTTTTGCATTAAATATCAAAGTCAGAGAACACCTTGCTAGTTATTAATAAGAAAAACTCTATTTTAAATAAGAATAACAAAATTTATACTTTATAATAAATCTAACCATGGTTATAACATAATTTATGTATTTTTAATAAAAAAAACTCATGAGTATTTTGGTATTTTTATTCAATTCAAAACAAAAGAAAGTATTATGATAATTTGGGTGGATAAAAATCTAAAAATATTAAACTTAATGATGAGTTTTACGGTTTTGGGTTCACCATGAGACACATCATAGGTATTGGCTGAGTTATGTGAAATATAAAAAAGTATGTGGACAAAATGAAACTAACCATTTCTATTTTCACTTCCAAAATCCCTTGCCCGAAGGCAAAACTGCCAACTAGAAACTGTTGCAAGATAAGTGCTCAAATTATCTCTTGATGTATCATGTGCTATCTCTGCAAAATCTGTGCCAATCATATTGGTGATATATTGGCATTGTTGCACTTTTTCACACTTGGTGAGATTGTTAAATGTTTTGTCAGACTTTTTTGCTGTCATCGATGAGATGGTCGCCTGGCTTTCTAGATACAAACAACAATTAGCCGTTGAAATAAATTTGAACTTAATATTTTTAATCTTGTATTTTTAATTAAATTTGAACTTAATATTTTTAATCTTGCATTTTTAATTAAACACATATTTTAAGAAAAATTTGAGATTTACCTTGATTAGTTATGAGTCCAAGCTTAGAAGCTTGCTATGAAGCTTGTATGGGTTGCCAAGAAACATATCCAAGTCCTGCAAGCTGCTACCTTCACCTCAGATCAAAATTGCTTGAGTGTCTGTGTATATAAACAGTGAAATCGGGAGGGAAAAGAGGGAGAGATGTGCACTGTGCTTATTCCCCATATTTTTCAACAGTTAACTTTCAATCGACTGAAGTCACTTAAATACTGTGGCTGAGTGCAGAGACTCCTCATGTGTTAGTACAAAATTGCCCATCCCATTATGAGCTATAATAGTACAATTAAATGTTATACTTCTCCATAATATACTATTATATATGTTATGACAAAATCAGACTCATTAATATAATATTTGATCACTTAATAAATGAGTCTGTTAAGATTGCTCCTAAATATTTGACATTAGTCACGTATTAATTTGGGAAAGAATAAAACAATTAAAATGATTTATGCTAGTCCAGAATATATGAGAAATAAATCCAACAATCTCCCACTTGGACTGCATAAGTCATTCTAATGATAGTTTTTAAAATAAAATATTTTGAAAACAACCAAATTAATAAATATGTAACTATAGCAAAAGGTTAAATGTCAGTAATCACCCAAACCTAAACAAGTCCAAAATGTGTCACAAGTATTAAATCATGTGTGCACCGACAGGATGTTCTACACAATAAGACACCAATAAACACGTGATTAAGTAGTAGTATACAAGTATAATTATGAAAATAGTATGAAAATGTGACCAACATGCCTATTTCCATAAGGTCTACATATCTAGCAAAATGAGACGAAACCAAAATATCTCATAGACCATCGCTTTTATATAACCATAATGAGACTAGATCAGAACGTCTAAAGAAGCGAGCTTCCATTTTTGTCATAATGAGACTAGTGCCAAAATATCTCAAGGAAGTTGTGCTTTCTTATAATCATAATGAGACTAAAACCAAATGTCGCAAGAAAGCACACTGAAGCCAAGCCAAAATGCTTCAATTTAAAATGTCCATAATGAGACTAAACCAAATGTCTCGGACCATAATATCCTTACGATATACAAAATGCCATATTCGACCAAACTTGTACACAATATATGGCATATAAATGTTATATAATAATATGCATGAATAATAACAAAATATGAGTAATATAAAATCTCATTTAAGTTGTAACATATAATACAAACTAGAACTCCCATTGAGTGAACATATAAAAGAGGATTCTAACAATCCCATATGAGTCACATGATCCCTAAACACTTTTGGAGTTAAAGCTTTAGTAAGTGGATCAGCTAATATGAGTTCTGTAGGAATATACCCTACTGATACATAAGATATAGTAATTTTTTCTCTTACAAATAAGTATTTAAGATCAATATGCTTGGAGCGTGAGGAACTCTCTGTATTATAAGAGAAAGAAAAAGCTGCAAAATTATCACAATATATCTTTAATGGCTTCTGTACAGTCAACAAAAAATCTAGCTCTGTGATAAAATTCTACATCCATAAAGCTTGACGGGCAGAATTAAAACATGCTACATATTCTACCTCTATTGTTGAAGAAGCTATAAGTGCCTGCTTGACACTCTTCTATGATATAGCTTTTCTTGCTATCATAAAGATATAACTAGGTGTGGATTTCTTGTCTTCCAGAGATCCTGCGAAATCAGCATCAGAATATCCAACTATATTTGGATAATCAGATTGCTGATATATCAATGCAAGGTCTTTAGTAGCTTGTAAATATCTGAACATTTTTTTTGAAGCCTTCCAGTGCTCAAAACCAAGATTGCTCAAGTATCTTCCAAGTACACCTACTACAAAAGTAATGTCAGGGCGTGTACAAACTTGAGCATATATCAAGCTACCCACAACTGATGTATATAGGACTTTTTGCATTCTAGTTTTATCTAATATCATTATCTGAACACTAAGACTTGGAAAGTTTGTCACCCTTTGAAATTGGTGCTTTTCCAGGAGCACAAGACAGTAGATTAAAAATTTTCAGAACACGATCAATATCGATATTTTGAGACAATTCTAGAACTCCTCTAGATCTGTCACAAAGAATCTCTATTCCTAATATATAATGGGCTTTACTGAGATATTTCATATCAAAATTGTATGACAACATCTGTTTTGTCTCAAGTAAAAGATTAGTGTCACTAGCAATGAGCAATATATCATCCACATAAAGCACTAAAATGATATATTTGCTCCCATTGATCTTCAAGCATACACACTGATAAAAAATGTTCTTCTAAAATTGAAAGGAGGTGACAATATCATAAAATTTCAAATACCACTGTCTGGACGCCTATTTAAGTCCATAAATAGACATTTTAAGCTTACACACCATGTTTTATTTACCAAGCTCAACAAAGCCATTAGGTTGCACCATAAACACATCTTCAGACAAGCTTCCATTAAGAAAAGTTGTCTTCACATCCATTTGATGTAATTCTAAATTAAAATGAGCTACTAATGCCATGATAATACCGAATGAGTCTTTGGTAAAAATAGAAGAGTAGGTTTCTGTATAATCCATACCTTCTCTCTGACTGAACTATTGGCCACAGGTCTGACCTTGTATCTTTCTACCTGATCTCTGACATCTCTCTTAGTTTTAAAAACCTGTTTGCAACACATGGATGCCATCTCATTTTGCATGGCATGTGTCCAAGATAGAGATTTTGAACAATTGATGGCTTGAAAGGTAACAGGGTCATATGATAAATCACTATCAATATCATGTTCTTGCAAGTAAACCATATAATTATCAGAAATTATAGGTCTCCTAACTCTCTAAGATCTTCTCAATCACACATCATTGACATTATTCTACACAGCCATAGGCTCCAAAAAATGATGAGGTTCAAGATCAAAAGAATGAACATCAATACGTGGTAATCCTATTATAGAAGCTGGATAAGATGGAACAAGAAAAACCACAAGTTCTTCTCTTAATATGAGATTATAAGGCTCAATACTCCCACTAGTCTGATCATTCTCAAAATAAATGGTATGGTCAGACTAAATGATTCTAGTAGTATGGGAAGGACAATAAAACCTAGAACCCTTTGAGCTTGTACAATAGCCAATAAAATGACCACTAATAGTCTTCAGATCAAGTTTCCTTGATTGAGGATTATAAAGTCTCACTTTTGCTCTACATCCACATATATAAAAGTGACGAAGACTAAGTTTCCTTCCTGACTATAATTGATAAGGAGTTTTGGGCACTAAGTTACTGGGTACCTGATTCAAAATGTAAGCAGTAGTTTTCAAGGCTTCATCCCACAAAAAATTTTGTAAGGTGGATTTACTCAACATGCACCATACCATGTTAAAAAGTGTACGGTTTCTTCTTTCTGCAATTCTATTTTGTTCAAGAGTCCCAGGCATTGTGTTCTGAGCTAACTAAAGGTCCAGGATTATGTCCAGTTTTATCATATCGCCTATAATATTCACCACCTCTATCTGATCTTACTGATTTAATCTTTTTACTCTTTTGGTGCTCAACATTAGCTTTAAAGACTTGAAAATCACACAAGGATTTAGACTTTTAGTAAGAAGCTCAACATGACCATAACTAGAAAGTCATCGATGAATGTGATGAAGTACTTATAACTACCTATAGTAGTAAGAGTAAATGGCCCATAAATGTCTATATGTATCAATTCCAAAACCTGTTGACTTATCTGAATGCTCTCTTTTCTGGTTTTGGTAATAAGTTTGCCTTTGACACAATCAATACAAGTGTTAAAATCAGAAAAGTCTAGATTAATGAGAATACTATCTTTAATGAGCCTTTTCATCTTCTGTTTGGAAATGTGACCTAACCGTGTATGCCACAACATTGAAGAATTTTCATCAACCATTTTATATTTAGAGCCAATCACATTCATAACATGAGCATTGTATGATGATTCAGTAGCATAAGGAAATAAATCAATCATATATAAGCCATCATATAGAGTGCCAGAATTAACTAGCTCTGAATTACAGAATAAGTAAACTTTTCTGTCACCAAAATGAAAAGTATAGCCACATATATTTAAAATAGATATAGGTATAAGGTTTTTTTTCTAATAAAAGAAATATAAGCTATATCTGATAGATCCAAAAGTTGAGAACTCCTATGATTTCAACTCTGGCCGTTAATCCATTGCCCATATGTACAATCAGCTCTCCTTTATTGGACTCCCTCTTGCTTCTGAATTCTTATAAGGAATTTGTTATATTAATGGTCACACCATTATCCATCTACCAAGTATTAGAAGGAACATCAACAAGATTGGATTCAAAGCCCGCAAAAGTTACATGAATACCTTTCTTTTCTAGCCATGCTTTAAATCCTCTGCATTCAACTTTTTTATGACTAAGTTTCTTACAGAAATGATATTTTCCCTTAAAGCCTTCAGAAGTGGAACTAGAAGTAGTAAAAGATTTGCCACGTGAAGTTTTCTTCCTAAACTTCTTCTTCTTAAAAGACTTATTGCTACCGTTTGAAGAGTTTTTCTTCACACTCACACTCTCTTGAGTAATAGCCATTACAGCAATGTAAGATTTTCCTTTCTTCAATGATTCTTCTTCTTAAACTACATAAAAAGTTAACTCATTGATATTCCAAGTGTCTTTTTTAGTGTTGTATTGACTTCTTAGATTGCAGAACTATGGTGGAAGAGATTCAAGAATTTGGAATACCAGGTAGTCATTAGGCAAACTGACATCCATGTCTTTTAACTTCTTATGGTAACTTGTCATTTTGAGAATGTGCTCTCTCACCTTGTAAACACCACTATACTGGGTATTAGCAAGCAATCTCAAAAAGTTATCCTTTTCAGCCTTGTCTACATTCTTAATAGTTCTTCCCACTGCTATTAAATAATATTTAGTCTTGTCACATGCAGGGATGCTATCTCTGATCGTTTTATCAATGGTGTATTTTATTTTGTTTAGACAGTGTCTATTGGATTCATCTCAAGCCATCCACTCTGCCTTTTCAGTAGCAGTGCTCTTATCTGTGGGCTAGAATGGTTCATCAACTCTCAAATTCAAGTTTATATTCAATGTAGATAAATAGAACATGACAGATTCACGTCAGTTCTCATAATTTGTCCTAGTCAAAGTCTTAATAGAGGTAACTTGAAGAAAAGAAAGAATATCTAAAGCTGAGGAATCAACAATAAGTATTATTAGGCATGTCAAAATAAAATCATGCCATAAATAATGATTCCTCATTTTACAATTCTCTATTAACAATATAATATATTTGACATCCTTTAATAATATAAGAGTGCTCTAATAAAAATTAAAGCAGACAAGTTGAATATAACATAAACATTGACATATTACCGACAGAGTAATTAAGCCACTCAATAGAAAATACACAACAAATCTCTTTACCTACCCAAGCATCCTACTAAGTAGCGATTTGCCGATAGGACAATATCATTACCCGTATGGATCTTGGTTATAGCAACAATAATCCATCACATAATCCATAATCAATAATTATAAATGGATAATTAATTGCAAAACATCAAATAATTTATCATGATTAGTTCTATGACAAGTAGATACACAATCACTCTAAATTGAAGTTTTGCCATGCATATTATTTCATACATTAACTAAAATTAAGACTAAATAAGCTTTATAAAACATAATTAAAGTTTTTACCAAAATATTAAATTAAATTAAAATATTTATATGTCTTAACGAAATGTATGAATGCCATGCCCGTAATATACAATAATGATGGATTATTTTATAATTGAAATTATGAAAAATTGCCAAAAATTATGAAAATTTTATACTTAACTGAAAAATTTTCAGAATTATAGCCATTGTTTATAATAACAAAATATTTGGCCCAAACTATAAATAAAATTAAATAACTTTCTAGTCTCTATTATAATTTCTCAAAAATTAAGGGGCCAAATTAACATTTAAAGAACATTTGGGCCATAACACAATTTTAAAAGATTTTAGAGACTGAATGATTATGGACTTAGCCTTAAGTATTGGCATCCTAGAATTTTGTTGATAGTGGCAAGGGGTGTGGCTATTCCTTTGCAAATCAACCAAGCCACAAGGGGAAAAAAGGTATGGTTACTATACTAGGATGCTTATGGAAGTTGACATCTCTAGACCTTTGTCGGATTTTATCAAAGTTGAACTACTTAATTATAGGTTTAATGTGGGAATCCACTATGAGAATCTACCTATAAATGGTGGACAACTTAGATACTATTTCAAGCCACATAGTTCAATATTACGCCGATCTTTATAATTCTTCTAGTGAAGTGGTAGATTTAAGTACTGTTGATGATATTATCCCTTGCCTGGTGACTGATGCTGACAATTCTTTTTTAACACAAATTCTAGGTGATAAGGAAATTAAAGTAACTATTTTCTCAATGGATCCCTATAGTCCCCCAAGCCCCAAAGATTTTGGAGGTATCTTTTTTCAAAATTGTTGGGACATTATTAGTAGAGATATTATTAACTTTGTTAAACACTTTTTCACAACTTTATGGCTCTATCCTAATGTCAACTCCAATTTCATTACTTTGATTCTGAAAGTTACGGTGCTAGTCAAATATCTCAGTTTCAGCTTATAACTTTTTAAAATTTTATCTTTAAAATTATCCCAAAAAATTTAGTTGACTGTTTACTTCCATTGCTTCTCGTATTATTTCTCCCCAGCAAACTGCCTTTTTAAAAGGCCATGGTATTTCCAATTGCATAGATTTGGTTTATGAAAATATGTAGATGCTAGATTCTAAAATTCATAGTAGCAATATCGGTATCAAGCTTGATATTTGTAAGGCTTTTGATATTTTAGATTGATACAATCTTAAATACACATTATGCAACCCAAGAGGGGATAGGTGGGTGAATTAAGATTTTAAAACTTAAGCTAAATAAACCGCACAACAATTTATTTTAATACCTTAATAGAATATAAAATAATAAATTTAATAATGCTCAAAATAAAAGAGTAAAGGGAGAGAAAGTAAACATAATGATTTTTACGTGATTCGGAAATATTTGCCTACGTCAATGGCCTCTAAGCACATCGGACTTGAGAATTTCATTATCCAAACCTTCCAAGACTTCAAGTTCTTAAAATTAACCTTGAAAGTGTCAATAAACTTTTACACCAAGAGATTATCTTAGAATCCTTTCACCCAAGTGTTTCTCACACTTATACTCTCACAACTTTTACAAAGATTTCAAGGATTATAACAAACACTCTCTTTTAGAGTTGATATTAATGATAGTACAATATAGATTTGATATATAATGATTTACAAAATGGAAACTCAAAATAAGTTCTATAATCTTGTTTTTGTTTGTATAAATCCATAAAAAGAAATTAGATTTGAGTTTTTATAGTTTGAATTCAAAATATAGCCATTATTACACAAAACTCACAAGGAAACAGTTTACCGTTTAATTTAATCGGCTAGCCACTTGCTACAATGAAGTTACTGTTTAATTTGAATTTTACTACAGTAATATTGTTTCAAAAATTATGGTTTGGCCCAAAACTTTCTATAAATATACGATGACCTAAACCATCATATGATTTTATAAATAGGTCCATTTTCAGAATTTCCAAAAACTACTATTTATCCACAGAACTTTTTAAAATTATGCTATGGCCAAAACCTTTATAAGACTTTTCAAAAAGAACCTCTCCAGAATTTTAACCTTATGCTTATTGAATTCAAAGTTATCAAAACTTTTTCAATTTAATCCAAAATTTGAAAAATACTCAAATTCACAAAATACTTGTCTTATAAATATAAAACCTTTAGTTTATGAAAAATAATTTCTTATGAAATAAACACTTTGAATTTCTCAAATACAAAACCATGCATACATGAAATCATACCGACTTTACAAGAATTTGTCGCATTAATAAATTTGTTGGCTTAAACTTTATTCTTGAATGAACCATTGTTCGTTGAGTGCATTGAGCTTGATTTTACTTGATTCACTTGCATATATTATCCTTCAAGAGTTAGTGAAAATATGACATATAATATTAACTAAATTATATTTGTTTGTTATCATCAAAATTACAATATGTGTAGCCCTTTAGACTAACACCATCCTCCAATCTGCCCGCTTTTCAGTATCAATTAATGGCAAGCCTCATGCCTTTTCTCTTGCTCTAGAGGCGTCTGTCAAGGAGACCTTTTGTCTCCTCTTTTATTTTATTAGGAAAATAATTTCTCAACAGAGGTCTGGAGCATTTTCACCTCTAAGGAGTTGTATTGCCCTTTCCCATGTTCTCTTTGTTGATGATATTTTTATTTTTTTTCTTGAGAATAAGAGTTTTCTTTAGAATTTAAAAGCTTTTTTTTGTAGGTTTATTGTACAATTTCTAGGTAGAATGTTAATTACGATAAGAGCATTTTCTACTTGGGTAAAAGCTCTAGCCACCATTGAAGCTCAGTGGAGGATATCTTACAATTCAAAGAAGGTTCTAAACCTTTCACTTATTTCTGGGTTCCAATTTTTGAATAGAAGATCTTACTCTCAATTCATTTAAGATAGAGCTATTGCCAAACTTGCTGGTTAGAAAGGAACTTAAATTTGAAAGTATACTTCAACTCTTGCTCTCTGTTCTCTCTTCTATGTTCTTACATAGATTTTACATATTTAAAAATGGTGAAGATTGCTTCTTAGTGACCTTACAATTAAAGTTCATAATTTTTATAGAGTAGAGACCTTGATAGTCCTAATTTTATTACAATTTCTTAAAAAATATTTTACTCTCCTAAAATGAAGGTGGTTTATGAAATACTAACTAAGCAAACCAAGAGAGGGGTGAATTGAGATTCTAAAAATATTGCTAAATTAAAACTTAATTCAATCTCAATAAGGCAAATAAATTTAAAATACTCAAAATTCTAAATAAGTAAGGGAAAGAGAAATGCAAGCATAAAGACTTTTACGTGGTTTGGCCAACTGTACCTATGTCCACGCCTCCAACCTAACCAGGCTTGAGGTTTTCACTAACCGCACCTCTAAGGCTTCAGCAATGCTTACACTTGACTTCTAAGGTGTCAATGAGCCTTTACAATAAGAGGTTAACCCCAATCTCTTAACCTAAGTGTATTCCAACAATTACAATAACCCAGTTTTACATTTACAAGTAAAGACTTACAACCTAACTTCACTCACACTATATAATTGATTACAAGATGAATACTCAATGTGTGAACAGAAAGATTATAAAAATTTAAGCTTGGATTGCTCTTGAATGTTTAGTGTTATATGTGATTGTCCCACCTTGATTTGGATTTGAATGAGTCTTTTTATAGCTAGAGAAAAAAAAAAAACTAGTCATTAATAACTAGCTTATCATTTAATGATAACCGTCATGCCACTTCATATTACCGTTAGAGACCAAAATTTGAATTTTTATATAATCGGCTTGCTGCTTGTTGAATTCGATTAGCCATTTTATTCCAGAGAGTCACTATCTTATTACCAGCTTTCGGTTTGTTGAATTTAGTTAGCCGTTTCTAATCTAGAGAGCTACTGTCTTGTAACTGGCTTGCTGTTTGTTGAATCTAGTTAGCCGTTTGCTGAAGCTACTTAGGATTTTAAAGCTCATTCAATTTAGTTCATAAATTTGAAAAAATAATTAATTGAATGAAATTATTTTTCCTTGAAAACAAAAACTATTATATAATGAAAATAGTAATTAAAAATATTATGAAACATAACTTGAGCTTTTGTTATTTAGAATATGTGGTTTTATTATCATCAAAATCAATTAAATAGCCATATAGGCTAACAATCTCCTTTTTTGATGACAAAACACATCAATTTTTTCGAAGATTTTGATAAATGCTCCCTTTTAGTGTCTACACATTTACACTTTCAAAATACATCTATAGATATCTCCCCCTTCATCATAAAAAAGAAGGTAATATGCTGAAAAAATGTTGTACTCCCCTAAGAATATACTCCCCCTCTAACAAATCAGTGTTGCCAGTAAGTTGCAAAAGAGATTATAGTGTCAAAACATAATAGATAAGTAAAGAAAAAAATTGGCAGAATCTCCCCTTAAAATAAGAGGTGTTCTTTAAAATAACATTTCCAAAATACCAGCACATCAAAACCAACATACTCTCAAGAAATCATCTCAACTTCTTCATCAATATCTAACATTCCAAAGAGTAAATTAAGCATCAAAACCAACATACTATCAGTAAATCATCTCAACTTCTTCATCAATATCTAACATTCCAAAGAGTAAATTAAGCATCAAAACCAACATACTATCAGTAAATCATCTCAACTTCTTCATCAATATCAAACACTCCAAAGAGTAAATTAAACATCAAAATAAATGAGTTAGAAAGAACAAAATAAACTGGAAAACATGATTTAACCAAAGTAAAATAATTATATAATAGCATCCAAAAGAACAATATAAATATTTAAGAAAAAATATCCAACGGAGTGATATGAAATATCAAATCTTAGAAATGTTGGTGTGCTAAAAACATATAGAGCTAGAAATAAAGAGCTATTGAGATGGTGGTGATGGCGGAAACATATATGAAATGCTGAAATGCTAAAAAAAGATGCGTTGTCCCTGAAAAAACTGCTGCTATTATTGAGAAAGATGATGATGCTCCTCAAGCGTATGCTATAGAAAATTAGTCTATTAGATAGAGAGAGTGCACTCCTTATCCATAAGCTGTGGAATAGTAACCTCGACTAGCTTATGAGGCTCATTAAGAGGTGCAATAGATGCAGAGGCACCAACGTTAGGAGCTGCTGTAAAAGGGGCTTGATGTTTACCTATGGTTGGCTTTTTGGATGTGACCTTCTTGGCTTATGCACGTCAGTCTCGCTTAGTAGCTTTCACACTACCACCTACGTCAATTATTGAACATTTCAATAAAGACTGAATCAATTCGATGATAGGATCGTTGCTATTCTCCATGTGCCGACTCAATGATTGACGGAGAATGTCATGATCTAGCCTATCAAAACAAGAGACAATATCGGCCTTGGAAGCTGATCAGTGGGTACCATAATATTAAGAGGGAGGTCATCACTCGGAGCAGGAAGAGTGGTCCATTTCCCATTTCGCTACTCAAAACCTAAGCCACAAAATTTTTCTTCGACAATACTCTTTAAGGGTTTAAGAGAGGGTTCACTAATGGATACCCGAAAGTATTGAATGATTTGGGTAATGAAATGGCCATAAGGAAGAGATCAGATAGTTAAGGGAATGATGAGTATGTAACGGACAATGGTATATCCAAGGTCAAATAGACGATGTTTAAGAATGGAATCGGCCAAAGTAACATCCATGTGAGAAACTTCATTTAAGTGCCCTAACCTAAGTAAAATAATGGTTTGAATAATACAAAGTAGAATCCTAGATTGAAGAGATAGGCACTGAGTTCAGAAATGAAGACTACGCACTTAATCAGTAAAATTAGAACGTCTACAAATCATAGGAATAGCCTTAACATGATCATAATTATCAATCTCAGGGGTTTTCTTACATAATAGATTTGTAAGCTATTTACAGATACATACGGTCCTAGAATATCATTCAAATCCTAATCATCAAATTCAATCAAAACTCCTCCGACATTGGTGATTACTCGATTTTCTTTCTTTGTAAAAGTATCCATATTCAAGTAAAAGACTCTTACCGAGTCGGGATATACATTTTTATTTATAAAAAAAAGCATTTATCCGCCTAACTTCTTCTAAGAATTCTAGAAAATTCATATTACTAATACTAAGACTACGAAGTCAGTCAGGTAAAAGGTAAAAGATAGGGAATACTATTCAAGTCATGAAAGATTTATGAAAATGCTTGGCTAAATGACTATTAGGAAAGTGTCATGATTCAAAATCAGGCTGATGTTTAGATGCTTCCTCCTGCCGTGATTGTTTACTTGGCTAAGCACGTGGCTTCCCTTTGTTGCTTAGCCTTAAATTTGATAATGATTTTTTAGTGATTTAACAAGAAATGAATTGAATAAAAGGAAGAATATGAACTATAAAAGAGATGTATCGGTTTAAATTGAGTGAAAATTAACTCAAAATAAAGAAATCTAGTGAGAGAAGAAATGGACGAAAACCTAGGTTTAAAATGGAATTTTTTATTATGTGAATGAAAAAAAGGGATTAGAGGCTGATTTTGTATTCTATGAAGGATGTGAAATGATTCTTATTGTGTATTTTAGTTAAAAATGAGTAAAATTGTGGATTTTAGATAGGGAATGAGAGAGGAAGTAAACAATTTTGAGAGAGAGAAAGAAATGGAATGTTGAATGAAGGAGAAAGATGAAGATGTTCATAAATCTTACGAATTCAGAAATCCGGTTATGGTTAACTGGTGGACCGGTTATTTACTAGTGAATGCTTTTAAAAGATTCGGATTACCGGTTATGAAAACCAGTTGATCGGTTTTGGTACAGTGACTACCTTAACAAATCTGGCTTTCTAGTTTTGGCTAATCGACTGACCAGTTGATTCTAGTGAGTGCTTTAACTTATTCGGCTTTCTGGTTTTGATTATTTGGCTAACCGATTAATTCCAGTGAGTGCCTTAACACATTCGGTTTTTTAATTTTGATTATTTGGCTAACCGATTAATTCCAGTGAGTGCCTTAACACATTCGGTTTTTTAATTTTGATTAAATGGCTAATTGATTACGCTAAACGGTATTCTGATTTTTCTATATTTTGCGTACCAAATTGATTTTTGGCTTAAAGCTTAATTAATTTTGAATCATTTTGAGATTCAAAACCTTTTAATGAGCCAGTTAATACATGAAACATGAATGTATATATGAACAACCATTAAACAAATTAATTCAATACAGAAGTTACATACAAAAAAAATTGCAACTTAAAATACACCATTCATTATTCCAAGTTCATGTATAATCTTATTGAATTGTTCTTCACTGAGAGGTTTTTTGAAGATATCAGCAAGTAGATTTTTAGTAGGTATAAATTTAATTACAATAGCTCCCTTTTGAACATGATCTATCAGAAAATGATGCCAAATCTTTTTATGCTTAGTCTTAGAATGTGGAATGAGATTTTTTAATAGATCAATAGCACTAATGTTGTCACATATAATAGAAATGTGGTCTAACTTAATGTCATAGTCTCTAAGTGTTTATTTCATCCACAAGGATTGAGCACAACAACTTTCAACAATAATATACTTTGCTTTAGTAGTAGAAGTGCAATTGAATTTTGTTTCTTCCTAAACTAAGAGATTAAAGAGTGTCTTAGAAAATGACATGTGTTACTAGTACCTTTCCTATCAACTCTATACCCAACAGAATCGACATCTGAATAGCATGTTAAATCTATATGTGTTCTCCTAAGATACTAAAGGCCAAGGTCAATGATGCTAGTCAAGTACCTAAAAATTCATTTAACCGCAAGTAAGTAGGGTTCTTTAGGACATGATTGAAATGTAGTACATAAGCATACACTAAACATAATATCAGACCTACTAGCAGTCAAATATAATAAGGATCCAATCATACCTCGATATGTCTTGATATCAACTTCTTTACCTTTTTCTTCCTTGTCTAGCTTGATGGTTGTACTTATTGGAGTGTTTTTTGTCATTTCATTTTCATAACCAAACTTTTTGGGTAAGACCATTACATACTTTGCTTGGTTTATGAAAATTCCTTCCTCATTTTATGTTATTTGTAGTCCTAGGAAGTACTTTAATTTTTCCGTCATAATCATTTCAAATTCTTTGCTCATGCAGGTGGAAAATTCTTTATACAAGAGATCATTAGTAGAACTAAAAGAATATCTTTGTTCTTGTAATGAATGAAGCGAGTTGTGTCAGCTTTACCTATTCAGAAATCATTTTCCACTAGGAAATTTTTATGTCTATCATACAATGCTTTAGGTGCTTGTTTCAAGCCATAGAAAGCTTTTGTCAACTTATAAATATGATATGGAAATTTTTCATTTCAAAACGAGGAGGTTGTTTCACATAAGCTTTCGCCATAATATAGCCATTTAGAAATGTACTTTTAACATTCATTTGATATAATATGAAATCTTTGTGACATGCAAAAGCAAATAATATCCTAATGGACTTAAATTTAGCTACAGGTGCAAATGTTTCATCAAAATCAATTCCGTCTTCTTGATTGTAATATTGAGCTATTAATCTAGCTTTATTTCTGACAACTACAACGATTTTATCAATATTGTTCCTAAATACCCATTTAATGCTGTTCTAGTTTAAGAATTAATTCTCATACATTATTTCTCAAATTAATTTAACTTTTCTTGCATTACCATAATCCAAGATTTATCATTTTCAGCATTCGTAAAGGATTTTAGTTCATTTTGAGAAATGAATGCAGCATGTTCACATGTGTTTCTGAATGATGATCTAGTAGCAATTCCTCTAGAGAGATCACCTAAAATCAAATCTTTTGAATGATAAGAAACATACCTTTACTCATTGAGAAGTGCTTGAGAGGTACCTTCATATTTTTATGTGCTTACTTCTTCTTGTTATTTCTTTTGATTTTCAGGTGGAGTATCATTTTGATTGTCCTTTAATTTCTCTCCATGTGACTCTTCATCTGCATCATTAGTAACAACAATTTTTTCAGAAGAGGAGGGATAAAATTAATCAAATGAGACATGCATCGATTCCTCATCAGCTAAAGATCTTTTATTATAGACTCTATAAGCTTTGCTTGAGTTTGAATACCCAAGAAAGATACCAACATTAGATTTTGGATCAAATTTACTAAGATTATTTTTAATGTTCAAAATAAAATATTTGCATCCAAAAAATTTGAAATAAACAATGTTAGGTTTTCTACTTTTTCAAAGCTCATAGGGAGTCTTATCAAGAGTAGGTCTTATCAACGCAAGATTTAAAACATAGCATGCAATGTTGACGACTTCGGCTAAAAAACATTTAGGTAAATTATTTCATTTAACATGGTCCTAACCATTTCTTTAATAGATTTATTCTTTTTTTCAACAACTCCATTTTGTTGTAGGGTTCTAGGTGAAGAAAATTGATGTTCAATACCATGCTCATTGTAAAAATATTCAAAAGCATAATTTTTAAATTTTCCTCCATGATCACTTCTAATATATACAATACCATAACCCTTTTTATTTGAACTTTTTTACAAAATGCTTTAAAACTATCAAAAACATCATCCTTATTGGCTAAGAATAATACCTATATGTATCTAGAGAAATCATCAATAATTACAAATGCATAAAACTTACCATTTAAACTAGCATACCTAGAAGGTTCAAATAAGTCTATATGAAGAAGTTGAAGCGGTTTTGATGTAGAGATGTGATTTTTATTTTAAAAGAGGCTTTGAATTGTTTACCAAATTGAAATGCCTCATAAATTTTTTGATTTGTTTACCAAATTGACATGTCTCAAAAATCTTATTCTTTTGAAAACTAATTTTTAGAAGACCTTTAACTAAATCATTTATATAAATCATTTTTGTACATCTTTGAAATAAAATCTATGCTTACATGTCTTAATCTTCTATAGCATAACCAACCATCATCATGTAATGCAGAAAAACATTTATCATTTAAAGATGCACATTTAATATCAATGGTGTATACATTTCCTTATGTATATGTATGTATTTGTAAGCTTCATTTATATATGGCTTTTTCTTATGTATATGTATATATTTGCTATGTGTCTCCCATTAGAATTTTCTTGAGATTATTTTAGATTAGATCCCATTATGTTTCTCAAATATTTTTATCTGATCTTTTTTTTTTAAACTTTGGATTTCTTTTAGTATCATATAAATAGTTAGATTGCTGTGAGTAACAACATATTACATAGGTTGAACATTTATTATACTAATTACATAATATTTGTTTATCTTTGTCTACGAAGGAATTTAAACAAAATTATCAAATGCCTACAAAACCCCTGAGTGTGCAAGAAGGTAATGATGCTATAAGTTCATCCTTAAAAGGGCTAATTAATCATTGGATTTCCTCTTCAGCCCTATGGAAAATAAGTTCTTGAATTTTTTATGGCTACTAGTACAATCTTCACTATCACTATTTATCTTATACTTAGTTGAATTTTGCTGCAAAAAAATAAGGAAATAAGGCCGTCTTCATTGGTGAAATGTGCACATCTTTCTAACTTCTAGGAGACTATCTTGTTAATGATTTAGATCTGGACAAGGAATATGTGGAAGCTTTAATTAGAATGCATAAATTTAGTATAACATTGTTCAAAATAATATTAATGATTACAACTAGATTTAATGTCCAAGGCTTCCGATGCTTTCCCATCTGTTAGATCGATTAAAATCACATTTCAAGTACAATAAGAGGTGTCTTTCTTTTATACAGAAAATGGAAAATTGGAAGTTTGAGCGGAAACTATTCTCAAATTGGAAAAATTGTGACAAGGTAACTTGATTTTGATTGGCTCTATATTTTGATCTCATTGTGAACTCTCTATTTCTTATTATAAGGTTATGCTTATATTCATGGCATTAAGTTAAGGGCCTAATTGAAACTTTATCCAATATTTCTTTGAAAATATTACCCTTTCGCTCTTTTTTTTGTGAATTTTGATGTTGTCTTTCCTCAAAATTTTTCTTTTATTTTTTTATTTATTTTTTTTACCATGAAGTTTTGATGTCATTAATAAGTTAATTGAAAAGTGTTAAGCAAATAATCTACACTCTTTTATTATTAGCAAATATAACTCTATACATGGATAAGTACACTAATATCTAGGTTTAACTTTTGAACTCCACTCATGTTAATTACGGTTAGTGAGAGGAATTTAGTTCATTGTCATATTTATAAATATAGAATAAATGAATAAGTAATTATCATACTCTCATAGTTTTATTGTCTGTTCATTGCGGTTAAATTAGTAATTTAAATGACATTCCATGTCGTATTTCATTCATGAAACTTGAAACGAGTTGGCTAGATGTAATATATGCATTTTTTTTATTATGTATGTTAATAATTAAAACAAAAGGGGTTATATTTGATATTTTGTGTGTGTTTAAGGAGATGAAAATGGGGAGAAAATAGAAGAGAATAATCCACACAGAGAGAGAGAGAACCCGTTTGACCGACCTAAACCCGCGAACCTGACTCGCTAGTATCTCCCAACTACGACCACCCCATCGGACGAGCTTGGTATCAAATCGAAGCTCACAAGCCAACGAACGTTCCCCTGCCATCCCCACCAGCCAGAAACATCAAGAATGTTGCCGATCAAGAGCACAAAGCTCGTGTAAAATCCCATCCCGATTTGGCTGTGTTTTTACTGGATTTTGGCGATGCCACCACTTGGGTTTTGTTCTCCACCTTGCCCTCTATCATTTCTGACCATTCACAGCCTTTGGGGAGATCCTTTTGCCGTTGATTAACGGTTGGAAGATTTACGACTTTAACAGCTCGATATGGCTCTATTACCGAACGTAGGAGGTTACCACCGGCACCATTGAACTCAACTCGACTAGAAGTGTCTAGTCCGAGCTTCCCCATCACCATTAGGTAAATTTTGGTCAACATTGACCGTAGGGATATTTTGATAATTTCGCACATAGAGGGTAATTTCATAATTTCTAGCTTTGAGGATATTTTTGCAATCTGAATTGAGGATGAATTGATAATTTTATGATGTTGAGAATAAATTAGTAAATTATAAAATTAGAGTTTTTTTAGAAAATTACGGATATGGGGTTAATATGGTAAACTGAGAGACTTGAGAGTTGAGATGTCTGGATGAATGTTTATTTTTAGTTTTATTTTTGTGACATTAGTTCAAATTAAAAATATGGGAAGTAATTATATCGTTTCTTTAACATAGGCGGATTTGCGCGAAAATCTACCTGTGGACTTGAGCGATAGCCGAGTCTGAGCTTTATCACTGTGAGTGGATTATATTAAAACTATTTGTGTATGCTATTTTTATATAGTGAAGCTTGTTCATGAAATAATTATTTTAATTGTTTTTATTTAATGGTTCTCCTAAATAAATGTTTTATACGTATGAATATTTTGTTAAGCTATATATATTCATTTATGTTCCGTATCGACTTTGAATTTGTGAAAGAGATGATTGATTTCGAGCATGATTTAAAGTATTTATATATGGATTTCGGGCATGATTTAAAGTGTATATATATTGATTTCGAGCATGATTTAAAGTATATATATGTTGAATTCGAGCATGATTTAAAGTGTATATATTTTAACTTCGAGCATGATTTTAATTTTATATATGTGTATATAAGTTATGAAAAATCATGAAGCAGATACCCATTCCCTCCAGATAATATAAGATGAGATGAGATGAGATAGTAGGCCTGTGGGGCCTATCTGAGAACACATAAAGGCTTTGGGCCGTGTGTTTGGGCCATTTCGCCCTTTGGGGGCATATGCATGCAGACAGATATTGAGATATGACGAGATTTAAGACCGGGTGGTTTGGAAACGAATGTTACCAGATAGCGCATCATTGTACGTCCGTTGAGATCCGGATATGAATTATGATGATAAGCATGAGATGGCACATCCCCGTCTATCCGTGTAGCTCCGGACATGATGGTACCCAGATAGTACATCATTGTCATCCGTTGAGGTCCGGATATAATGAGATTATTCCCCCGGGTATTTGTTTAAAGATAATTGTATTATTTAGTATTTGATATGTCAATATGAGATGTTTTTCTTGATTTCGTGGTAGTATTAATTATATTTATGTTCAGTATATTATTGAAATGCAATGAGTTATTTACATTAACATAATTAATTGAGAAAATTAATTATACAAGCGATGTATTTATTTATTCAAGTATTTTATATTTAAAAAAATACTATCCATTCAGTGAGCTCACTAAGTTTTATACTCACTCTATTTTATTATATTTTCCCCAGGAGATTTCAAGTACACCTGTTGACCCAGCCGCTGTACATATTTGGAGTCATTTTTGGCCACGTGAGAGTGTCTGAGGATATAAATAATTTTTTTTTTGTTAGGGTATATAATCATCTCATTTTGAAATTATACTAGGGATGTGAAATAAGAATTTGGAAACGAGTATATAGTTTAACCTGACTTATGGTATAATATTCCTTTTGATACCCTGAAATTGTTTGAGTGTACTATTGGATATTTTACTGAATGAGACTGGTTGAAGTAGTTTGATGCATAATAAATTATTTTAGGAGTGCTTGTGTTATAATTACAGGTTTGGGAATGTTATATGTTCAGGGGAGGTTCTGCAGAATAATAAGATTTTTAATGTTTGAGTTCAGTTGGTTGAGATAGACTCACCTTTGGGGATAAGGCGAGTCGTTTCAGTTGGTATTAGAGTATGGTTTTAGATTCTGTAGACTTTACTTGTTTATGAAGAATAAATTTATAATTTTGATAAGGAGAAATTCATATTTTGTAGGCACTATCATGATTCGTCATAGTAGTAGACGTGGTCGTGGCCGTAGCCGTACGCAGTCAATAGCTGGGTTGACTCCTAGTGTTGTACTTGTGGTGGCAGGTGAACCTGTGGAATCTTCGACGCATGGGGCTGCACAACAAGCACCTGGAAATGCCCTAAACATTGAACAGTCATTTGATCGGCTAGCTCAAATTATGACTACAACTATTTAGAATCAAGCTCATTCACAGGTTGGTAGCTCTAACACTATAGAGCACGTAAAAATTTTAGGAGGGAGAAGCTTTAATGGTACTGGTGAGCCACCTGAGGTCGAGTCATGACTTGTCAAGTTAGAGCGTATTTTTGAGGTGATGCGGTGCTCAGCAGAGGATAAATTAACATTTTTCAATTTTCTACTTAAGGATAGAGTTTATCACTGGTGGCAGACTATGGAACATTGATATCATGGGCATGCTAACATTACTTAGGACATTTTCCATAAGGAATTCTACACTCATTATTTTCCAGTGGTGTATCAAGACATCAAGCGGAGTGAATTCCTCTGATTGGTCTAGGGCTCGATGACAGTTGAAGAGTATGAGACAAAGTTTATGGACCTTTCTTGATTTGCTACGGCTGTAGTGAGTGATGAGAGAGAGAGATGGAGACAATTCGAGGAGGGTCTTTAATTTGAGATTCACACCGTCGTAACTGCATTGAGATGCACCGAGTTTGTAGAGGTAGTTGAAGCAGCTAGGAGGATTGAGCATACTATTGTGGAGGGACGTAAAATTCAAGCATTGAAGCAGAAACGGAGCCAGGGCTGGAAAAATAGTAGCTCTACTAGTAGACCGCCTAACCGAGGAAGCATTGGTGTGGGATACTTTGATGACATTCAGAGAAGTCAGGGTATTGGAATCAGGGGATATCGTGATGATCGTCCTAGGGGTGCCTAGTATAATTCTTGCCCTGTATGTGGTCGTGGTAGCCTGGACACGTCAAGAAATTTTACCCTACTTTATCTCAGGGTAACAGTCCTACACGAGGGACATCTTCCCAGTACCAACCTTACTTTAGACAGACTTAGGGCCAGAGAGGTGTGCAGATAGCTGATTCTACATCAACTGGTAAGAATCAGATGACTGCTTCAACTCAGAGAAGTCAACCTAGTGGACCTCATGCTTAGGCTCGAGTCTTTGCTTTGACACAACAGGAGGCACGTGCTACACCAGAAGTTATTATGGGTATATTATCTATCTTTGGCTATGAAGCACATATTCTTATTGATCTTGGATCTACACATTCTTTTGTTTCCCGTACGTTTGCTAAACATGTAGAGCGAGAGCCTGAACCACTAGATTGTGACTTAGTTGTTAGTACACCTACAGGAGAGTCACTTTTTGCCAAGAGTGGTATCGGAATTGTGTAATTGAAATGGGTAAGCATGAATTTGAAATGAATTTGATTGTTATAGATATTCGAGATTTCGATGCTATCTTAGGTATGGATTGGCTTGCATCTCATTATGCTACAGTGGATCGTTTCAAGAAGGAAGTTGTGTTTAATAAGTCAAGGAAAACTGTGGTGAAATTTTGTGGGGAGCGTAAAATTTTACCCTCATGTGTCATTTCTGCCATTGATGCGATAAAGTTGCTTAGAAAAGGATGTTCAGCTTACTTAGCATATGTGATGGACACAAAAGTTCAAGAGTTAAAATTTGAGGATATTCCAGTAATCCAAGAGTTCCTATATGTATTTCCAGATTAGCTGTAGGGAATGCCACCTAATAGGGAGATTGAGTTTTCTATCGATTTAATTCTTAGAACATCTCCTATATCTATGGCACCGTACAGGATGGCTACAGCAGAATTGAAGGAACTTAAGGTTCAACTACAAGAATTAGTGGATAAAGAGTTTATTAGGTCTAGTGTTTCTCCTTGAGGAGCTCCAATTTTTTTTGTTAAAAAGAAGGACAGTACCTGCAGACTCTGTATTAACTATCGGCAATTGGACAAGGTTATAATATGCAATAAGTATCCACTTCTACGTATTGATGACTTGTTTGACCAACTCTAGGGGACTAAAGTATTTTCTAATATCGACTTGTGATTGGGATATCATCAGCTTAGAATTAAAGAGGACGATGTTCATAAAATAACATTCAGAACCCGATATGGATATTACGAGTTTTTGGTGATGTCGTTTGGGTTGACTAATACTCCAGCAGCTTTTATGGATCTCATGAATAACGTATTTTACCAGTATTTAGATCAATTCATAATTGTGTTCATTGATGATATTTTGGTGTATACCCAAAATGAAGAAGAGCATGCTGATCACTTGAGGATAGTTCTGCAAACTTTGATAAAAATAGCTTTATACCAAGTACAGAGTTATATTTTTAAGCCACTTGATATCAACTAAGGGCATTTATGTCGATCCTTAAAAGATTGAAGCAGTTGTGAAATGGGAACGGCCTACAAATGTCACAGAGGTTCAGAGTTTCCTTAGTTTGGCGGGGTACTATCATCGATTTGTAAAGAGATTATCTAAGATTGCTACTCCTTTAACGTAGTTAACTAGAAAGCATGCTAAGTTTCAGTGGAATGATGATTGTGAAAAGAGTTTTCAAGAACTCAAGACACGTCTTACCTCAGCGCCAATTCTTAAACTTCCGTCGGGCAAAGAAGTGTTTGTGGTATATAGTGATGCTTCCAGGTAAGGGTTGGGTTGCGTGCTAATGCAACATGGGAAAGTAGTGGCTTATGCTTCTAGAAAACTTAAAAAGCATAAGCAAAATTACCCAACACATGACAAAGTCCATCGGATGCAAGCATAGGACCCCCAGTTAATGAAGTTGATAGAATATATGAAAAAAAGTTTACGAACCACTTTCATGGTGAGAGATGATGGAATTTTAGTCATGGATAATAGACAGCATGTACTAGAGATTGAGGAGCTAAAGAGAGAGATCATGGAAGAAGCTCATTGTTCAGCCTATGCGATGCATCTTGGAAATACGAAGATGTACCGTACCTTGAGGGACCATTACTGGTGGCAAGGCATGAAAAGAGAGAGTGCAGAATTTGTTTCTCAATGTTTGGTTTGTCAGCAGGTTAAAGTTGAACATCAGAGACCTGTAGAGAATTCCCAGCCGCTTCTTATTCCTGAGTGGAAATAGGAGCATATTACTATGGACTTTGTATCGGGACTTCCGCGTACCCAGCGTGGACACGACATTGTTTGGGTGTTTGTGGATCAACTTATGAAATCTGCTCATTTTCTACCATTTAAAACCACCTATTCAATGGATAAGTTAGGGAGTATTTATGTGGTTGAGATAGTTCGTCTTCACGGAGTACTGGTATCTATTATTTTAGATAGAATTTCTCAGTTCACTTCAAAGTTCTGGACTAGCTTGTAAAATGCTTTAGGTAAGAAGTTGAATTTTTGTACAGCTTTTCATCCTCAGATTGATGGCCAGTCAGAGCGTACCATTCAAACTTTGGAGGATATGCTGCGAGCATGTGTTATGGAAATCAAGGGTAACTGGGACATTTATTTACCTTTGATAGAGTTTGCGTTCAACACCAGTTATCAAGCTAGTATCATGATGGCGCCATATCATGAGGCTTTGTATGGAAGAAAATGCAGAACTCCAATATGTTGGGATGAAGTTGGTGAGCAGAAGTTGTTCGGCCTAGAATTGGTTCAGTATACTAATGAGTGGGTACAACTTATTCGTGATAGATTAAAAGTGGCCTAAGCTATGCCGATAAGCACAGGCAGGAACTTGAATTCAGAGTTGGTGATAGAGTGTTCTTACGAATATCTCCTTAGAAAGGAGTACTTCGCTTTGGAAAGCGCAGAAAACTCAGTCCACGTTACATTGGGCTATATGAGATCATAGCAAATATAACTCTATACATGGAGAAGTAAATAAATATATAGGTTTAATTTTTGAACTCCACTCATATTAATTACGGTTAATGAGAACAATTTAGTTCATTGTCATATTTATAAATATAGAATAAATGAATACATAATTATCATACTCTCATAGTTTTATTTTTTGTTCATTTATGTTAAATTAGTAATTTAAATGACATTCCATGTCGTTTTTCATTCATAAAACTTGAGACGAGTTTGTTAGATGTAACATATGCATTTTTTTATTATGTATGTTAATAATTAAAACAAAAGGGGTTATATTTGATATTTTATGTGTGTTTAAGGAGATGAAAATGGGAGGAAAACAGAAGAGAAGCATCGAGAGAGAGAGAACCCGTTTGATTCGACCCAAACCCATGAACCTGATCCGCCAGTATCTCCCAACTACAACCACCCCACCGGACGAACTTGGTATCAAATCGAAGCTGACGAGCCAGCGAACGTTCCCCTATGATCCCCACCGGACCACTTGGGTTTTGTTCTTCACCTTGCCCTCTATCATTTCTGACCATCCACAGTCACCGAGGAGATCGTTTTGCCGTTGATCAGCCATTAGAAGATTTACGGCTTTAAGAGCTCGATGCGGTTCCGTTGCCGCTCTTGGGAGGTCACCACCGGCATCATTGAACTCAACTCGACGAGAAGTGTCTAGTACGAGCTTTCTCATTTCCATTGGGTGAATTTCGGTCAACGTTGACCGTAGGGATATTTTGGTAATTTTGCACATAGAAGGTAATTTCATAATTTCTAGTTTTGAGGATTTTTTGTAATCTAAATTGAGGATGAATTGATAATTTTATGATGTTGAGAATAAATTAGTAAATTATGAATTTAGAGTCTTTTAGAAAATTACGGATACGGGGTTAATACGGTAAGTTGAGAGACTTGAGAGTTGAGATGTCTGGACGAATATTTATTTTAAGTTTTATTTTTGTGACATTAGTTCGAATTATAAATATGGGAAGTAATTTGATCGTTTCTTTAACATAGGTGGATCTATGGGCGAAAATCTACCTGCGGACTTGGGCGATAGCCGAGTCTGAGCTTTATCACTATGAGTGGAATATATTAAAACTATTTGTGTATGTTATTTTTATACAGTAAAGCTTGTTTGTGAAATAAGTATTTTAATTGTTTTCATTTAATAGTTCTCCGAAATAAATATTTTATACGTATGCATATTTTGTTAACCTATATATATTCATTTATGTTCCGTATCAACTTTGAATTGGTAAAAGAAATGATTGATTTAGCATGATTTAAAGTATTTATATATGGATTTCAAGCATGATTTAAAGTGTGTATATATTAATTTCGAGCATGATTTAAAGTTTATATATGTTGAATTCGAGCATGATTTAAAGTGTATATATCTTAACTTCGAGCATGATTTTAATTTTATATATGTTTATATAAGTTGTGAAAAATCATGAAGCAAATACTACTTCCCTCCAGATAATATAAGATGAGATGAGATGAGAAAGTAGGCCTTTGGGGCCCGTCTGAGCACACATAAAGGCTTTGGGCTGTGTGTTTGGGCGCTTTCTCCCTTTGGGGGCTATGCAGACAGATATTGAGATATGATGAGATTTAAGACCAGACAGTCCAGACACGAATGTCGCCAGATAGCGCATCATTGCTCTTCAGTTGAGATCCTGATATGAATTATGATGATAAGCATGAGATGGCATGTCCCCATCTATCCGTATAACTCCTGGCATGATGGTACCTAGATAGTACATCATTGCCATTCGTTGAGGTCTCGATATGATGAGATTTTTCCCCCAGGTATTTATTTAAAGATAGTTGTATTATTTAGTATTTGATATTTCAATATGAGATGTTTTTCTTGATTTCGTGGTAGTATCAATTATATTTATGTTCAATATGATCGAAATGCAATGAGTTATTTACATTAATATAATTAATTGAGAAAATTAATTATACAAGCGATGCATTTATTTTGTAAGTATTTTATATTTCAGAAACTACTATGCACTTACTGAGCTCACTGAGTTTTATACTCATTTTATTTTATAATATTCCCCTAGGAGATTTCAGGCACAACCGTTGACCCAACAGCTGTACATATTTAAAGTCGTTTTTGGCCACGTGAGAGTGTCTGAGGATACAGATAAATTTTTTTTTGTTAGTGTATATAATCATCCCATTTTGGAATTATACTAGGGATGTGACATAAGAATTTGGAAACATGTATATAATTTAACCTGACTTACGGTATAATATTCCTTTTGATACCCTGAAATTGTTTGAGTTTACTATTAGTTATTTTACTGAATGATACTAGTTGAAGTAGTTTGATGCATAATAAATTATTTTGGGAGTGCTTGTGTTATAATTGCATGTTTGGGAATGTTATATGTTTAGGGGAGGTTCTGCCAAAATTTTCGGTAGAATTCTCATTAATAAGATTTTTAATGTTTGAGTTCAGTTGCTTGAGATAGACTCGCATCTGGGGATGGAGCGGGTCGTTTCATTAGATCAACTATCAAGGTAATCAATTTCATCCTCTATGAGACAGTTCCACAAGATTTGAATAAAGACAAAGAAAAAGACCTTAGAAGAAGATAAATCTTTGGTGATTATTATTATTATTTATTTTTATTTTAAGCAAAAAACTTTAAAATTGTTACCAATTGTTTGTAGTTTTATTATATTATTACTATTGCAATATTGATACAGGAATCAGTCATGGGAGAGGACGCAGCCAAAGGCGGATCCTCTTGGAGCCAACAATATGCAAGTATGTTTAAAAATAAAAATTCTATGTGAGCCAATCTTCTAACTCTACCCTTGGACATAGGTAATTCAAAAGATTTGCTTGAAGTATAGATTTTCTGAAGAACTCTTGAAGGATATAACAAAAATCTTAGGGGAGTGTTGCAAGCATCTGCTTGAAGTTATCTATAAAGAGACAAATCAAGCTAAAGAGTTTAAGATTAGTAGATACACTAGACAATACGAGTTGTTTCAAATAGAATAAAATGAAAGTGTTTTTGCCATGTATACTAAGTTTCCAGATATTGTGAACACTGAACGAAGACCTAAAAGAACAACCATAAAAGAAGCTAAAGTTTTAAATATCTTACCTATTGATGAATTAATTGGTTTTCTTATTTTTTATGAGGAAGATTTAGTAGCTGAAAAAGGCAATGAGGAGAAGAAGAAGAAGGGCATTGCACTCAAATCATTAAAACATAAGAGTGATAAGAAAAGTAAGCTAGATGATGAAGGAATGACTATGCTAGCAAAGAGATTCAAAAAATTCTAACAAGAAAACAAACGAATGGACAAAGTTTAGAAACTACAAGAATCAAAAGGAAAAGAATGAGCCTATCGCTTGTTGAGAATGTAAGAAGCCTAGACACATTCAATCGGAATGTCCTCTTCTCAAAAAATTCAAAAAGAATGCCATAGTGTCTACATGGGATGACAGTGATGAGGAATTAAATGATGATTGAAAACATCAAGAAATGTCAAACTTGGCTCTCATGGCATTTAGGGATGAATCATTCGATGAGCTTGATAAGGTAAACAACTCTCCTACATGTGATGAATTATATAATGCTTTTAAGGAATTGCATAATAACTGGATAAGAATAGGTAAAAATAATGCATTTCTTAAAAAGAAAGTGGTTAAACTCACTAATGAAAATGAATGCTTATGTGATAAAATTACATACCTAGAATTAGAAAACAAATCTTTGCATGTTAAAATTACTTCGTCAAATGAGAGATATAGCACATCACATGAGAATATAGAATCTCTTATAGATGATTTGAAAAAGGAAAATTAAGTACTAAAAAATAAGAATAATGAACTTAGTAATGTTGTATTAAAATTTAAAAATAGGCAAAAAAAGTTAGATAATTTACTTGGTTTACAAAAATGTGAGTTTGACAAGGAAGGTATTGGCTATAAGTCAAATTTGAAATAAAAGTATAATAAGAACTACTTTGTGACAAGTACCTTTATTAATAATCAGGTTGTGTGCCATTATTGCAATTAAAATTGTCATATAAAAATTGATGTCTTATCAAGAGAAAGACATATTATAGAATGAAATGCATTTAGGTTCCAAAAGGAACTATTATTAATAATCAAGGACCCAAAATATTTTGGGTACCTAAGACTTGAGATTGCCATTGTTGGAGTTGAAGAAGAAGAATAATGGTATTTGGACAGTGGATATTCAATACACATGACATAAAACTATTCTTGGTTCTCAAGTTTTACTAAAGTTGAAAATAGTGGAGATGTTTTCTTGAGAGATAATTCAAAAGGAAAGATTTTTGGAATTGGTAATGTAGGTAATATTTCCTCTATCTTAATTGAGAATGTAAAATACAACTTGATTGATATTAGTCAATGATATGATAAAAAATATAGAGTTATTTTTTATTAAAACTAGATCTATTATAGAGAATATATGTGATAGTATAATTATGTTTGTTGGAAATAGATGTAGAAATATGTATACTATTAATATTGGGGGTGTATCTTTAAATGGTAAATTTTTTTTTTTATATTACATGGGTGTGATATAGAAGATTACAATTTTAAAGATTTCAAAAAATGATATAGTTAAAGGTTTTTCTAAAATTAGATATTAAAAGGATGAAATTTGTTAAGCATGCCAATTTCGTAAACAAATCAAAACCTCTTTAAAAAAACAAATCACACTTCTTCTTCAAAACCACTTCAACTTCTTCATATATATTTATTTGGACCTTCTAAGTATACTATTTTGAATGGTAAGTATAATGCATTTGTAATTATTTATGATTTTTCTAAATTCACATGGGTATTATTCTTAACCCATAAAGATGATGCTTCTGATGTTTTAAAGTATTTTTTAAATAGGTGCAAAATTGAAAAAGATTATAACATCACATGCATTAGAAGTGATCATAGAGGAGAATTTGAGAATTATGCATTTGACTGTTTTTGTAATGAGCGTGGTATTGAACATCAATTCTCTTCACTTACCACCTCACAACAAAATGAAGTTGTTGAGAGAGAAAATAGGTTTGTTCAAGAAATGGCTAGGACTATGATGAATGAAAATAATTTGCCTAAATACTTTTAGGGCAAAGTCGTCAACACTGTATGTTATGTTTTCAAACATGTGTTAATAAGACCTTCTCTTAAGTAGATTCCCTATGAGCTTTAAAAAAATAGAAAACCCAACATCGATTATTTCAAAGTTTTTGGATGCAAATATTTTATTTTGAACACAAAAGATAATATTGATAAATTTGATCCAAAATCTGATGTTGACATATTTCTTGGGTATTCAAACTTAAGCAAAGCTTATAGAGTGTTTAATAAAAGAACTTTGACTGTGGAAGAGTCCATGCATGTCACATTTGACGAGTCTAACATATCCTCTACAGAGAAAGGTTCTGTTGATGATAATGTAAATGGAGAATCACAAGAAGTTTATATGAAGGATAAACAAAATAGATCACTTGGAATTATTATGTAAGGAATTTTCCTCTTGTAGTAGTAAAGAATTTGAGATGAGCATGATGGGAGAGTTGAAGTACTTCTTTGGGCTACAAGTAATACAAAATGAGGAATGGATTTTCATAAACTAAGCCAAATATATAATGGATCTACTAAAAAAGCTTGGTTATAAAAATAAAATGGCAAAAAACAATCCTATGAGTACAACCATAAAGCTAGACAATGATGAAAAAGGTAAAAAAATATATCGAGGTATGATCGGATTCTTTCTCTATTTAATTGCTAGCAGACCTGATATTATGTTTAGTGTATGCTTGTATGCTAGATTTCAGTCTTATCTTAAAGAGTCTCACTTATTTGCTATTAAACAAATTTTTCGTACTTGATTGGTATCCAAGGGACACACATACAGATCTAACATGTTATTCGGATACTGATTGTTCTGATTATAAGGTTGATAGGTAAAGCATCATTAAAACTTGTCACTTCTTAGGACACTCTCTAGTCTCTTAGTTTAGTAAGAAATAAAATTCAAATGCATTCTCTACCATTAAGACAGAATATGTTGTAGTTGGAAGTTATTGTGCATAAGCATTGTGGATAAAACAAACACTTAGAGACTATAGCATTTAGTTACATTATATTACTATTAGATGTGACAACACCAATGCTATTAATTTATCAAAGAATCCAATTCAACAATCTAAGACTAAGCATATAAAGATCCGACATAATTTTCTAAGAGATCATGTACAAAAGGGAGATGTTGTGATTGAATTTGTTTCCACTGAAATTCAACTTACTGATATCTTCATGAAGCCTCTTGTTGAAGAGCAATTCACTAAGATTAGACATGAACTTGGATTGATGAATATTACATATTGATATATTATTCTGGCTTATGTAATCTCATTAATTGATTTCTTAAATGTGTTTCACATGATTAATTATTTGTGCATTCATGAATCATGCATCAAATGGCTATGAGAATATTTCGGGCGTAAGAAATGACTTTGGAGTCACTGACAATTTGGCAAAAAATTAAATAAATATGCAAAATCATTTCATAAAAAATCTTAGATGTACATTCTGAAGGTTAACAACTCGCTGCTAATTTCATAATCGACTAGCCGAAAACTTTAATATTTTTTTGTGTTTATTTTGCTAGTTAGCGGCTTGCCACTAATAATGTAAACGGATTCCCGCTAACTGATTAAAGGGCAGCAAAGTTACTCGAGAATAACAGCTCATCGATAACTTGTTAAAGGCTCCTTGATACAATGAAATATGAAACTTACATTCTTACCATTATCAATTCATTGTCAACAAATAAACGGCTCACCGATTTCATATTGCCAATGGTTTATTCTCTGGATACTAACGGTTCACCATTTTTGCGTTTTATCTCCATAATAACTTCTTCTTCCCTATTTTTCTTTTGTCCTGAACCATTTTCTTTGCATCTTTTACTGGCAGTTATCTCTCTCTCTGCAATCCATTATTTTTTCATTTTTCTTGAAAAATTAAATTTCTCATAGCCTTCTAATCATCTTAAACACATATTTTTGCAATTAAAATATATTTTTACACCCAAATTACAAAAATCCTAATTTTAAACCCTAGGTCTGCTGTGGATTTCTTCATTAAATTAACTCATTTTTCCTGTATTTTGGACTAAATTACCTCCATACACACCTTCCTTTAACTTTTCTCCCTTCTCATTCATTGACATTCTAAAATCTCAAATTTTACTTTCCATGGCCAGTGGTTCTCTATCAAGGTAGGGAAAAAGAGTCAAGCACTTCGCTGCTGTAGGTCTAGATTCAAGGTCTACTCCTGTGGACTTTACCCAACTATATTTTGCCCTCGCTCATATGGCTCAATGATTTGAAAGCTCTTTTATGGGTAAAACTGTCACTTCCTCCTACTTTGTTGATATTAATGACTTTAATGACATTATTATATGTGGGAGTAGTGTTACCAACATATTACAACAATGGGAACTAGCTTTAAGTGTGGATGAACTCATATATGAAAATCTAGTTAGGGTCTTTTACTCTAACCTGAATATCATTGATACTCAATCTATTCAAGTGGTTACTCAAGTTGTAGGGATGCGTACTATATTTTATGATACTGACTTGTGTAAAATTTTGGGAATTTCTACTGATGGATTAGACATATATACTATTAGGACGGAGTTAGAATTTGATGGATTTTGTCATATTGTTGCAGTTAAGAACATATGTGGACGTCGTAATCTTTTTTATGATGTTTTCACTTTATCTTTTAGGTCCCAACTCCTACACTTCCAAGTTAGGATTATTCACATTATTTTACAGCACATGGTCACCCCTAGGCAGGGCCATAGTGATGAGGTGACCCATCTTGATGTGGGCTTATTAAATCCTCTGTAGGGAGCACTTATTCGGAGTAGGGAGGTTAACTTTGGCTACAACATTACTAGTCGTGAAGTGGGCTTGTTAAGCTTATGGGCTCGTTGACACTATTTTCGAGATGTTTTAGATTCAGTAGCTTGAGTTTCATTGGCACGCCATTTTTGGTCTTGGAATTACTCCATCCAAGTAATCCTCATAGCTGCCTTTTTAGTTTTCTTATGTATTTCACACATATATTATTACATCATAATGTTTCATATATTCATGTTATCTGTTTATTTATTTTATGGATGATTTTGATGATGGATTACATTTGCTATTGTTAATTTTTATTTTGGTTTGCTTTCATATTTCTTATTCTTGAATGTGATGCCTAATTTTCCTTTGAAAGCTAGTTTCATTATGGATGGATGAGTTGATTTGCTGAGATTTTTACCTTGAGATGAATATGTATCGGAGTTAAGATTTTTTAAAGTCTTTTGGGAGTGTTCTTGGCAGGTTTAAAATTTAGGTTTACTCGATTTTATGGGGAGGCTATGCCGAAATTTTACCAAAATTTTTTTGTGATTTCGGTTTCTTTTTTATAATAAAGAGGGAAAAATATGAAATATGATATGTGATTGCACTTATGTTTTCAACATTTTTAATAACAAGTGGCTTTAAAAAAATATTTGAAAACAAATAATGTATTTAAGGGCAGCACATATTTAGTGGGAGTATAAAACTTTTAAATTTTTCAAAACATTTCTTAAGGATTTGTCATCATCAAAAAATGGGAGATTGTTAGCATATAGATTTTTATAATTATTATTTTGATGATAACAAATAAGTTATGAATTGAATAAATTGAAAGAGTACTTAAAAACCTTAAAATTATCAAGAATTGTTTAAAATTTCGAAATGAACTTTTTTGAAAATGTATATCATCTTTTAAGCTTTAATATAGTTTTGGAAGAATTGGAGCAAAACTATAAATTTCAGAAAGTTGACTCTGTAGCAAAACTATTTGGCATATAGCAAAATTACTAACCAACAACAAAGTTAACAGGTCACCGAAAAATCGTAGAGAACAACACATCCTGATAAATATTAATGGCTAGTCGAAAACAAAGTTAGCAAGTCGCTGATAAGGTATAGAGAGCAACCTAATCTGATGAATATTAACGATCCGACAACATGGAAACGGCTAACTAATAAGTTAACGACTAATCGACAATTGCAAACGGCCAACCGACCATTTGAAATACAACCCATTGGTAACTTATTCAAATCAAAACAACAATCTGACAACAAATTAACGATGAATCGTTAACAATAAAAAAATCAATAACAACTAGTTTTTAACTCCTAATATAAAATGACTCATTCAAATTCAAATCAAGCTTGGACAACTACATTTATCACTGAGCATTCAAAAGTAATCTAAGCTTAACTTCTTGTAATCATTTTTATTCACATATTGAGTATTTTAATTTGTAATCTATTATATTGTGTGATAGAAGTCAATTTGTAATTTTTGCTTGTAAACACAAAGTTGAAATATTGTAAGTGTTAGGATATACTTGGATTAAGAGATTGAGCATAATCTCATGTTGTAAAGATCCATTGACACCTTCGAAATCAAGTGTAAGCATTATTGAATACTTGAATGCGTGCTTGGTGAAATCGTCAAGCTCGGTGAGCTTGGAGGCATGGACGTAGGTATGGTTGGCCGAACCACGTAAAAATTACGTGTTTGCATCTCTCTATCCCTTATGCCTTTTATACTTACTGTACTTTAAATTTGAGTATTTTGAATTTGTTTGCTTTTTTGAGATTTTATTAAGTTTATAAATTGATCAAATTTTATAATTTCAATTCCCCCTAGAGCAATGTGCGAGAAAAAGATGAGCGAAGAAAAGACAAACAACTTTAAATTTATATTGTGCAAAAAGTTGAATTAAGGTAATCGATGTTGTAAGAAGAAAAAACACCTTAATGTTATGAATTTTATATTTTATTTATTATTCATTTTACATTTATTTATTAAGATTTTATTGTAATAGAAATCTGAAAAAAAAGGTAATAATTGATTTTGCCTGAATATCCTTATTTATATAAATAAGGATAATAAATTATTTTGCTATACAAAGGAAGGACCAAACAAAAAAATTAAGGATGGTCTAATATCGTGTAAAAGCAAAGCAATATTTATTGTGGACATGGTAGGATAAAATTTGTTAAATTCAATAATAAATTTCGATATTATTTCCTTTGTCCAAAAAGGGTAAAATTGCGAAAGCCTTTTGTTTCATTCTTTTTCGTTTCAAAAAAAAAAAAAAGAGAAAAGATGGCCTAAATGAGGTTAATAAAGTAATGCATGGATGCTAATTGTCAAGTTGGACGAAATAATGCGTAAATGGTAAATTGTCGTAGGAAATAGCCTCTAATAGTATGTAATTTTGGCCAAGATATTTTTGGATGTTATGCGTTTAATGCTTGCTAAAATATATCTAAATCACATACAGATGGTTTTTTTTCTTAATTAATTATAGATAGAATTTTGATAATGTGAATGGTATACGTAGTTGAATAAATATATTAATATGTTCTTTATGTTTTATAAATAATGCTACATATCAAAATAGGTGGGAAGGAAATTTATTTAGCTACCAATAGCTAAAATTGAAAAAATTAGTGCTATATTATAAATTAAATCCGAATATTAATATATAGATAACACATAATCATTTATAGTTCAGGAGAAAAATCTTAATTAATTCTTTATCAATATCTATTTAGATTGCCAAAAAAAATCTTTGACGATTTATATATTAAAAGTAGATAAAATTACGTACAAGAGGATACTTGGACAGTGTGATGAAAGCAGTTGTTTTCTCTGCCACCTTTAATTGCCAAATGTGTTTAAAGTTGCATGCAGTAAATATATCTACTCACTTTACTTTCCTCTCCTTCACACACACTCTCTCTCTCTCCCTCTCTTTCTCTTTCTCTCCTTCTCTTTCTCAATTTCTAAGGCTAGCAACGATAGACAATTTAAATGACTTCAAGACAGCAGCGTCATCGATGCCACCATTGAAATTTCATTATTATTTTTTTCAAAAATTGTTATACAAGATTAGTCTATTAGAGAAAAAACAATGTAAAAGTACAAGAGAGAGGTGCCTAAGGACAAACAAGTAAAAAATAAAATATTTATTTTCTGCACTTTTATTCTCACATTGGTTACTCTTATTTTACTTATGTATTTTCTTTGCATTTTGTAGAACATCAAAATAGTGGAATTTTACAGTTCGGCTTCAAATCATCAATGCCGTGTCACTACTAAAAAAATACCCTTTAGTGATACTAAAATAGTGTCACTAATTAGTTTTAGTGACACTTATTAATAGTGTCAGTGATCTGGGAGTCAGAAAAATAGTGACACTTGAAAGTGGTGTCAGGAATTACTATTACTAGTATGAATTACTTACTATAGTACGATTTTATGACACTATAGTGATAGAAGTTACTAATAATTATTACGTGTCAAAAGTTCGTATCACTATAGTATTACTAATATAGTGACACTCTTGTAACAGTATTTACAAACAATTATTATATGTCAATAGAATATAAATAGTAATACTTTAGTGTCAATAATTACTATTACTATAGTATCACGAGATAGTAATATCAGTAAAACAATAATTTCAAAGACAAGATTATAGTATATCTTTGGATCAGTGAGAAACGCGTGCAGAAATCAATTTCCAATTAGTAAATCCATAACCATGAATAAGAAGATATAGAAGAATCATAGCATTCGCCAACAGGACAGCAGCATGACTACAAAGAAAATGTAAGGCGTCACAAATGGTCAAAACAAGTTGCTTCTTTACATTCTCATTTCCACACTAGTGTATGGTCACATAACCGAACAAAGGTCACCTAGTTGTGAGATCCACTCTACGCCTTTCAAACACATATAGCTAGAGATTTCTGACGTTTCACATGTTGAAGAATAGGCTCCTTAACCTGTAAAGATGATAAAAATAAAACCAACAAAACCATTAGAATCACCATGTTTTCACTATTAGAGGACATTTCATTCAGCAACAACTTACTTGGTATTTCGTGGTTAGAAAAAAAAAAAAAAGGAACAAGAAATGAAACATACCGTGCTTTTTTTTCTTAATCTTTTATCTTGAGTGGATCTACTACAGATAATATCATTAACCTCATCACAATTATTTGTGCTTCCATTTGTTTTGATTTTCTCATTTTATGGTACGAAACTCTCTCTTGAAGCTACCGGCTGCGCAGTTTCAACAATAAACTATCTCATTGAGCTACAAAACATCAAAAATCATAGAAAATTATCAGCAGAAGTAAAAAACTTTTGATAGCATACTAACCCCAGCCCGGCTTGTTGGAGTGTTTCCAACTTTTGCCTTGAAAATTATAGCATGATAACTTTTAATGTGTTCTCTGCAGTAAAATAATTAGAATTTTGTTGAATTAATATGGGGAAACAAACTACCACAGGAGGTCAAAAATACATACAACTTAGGCGTGTGTACTCATGTAATAATGCCTCTGATACGGTTATTTATAACCTAATTAAACACCATAATGCTGCACTGGACATTACATCAGGATATATATACACACAGAGAGAAAGAGAGCTAAACTATTTTCCTTTAGATTTCTAAATCCTAGAAAAGGGAAATGGATCTAGCTATATGAAGATAGACAATCAATGACATCCCTAACTTTCCCAATAGTACAATACTTCTAATATCAGCTCAGAGCATTAGGCACCTAACCTTTTGTTTTTCTTTCCGGAGAGTTTTGCATTTAGGACAGATACTATTTAAAAGCTTTGCAATGTTTGATAGAAAATATGGATGTAGTATTGTGAATGGAAACTTGATAAAGACAAAGTGACCTGAAAATTGATAGAAATGTAGTTAGCACAACATTAGCAGAATGTATAAACAAGTATATATCAGTAAAGATAATATCATCCAAATTATGCATCAGACCTTCACAGGCTTTCCTATCTTTAGCTCCACATGAGGAACACTCATTAGTTGGATTTGGAAGCCCCAACCTAGGATTGGTGACCTCGCTGACCATACCAATTTGCATTATAGATAACTTTTCCTGCTTAATAAATCAAAACGTTGAACTTTGTCATGACAAATAGATCACATCATTTTGAAAAATGAACTTAAGTTATGAAATGGTCAAAAGGTCTTCTTTCTCCATTTTTGCCACGACTAAACAGCCAAATTATATAACATAAAAGAACATAATGTGATTGGTTTAAAAAGATCAAAGATTGAACTCAGGAAACAATGCAAAGGAGCATCAAAAGAAGTAACAACTGATAGCATAGCAAAGTACAGAATGAGTGGAAGGGGATGGAAATAGGAAATCACAGAGCTGCTTCAGGCAATACAATCTGATAGCTCTAAGGAGATGGGGGCAGCAAAACTACCCTTTCTAATTTTTTTTAAAACATGAAACAGAAAAGGAAAGTACATTAATGATGTAATGTACACTACTTTTTTGAAGTAGCATTTACAAGTCAAAACTTAACTGTACATGCATGCACATTGGTCTGTGAATTACACATAAACACGTTAAAATGAATAAAATTACAAAAGAAAGGACACCAAGCACATAAAATAAGTGAATAATCAGCTGAACTAGCATCTTACTTTTTCAGTGTCCGTTGAAATTCCAAGAGTTATCCCAGTCAGGATACCAGAGGGCACTTCCTGCCCTTCTTCACAAAATTCATTGTCCATCAAAGTTGGTGACCTTAAATAATGTTTCAAGCAACCTACAAGCACAAAATGACCAACCATAAAATGCTGTTAGGCACAAATAAACACATACACATAACCAATAAGATCAAATCTAGACATCTATTGCAAAAGACCATTAAGACAATAGTGAATCAGCCATGGGTTGCCCAATAGAGTTCACTAGCATAAGATAGCAACTCAATTCACCACTGGTGAAACAAAAGACCCTTTTGTTTATCCTTGTCTCTAATCCCCTTGAACAAAATACTGACTATAAATCTTTGAAGGTTCAGAAAAAAACCCATAAAAAAAAAATCAAGATGAATATAAAATAACCATTAAGTTAAAGTTAATCAAAGATAAGAAAACCTGTTTGAAAAATGTTCTAAGACATATGCAAAATCCCTTCAACTTGTGAGATTTTCTTATCAGTAAAATCCTGTTGGCTTCATGAAGTGTCTCGGTATTGTACTAAAAGGCCTGGCTCAAAAGACTTTAGAACTTCTTCCTCACCCACTAACCTGTCAGAAACTTAGGAAGAAGGGAAAACAGAGAGAAAAAAATAATTATAAACCATCAGAAATAGTGGTGCAAAAAGATCTAAGGCCTTAGTAAGTAAAATCTTGCAAAAAATTTCAATTATTATTATGTGATAAGAAAACTAAGAGTACTTATATTAGTATATAATGGACAAGTTACACATCAATAGTGGACCAGGTATCCACCCATAATCAATCAAAGCTATACAAAACTGTGTCAATCCCAAAATTTATTGCTACAAAATTTCAATAAATTTTACTTGCAAGAGACTTTAAATAATATTTTTTAGGGTCTTCTTCATCTATTAATTGGAATCATCCAATGTACTTGTAACTAAAGCTATTAATTTGATACACCATATGCACATCTCGACAATTGCCTTATGGCAGAAAAAAAAAAACTTAATCACACAATTGGACTAAAGTTTTCTGTCAATATTTTAAATATGAATCAAACCATATACTACTACCAAATTATTCAGAAATTATGAATAAGAAATAAAGAGTTCGAGTAGTGCAACCAAAAGAAAAAGAAATGAAGACCTAAATATGTTATCTGGCCTAATACCAACACAACCGACTAGAAGAAATTATAAGAGGCAAAAATCAATGAAGTATTAAATGTCAATTTGGTTCCTCAAACGATTAAGGGTAATTTAATGTGTCTAAACAGAGCCTTTGAATAAAATTTGTTTCATGACATGAACAAGTATGCCACTACCAGGAAAATATTTACTGCTCAATATACTTATAGTCCTTAAATTGTTGTGGTTACAATCACATCTCATCATTAAATTTAAATCCGATTATAGATGATAAGTAATTAAATTTACCATTTCATGATTTTTTTTTTTAAATAGCATCAAAACGACGCTGTTTGCTATGCTTCTCATCTATGTATCAGCACTGGAACGGCTTTCTCTTCGTCCACAAAACCCAACTGCAGATAAAGCAAATGTAAAAGCTAAAACGAAACTGAGAAGTACAGTTACAGTCACGTCCATTCGTTTGAAAGCCGTTTACCTCAGCTTAACTCAACACCAACTAGACCCAATCTTTTCAACTTTCTCAAATTTCCTAGACCTACAGTCAGAAAAAATGATCAGTATACTTAGTTAATAACATCGTTGCATTGTCATTAAACAAATGCTCTGTTTACAAAATTATTTCCAGGGCCCCGAATGTTTACTTTGAAGATGATACTGTAATTAATCTTGAAGCTGAATTGGCTAGAAGTCGGAGAATTAAATGTTGTTGTTGTGGACTCAAAGGTGCAGCACTTGGGTGTAATGAGAAGACATGTCGCAAGAGCTTTCATGTTTCTTGTGCAAAGTTGATCTTGCATTGTGGATGGGACACTGTAAGCTTTATATAAATATCAAACAACAAAATAGTATTTTACAATTTCCAACTATAAAACTTCACCACATATACTGTTAACAAAAATTAAAACTATGGCAATTAAAACAGAAATTAAAAAAATGCAAATTCATAATTAGCACAACCGAAAATTGGCATCAATGAAGCAAATTACCGCCACAACTAGAATATGGTAGCCGACCACGGGGTAGAGAGAGAGCTGATGGCCAGATATAGAGAGACCCACGGCGAGAGAGAGAGAGACCTGACGGAGAAAGCACAGAGGTGAGAAGCGTGAGAAACGGAGTTGTGTAAGTTGTGTGTGTTGCGTGTGTGAATGACCAGAGAGCGTAGAGACATCGACGGCGAGAGAGAAAGAAACATAGGCCAGCGAGGGAGAGAGTGAAACATAGACCAGCGAGAGAGAGAGAAACGCATGCCCGTACTGACAGATGTTAACAATAACAGCATTAAGGGAGTACCTTGCTTCTATTTCTTAAAGCCGCCATTGCCATTCGAGGCACCTTCATGCAAGAGAAAGGACTGGTGATGAGAGAGAGAGCTTGGCGGCCGTGCGTGGATAGGTTTTAACTTTCACAAAAAAATTTTTATTTTAGGTTTCATATACTTTAACTTACTTTAATTTTTAATTGTTATATACTATTTAATGTAACTTAAAAGATTAAAATGAAACTCTTGGTCCAGTGGTTTAATGTTTAAAATTGAATATTTTATGCTTTAGAGTTCTTGAGTTCGATTCATCATCGGTACAAAATTAAAATTTTAAGTTTTAACTACTAATACCTTAATGTCACTAATTTCTAATGTTTAATTTATTGACACAGTAGTATCAGTAATTTATGACACTTATTTGTTAAAAGCGGAAAATAGTACATATGTATATAATTACTGACACTTTTTACAAAGTGTCAGTAATGATCATTTTTCTAGTAATTTGTCTTTGACGGTGATGCCTCCCCTTGATTATCAAAAGCCAAGAAGGGGGAAATAGGATAGGGATCTCGCATAGATGGAAGAAAAATTGGATCACCTAATGGTTGGATGTATGAGTAGAGGGAAAGAGCCAATGTCAAATATGTTGGTAAAATTGACCAGGTCGTTTCAACGTTCGATTTTCTTTCTTCGTTCAATTTCCTTCCATCTAATTATTTTAACATCTATCATTTAGTGCTTAAAATCACGGGATTTCTTTTTTATTTTTTTTAGTCATGAAAACTATCTACAAAAAAAATTAGATATAATAGCTTCGGCCTTGTCCGCTGATAGTGAGAGAACGAAATCGGGAAAAATACCAATATCTATTGCGGGTAGAAAAATTGAGATAAAAAGAAATAACTTCCGTGGTCCAAAATCAAAAAAATAAGAGTTTGGGGCAGTAAATAGCTTGTACCCATAGAACATTTGCCGTAACATAGATAATGAATAAATAGGAGTTAATATCATTCCAATTGCCATTACAAAAGTGATTACTATTTTTGGTATTAAAAAAAGAGTGTGTATATACGTTTTTACATACATTCATACGAGTTCAGTGTTAGAAATATTTAAACTTTTGGTGAAATCCATCACTTATAATCCGAGAACATGTATGCTGTATCATCAAAAATCAATAAACAAATATGTGGAAATGTACGTGAATCCATAACTCTAGAGCTGCGTGGTTGGTCTTTCAGATCAACACATATATCCTGAGGAGCCCTTTAATTTTCTGTGTACTATTTTTTATGATAGGATGTCATAGAGAATAGAAAGATACATATGACTTAAGGACCATAACCACTTATATAGACAACTTTTCATGTTACCTTTTGGTATTCCTATTTCAGCCCATTATAGAATTAGTAATTGCTTGTTTAGTCTCTACACATTAAATACTCACTCCTTACTAGATACATTAAAGCTCAAATTATCAAAAACCTAATTAGATCTCTTTTAATTGGGTTTAATCTTATATGATAGTCTGTAACACATAATTATTCACATATAAGCTTAACATTGGACTAAGGATCCAATAATGCTAGATTAAAAAAGATCTAATGTTTGGGTATATTTGGGATTAAATTATGGGTATGTTTGGGATTGAGGTTGAGCAGCTGCAGGTTATAAGCTATAAAACTAAAGTGTTTACTAAACACTAAAAGCTATAGCTTAAAAGCTATGTAAATATGATTTTTCACTTGTATGATGAAAAATCTATTATATCTTTAATGATTTTATCAAAATTATTATTTAAAAATTATATTTACTACATATTATTAACTTTTATTTTATAATTACTGCTTTTCTCTACAGTAGTTGTCCGAAGGGAGGTAATAGGTTAAAAATTTAAATTGGTCTTTACCTATCCTCTTATCTTTTAAAAAAAGTGGAAAAACTCTTGTTCATGCCTCTTATCTTTTAAAAAAAGTGGAAAAACTCTTGTTCATGCCTCTTGTAGTTAAAGCAAGAGATTTATAGATTGTTTCTTCTATATCAACCTTAGAAGAGAAACTATTTAAATTATGCTTGTACGGAGACAGGGTGTGTATGTGTTAAAAGAAATTAAAAAATAAAAAGTCAATTTGATTATGTACAAAAGATTTTTTATATTTAATTTGAGATCACCAACATGGATATATTTGTAAAAAATCGACAAATTTTATTCTTAGTTGAAATTTTACTAATAACTTTTAAAAATAGCCACCCTAAGATTTTCAATCTTAACTAGTCAATTCTAAAATTTATAGACCAAGCTATCTACATCACTCCAAAATGCTAAAATCATCCATCTCTTCTCTCTAGCAATTAGGTATTGGTTTCCAGGTTAAAATCGATGGCGTTTAGATCAGCTTTTGATTTGAGTTTATCTCTGGCAAGGTACAGTTCCATTTTTAGCATTTTGATGGTGGTGTTGTATTTCATTTTTAGCCATTTTGACTATGTAAGTTCTTTTTTTTTTTCGTTTTCCTAAGATTGATTGATGATAAATGAGGGTATAGATGAATATATATGAGCATTAGAATTCATTGTCCATAAATATTGAAAATTATTTAATGAAATTTGGGATTTAATAATGGTAAATAAGATGCTTAATAAAATGCCTCTTAGATTTTACTAGTCATATTTTTACTATTTTAAGGTATTGATGGAGCATATATGCGAAGTGGTGTTTCATAAGCTCATCATTTTGGCGTATTTGTCATATTTTTGCTATAAGGACCTATTGCGTGCATGATAGCCTATCTCACACACTATAACAGCTTATTGAGTGTGCAACATGCCATCACGTGATAGCAACCTGTGTTGCGTCCTCAAAAGGAATACGATACAGTGTATTTTGCGAGCATGATAGGCTTTCGACAGGCAACTTTTTATAATTTCGTGCATAGGCCTGCGTGATGGGTGATAGGCGCTATCGTATGGAATTAGAGAATGCATATTAGTGTGACAGGTGGCTATTGCACATTCACTTATTCTGTAATTTTGTGGGACAAACATCTGTCGTCTAGGAGATAGGCACTTGTCCTATGAAATTTTAGAAACTCATATATGCATTTATTAGTTATATTTTGAATTATGACTCTGATTAGTGAATAAAAAATTTTATTTTGCTATAGATATAATGGCCAAGAGGCCATGAAATAAGTATAATCCACCCAGACCAGATAAGGAACTAGGTACGATGAAGATTCCGGCATCTAAACATTTCCCCGAGCATATTACAAATTCCTCAAAATTTAAAATTGTGATGGAAGTCATCAAGAGGAAGTGGACTATAGTGGCGCAATTCTACACAACACTCTACTTAGGTAAGTAGCATATGATGAACATGATAAAGATCAATTATGGTTTGAATTTAGTGGCCGGTTAGCACAGTTATTGATCATTGAGTGCTTGCTGCAGGATTGGCAATTTGAATCAATTGATTATTTTCTAATAGAAGAGTGGAATATCAAAACAAAAAAGAAGATTCCTCTCTTTTTAATGTAGGAAGACGTCTCGTCCTCGAAAATAAAGTTTACTGAGGTGTATATATTTTTCAAAAACAAAACATGTGTTGTAAATATATATTTAATGGATATCCATGAAGATAAACAAACACTTGATCCGAGCACTCAGAGGAAATATATGCCATTTTAGAGAAGCATAAAGTATTATAGGAGGTCAAACCCGCATTGGGTCCATAATGTGAGTAAAATATTTAACTCAATTACAATGTCCTTAAAAGTCTCGAATTGTCGAAAGTTGTCTAATTTGTTTATGTTATTTTCATTGCTGCATCACCCCAACGTACCATCCATCAAAGATAAAGCAGACGATTAACCACTTATTAATGATGAATATGAAGTGGATTATCAGCTATAGGTTCACGAGCAATATGACGTAGACGATGCACATGAAAGAGTGGTTACATGTTATTTTCAGCATTTTAATTATTTAAAAAACAATGATATTGAATTTAATAAGTTATACATAAATTTTTTCTCTTTTTTGGATTATTTTTTTATGGTCATAGATGAAATCAAAGCTTTCTTATGATTATGTCACTCGTCAAATGGAGGGGATTGATCATTCTATTATTGACATGAAAAAGACGATGAATAAGATTACGTCGAATGCTGAGGCTGAGCAAGAGGAACAGAGACAATTTAGAAAACAATAGAGAGAGTTTACAAAATCTGTAATATGATTTATTAATTCATATAGTAACAATTCAGCCAAGCACTCCTATAGTGACACCTTGATGAGAAGCTCTTATATGGTAAGCAATTTACACAAGTCTTACTTTTTGTTCAGTACATTTTAATTATAGTGCCTAATAATATGAGTTGTTACTATTGACAAGCCCTTGGTGATGTTTGAGACGGTTATCGTCACACCCTATTGTCACTGCGTGTCTTATATAGGGACCTACACAATGACAGTGTACACATCCTTAAGGAAGAATCTCCCCATATAATTAAATTTCATTGTCCGTATAAGATGTCATATGTCTTTAGAAGTTCTTACTTACAAACTTACAAATTATGAAGGAATACCAAGAGTCTCCCTACCATAAAACTAATGGATGTTGAGATCAATGAAAAGACGAGTGTGTATATAAATCTACTTAAAAGAATGGAGGATTTAACATTGTTTCATGAGTTTGATCAGTGGTTTGAATTAATCATAAATCCAATAGTCGAAGAAATTTTTTAGAATATTCTTGAGGAGAGAGTAAAGTGGAGGGCTAGGGGACGAGGTAACCATTGTTAGTCTTTATTTTATTTACTTCTAATGCACTTGTATAATCGATGCTTCTCTTTATTCTTTACAGCATATCCATAAACATTATCGTTTGATAAATGATAAACAGAAGCAATACCTTAATGTCTTATATTAACGTTGCATGCATATAGATGTCTATTTTTGGGTAATCATCCATTTATTATACTATAATAAAACATAGCATTTATTAATTAACTTAGAAGACAGTCATTAAGTAATAGTTCAAGTAGACTTTAGTCTCATATAGATCTCTTTCTGTGGCTCAATAAAGGAATTTCATGATGACAAAACATATTTTCAGCTATTGAAGCCATTCAAGTTATCTTTCCTCGACGGCTACAAGCTATTAGATTTTACAACATCCAACTGAACTTGCAGAGTGTGGAGTCTTGGATACTCATAGTAGATAAGGATGTGCCACACCAAGAGCCCAATAGTGGAGATTGTAAGGTGTTTATGCTAATGTTTACGATGTATTTAATTTTCAAGCTGCGAATTGATTTTAACAATAGTCATGGACAATACTTTAAAAGTAAGATTGTCGTTAATATATTTTATAGGGATATTAGATTGTAAATGACATTTTTAAATAGTTGTAATATGAATTAATTTGAGTTCAAAAATATTAGTAGGACAATACTTTATGCATAATAGTTAAAAACATTAATAGACCGCTAATTTGGATTCGGTGCAATAGGATTCTCACATCTTGCACCGAGAACACATTATGCTTGTGAGGTACGAGCGACTTCCTGATTTCTATTACAATATTGGTAAAATTGGGTATGTTCATTGTGACTGCCCAAATGATAAAAAGTCCATGCATATTCAGACTTTAAATACCACCCTTGGTTGAAAACTTCGACTAGAGTAGATATTGGGTGTCAAGCAAAGTCAGTTAATGGAAAATTAATCTAAGTTGCTTGCCAAAATCATGAGGACAAAGGGGATAGAGTTCAATCTCAACCATTTGTACATGGAGAAAATGGTACAGATCATGGGAAGGTTCCAGGTCATGGCTTTTTACCCAACGATGGTAGCAAAGGGGACAATAAGGTGGCTTTAGGTTATAGTGATAGCAGCATTGCAAGTGGAGCATTTAATGGAAGCAGTGGTGATCCAATTTTCGAGGAAGATAATTCGTGGGAAACAAATTTTGGGATTGAAGGTGTGATTGGTAGTATTGGGCCTCCTAGTCGGGCTATAGCCCATACAATAACATATGAGAAAGACTTATTTTATGCTGATATTGGGACGTCACGAGATTTAAACTTTGAAAAGCCCAGCATTAAGACATCCAATTAAGTCTGTGAAAAAATGGTAAGTCTCGTAAATGGCCCATCACGTAAGCCATAGGGAACAAGGTCAGTTCTGGAATTGCTGTCAAGAGGCATAGAGACGAGATGGAAGATGATCTACCGTCATCAAAGAAACAGAGAGATTTGGGACAATTCAATTTTCCATTATTTCTGCTAATTGATCAAGTCTGACTAAAGATACCTTTGTTCAATAATAAATTCTTGATGAAGATGTGGATAACGATGGTTTGTATGATGTTCATATATGGGCGAAGGCTGAGTTCCAGCCTCGCCCGCAGTCATGAATCTCATATGTTGGAACGTTCTGGGCTTGGGGAACACCCGAACGTTCACAAATTTTAAATTTTTTCTCCAATGGGTCAAACCAGGTATTTTATTTTTATGTGAAACAAAGATGTTGACTATCCAAATGCAGAGTATCAGAAGAAAGATAGGTTTTGACAATTGTTTTGTAGTGGATTGAAATAGTTTAAGTGTTGGACTTGCTCTATTGTGGATGGATGATGTTGATCTTAATATTGTTTCTTATAGCAGACACCATAAAGATTGTAATGTAATTATAGAAGATGGTGATTCTTGGTGTTTCACAAGGTTTTATGGATACCCAAATAGCTCTCAGAGAGTGCGCTCTTGGAATTTGTTGAAAAGATTAGCTCAACTTAGTCATCTGCCATGGTTGTGTGGTGGAGACTTTCATGACATTCTTAGGCTGCAAGAGAAAGAAGGGGGTGGTTGATAAAATTTGAGTGGAGTGTTGGAGTTTAATGACACAATCATGGAATGTGGTCTTTTTAATTTGGTCTATAGGGTTGTGCCTTTTACTTTTACAAATCGAAGGTTTGATGGAGGTGTTTGGGGAATGCCGAGCAGGTCCGCTCAAGGACAAACCAGTTAGAACAGAAGACTTAATCACCAGCACAAAGACACTTCTGTTCGGTGTCAAATCTGGTCGAGATCAAGTGTTCTAAACTATTTGGGTTCAGATATTCCCATCCTGCTCGAGTAAGGTCACAAAGATCTTCAACCACTGAGCGGGTCTTGGTCGCGTTATGAACAGTACCATAAACAGAAAAAGACCAGACCTCGAGCAGATCAAACCTAAGCATGGCAGCCCTGCACCTTGACAACTTGTCACGACGATCGATAACTGACAGGCATCCCCACGCCGTGGGGTTCCATCACTGTTATCGATGACTGGCGCATGCCTCTACGGTATCATCATTTTACACAAACCTACACAGCATTATCATTTGATCACGGTAACCCGTAACCGTCTGACATCCGCACCCCCAGGTTGTACTGCAATAACCCATAGCTGTCAGAAAGACGAAGGTGCAATTAATGAAGGGAGGGGGCCTAAGCGAGGGGCGAGTAAAAGGAGGATAAATATCAAACAAAGGGTAACGTAAAAGGATTCTGATTTCTAATTTCCTTTACCCTTTGTAAAAGGATTCTGATTTCTAATTTCCTTTCTTTTTCCTTATCTTTTTCAACATTCTATTTTTCCAGTTTCTATGTGATTAAGAGAGATTTTAAAAAGAATCAATCCAATTACTGACTTGAGCATCGGAGAGTTTTCACTGGAAAAACACCCGGTGACCCCTGATACTTTTTTGTGGATACAAATTAGAGGACACCACCGCTTCCATGAACAAAAAAATGTAGGAGGCAACCAGTGACCAGAAGGCAACAATACTATTTGGGAGCGACTAGAAAACTGCATCAATATTTTAGCGCCGTCTGTGGGGATCAGTTCAAATAGCCTGAATTCCTAGCATATTTAAAAAGCGATGTGACAATGAGAGGAAACAGCAGAAAAGGAGTAAGCCCCGAGGAATCGGTGACTTTGAGGGAGGCAGCCAATTAGTCCCGAGATAGGGAAATACAAGAAAGGATGGACCAGATGGAAAAGCAGATAAAGACATTGACGTACATCCAACAAGAGTTCAAGGATAGACAAAAGAGAGCAAGCAATGACATCCTTAATCTAGTCGTGGGAATGCTCCCATTGGGGGGAATGCAGGAGATGGAGCCACAAGGTAGAAAGCACAGAACACAGCCGGAAGGGTGGAGACAAACAAGGAGAAGAGAGAGTCAAGGCAGCACTTGTAGGACACGGCACCTCCTTACCGTGCGGAGGAGTTGGAGGGGGAGGTGCACAGGTTGGCACAGGTCATTGAAGACCTTCACGGAAATGGGAAAGCACCAAGTTGGAGTATCATACTGGACAACAAATTCCAACTTTCAGCGGAAATCATGGGTGTCACAATCCCTAGGGATTTTCATTTTCCCGACATGAAGTTTTCGGGGAAGAGTGACTCGCTAGTGCATATAGAGCGTTTCAACGACATGACTGGAGTGCAGGGCTTGACAGCAGCCTAAAGGTGTAGAGCCTTCCCGCTGACTTTGGAAGGAAAAGTGAGGGAGTGGTACCGCAGGTTACCGTGGGCGAGCATTCAGAGATTTAAGCAGATGTACACGGAGTTTGCGAAGCAGTTCTAGGGGGCAGTAGCTCCTGAAGATGACATGATAGAGTTAGTTGAGATCTGGCAGAAGGAGGGGGAGTCCCTCCGAGAGTTCATCAAGAGGTACCACCGGACAGTCCGAGATCTTGGAGCGTTCAATCACCCCCAGGCCTTGAGAGGATTGAAGGAGAGGGTAAGAATGGGAAGACCTTGGTACAACTTACGGTGTCCCTCGATCTGCTCATACTCCAACGCATACGAGCAAATGAAGATGGACATTGTTATTGAGGAGGAAAAAGCCGCAAAGCTAAGAAGCGAGCAGAGCAGCAGAGCGAAACGTAAGGAAAAAGGGGGCCTGTTTGGTCTCATCGACTTTTAAAGGAACAAGCGATTGGGTTGCTCCTTACAACCCATACTAGAGAGCCCTCTAGTCGTGAATGGGTCCCGTTCCACTCTACAGGTCCCCAAGCAGAGACCACAGGGATTATCGGTAATACAGTGGTAACCCGCCTAGTAATTCCCCTACGAATCGACCTATACAGAGCAACAACAGAACCGACCGTCTACTACCTCCACACGCGTGAAACTTCCCTCAAAATAGGACTATACAAATGATTGACCAAAGTCCTACCTACAGGCAATACACCCCTTTGAAAGTATCACTTAAGGAGATGTTCCATGTTGTAGAGGAACGTGGTTTGTTGTATTCCCCAACACTGATATCCAAACCGGCTAATAGGAGGGACAGGAGCCGGTTTTGTAGATTCAATGATCATGGCCACTCAACATCTTAGTATTGTGACTTGAAGAACCTAGTGGAGGATCTGGTAAGAAACCGACACCTAGACTAATTCATTGAAGGAGGGCACCCGGTAGTCGAGCGGCAATATGCAGAGGATGGTCAAGCCTATGACATAGACTGCGAACCACCTGCTGTGAGGGTGATAGCAGGAGGGCCGACGATGTCAGGGAATTCAAATAGGGCCAGGAAGAATTACAGCAAATATGCCTCTGCTAGTCGAGAAGTTCTGCTTACTGTGCTTGTCGGGAAGAAATCCAGAATTTGACAAGTTCCAATCATGTGAACGGAGGAGGATAAGGAGGGGGTCCTATGCCCCCACGAGGATACCCTGGTTATAAAGGCAAAAGTCACAAATAAGGAGCTCAACCGAATTTTGGTGGACTCGGGAAGCTCAGTGGACATTCTCTTCAAGTCCACCTTCAATGAGATGGGAATAGTTGATGCGAGGCTCGAGCACACGAGCACATCTCTGAAAGGATTCGGTGGAGGAAGGCTAACCTTTCTGGGGATTGTAAATCTGCCAGTGACCATGGGCTCGAAGCCCTTTGAGAAGAATATGATGTTGGACTTTGTGATTGTGGACGAGGTTGGCCCTTACTAGGCAATATTGGGCAGGCCTTTCATGAGGATCAGCCAGTCGGTGATGTCCACCAACTACTTGGCTCTGAAATACAGCGTGAACGAAGCGGTATGAGTTAAAGAAAGGGAGACAGGAGCCCACTGAAGAGCTGGAGGAAATTATAATAAGACCAGACGACCCAGAGAAGAAGGTTAAGATCGGCTTGGGAATAAAAGAGTAGCTGATGAGAAGTCTGGTCGAGTGATTGCGAGCACATTCTGATGTGTTCACCTGGTCGCATGAAGACATGCCAGGTATTGAGACGAAGGTAGCATGCCACAAGCTGGCAGTGAGAAGGGATGCGAAGCCGGTTAAGTAGAAGAAGAGGTGCGTCAACTAGGAAAGATATAATGCCATGAACAATGAGGTGGAAAAGTTGTTAAAGGCGGGATTCAGTAGGGAAGTTAATTACCTCGAATGTGGTACTGGTAAAGAAGGCAAGTACGAAATGGCAGACGCGTGTTGATTTCACAGATTTGAACAAGACCTATCCAAATGACAGTTTCCATTGCCGAAGATAGACTAGCTGGTTGACTCCACAGCCGAACACGGCCTGCTCAGCTTTATCGATGCATTTTTCAGCTACAACCAAATCCCTATATATGGGCCAGACGAGGAATGCACAGCCTTCATCATTAATCAGGGTTTATTTTGCTATAAGGTCATGCTGTTTTTCTTGAAGAACGCGAGAGTTACATATCAAAGACTGGTGAATAAGATTTTTAAACCCCTGATTGACTGTACAATAGAAGTGAATGTCGATAACATGATCACGAAGTCTAGGGATGCAGAAGAACATGTCAAGCATTTGGAGAAGACCTTTGCACTCTTGAGGGAGTACCGGATGAAGCTTAACCTCGAAAACTGTGTCTTTGGAGTAGGTTCGGAGAAATTCTTGGGTTTCATGGTCAGTAACAGAGGAATTGAGGCCAATTCAGAGAAGATAAGAGCGATAGCAGAGATGAAGTCCCCGTGCACTCTCAAGGACATATAGAGTCTTGCGGGTAAGCTGGCAGTCCTGAACAGTTTGGTTTAAGAAAAGCCTCGAGAAACTTTTCCAACAACAATCTCAGGCACGACTTCTTGATCTTCTTCGTGATAAGTTTCAAAACATTCAAAGGGGGAATTCCTCGGCTCATCTCACGAGCAACTGACAAGTGCCATGTCTTCTTCTAAGAGATGTAAAAGGGGAGGAAGACGAAGTGGACACAAGAATGCGAGGTGGCATTCCAGCAGTTGAAGGAGTACTTGTTGAAAGCCCCGTTGCTATCAACACCGCAAGTAGGAGAAGTCCTCCACTTGTATTTGGCTGTGTCACAATGGGCAACGAGCTCAGTTTTTATAAGGGAAGAGTCAGGGGTATAACACCCCGTGTATTACACGAACAGAGCTTTGTTGGAGGCTGAGACTCGGTGTCCGCAAGTAGAGAAATGGGCACATGCATTGGTAACAGCAGCTCGAAAGTTGAGGCCTTATTTCCAAGCGTACTCAATAGTGGTCTTGACGAACCAGCTACTTAGGAAAATCCTACACAAACCAGAAACCTCGGGTCGGTTGGTAAAGTGGTCAATAGAGCTCAGCGAGTTTGACATCAGCTACCAGCCCCAGACAACAATTAAAGTACAAGCCCTGGCATACTTTGTAGCTGAGTACACAGAGTCAGATAAAGGTGTAAATAACGAGCAGACAACGGGGGAACATGTTCTGGGGAAGGTGTAGACATTCACTATGGATGGGTCATGCAGAGACTAAGGAGCAGGAGCAGGAGTAGTGCTTCTCAGGTCTGAAGGAGTGGAAATACAATATGCTGTGAAACTCGAGTTCAAAGCCACTAACAACCAGGCTGAATACGAGGCCATCATTGTAGGACTGAAGCTTGCACTAATGGTGAAGGCGAAAGAGGTTAAAATTCAAACAGACTCACAGTTAGTGGCAAACTACCTCAATGAAAGCTTCCAAGCTAAAGGCGAGAAGATGGAGGCCTACCTTCGGAAGGTGAGGCAATTAGTGGGGAAGTGTCGAGCAGTAGAAGTTGAACAGATTGTAAGGAGAAAAACTTTCAAGCAGATATGATAGCACGGATGGCCGCTTTGTCAGACCCCAAAATGCCTAAGTCAATTCCTATAGAGATCAAGACCAGCTCGAGCATCGAGCAGGAGGACGAGGTGATGAGCGTGACCTCGAACAGCAACTAGATGGACCCAATTATCTCCTACCTCAGGGAAGGGACAATGCTTGCCGATAAGAAGCAGGTAAGAAAGCTGAGGTGTCAAACAGTGAGGTATGCACTGATCGACGGGGTGTTGTACAAACGAGGATACACCCTGCCACCGTTACGCTGTTTGGACGAGGAGGAGGCTGACTATGTCCTCAGGGAAGTACACAAGGGGATTTGTGGAAACCACTCTAGTGCAAGGTCTCTACCTTTTAAAGTTTTAAGGCAAGAGTACTTTTTACCTAGGATGCACCAGGACGCACAAGAAAAGACCAGGAGCTGCAAGAGTTATCAAAGTTTTGCTAATCACATAGCTCAACCACCAAAGAACATCACAGTAATGAACTTACCATAGTCATTTGCTGAATGAGGGAATGATCTGATCTGACCACTGTCAAAAGGAAGAGCGTCTATAACACATGCCGTAGTGGCAATCGATTATTTTACTAAATGGGTTGAAGTGGAAGCTTTAAGCAGCATTATGAAAGCCAAACCACTGACTTTATTTGGAGAAATATGATTTACAGGTATGAAATCCCCCACGCGCTGGTCACGGATAACGGGAGGCAGTTCGACAACAATAAGTTCAGAGACTTCTACAGAAACATGGGGATAGAGCTGAAGTTCTGCTCGCCATCACACCCACAGTCAAATGTGTAAATGGAGGCTGCGAACAAAACTATAAAGTGTCTCTTGAGAAACAGAAAGGAGCATGGATTGACGAGCTGCCTGGTGTGTTGTGGGCTTATAGGGCCACACATAAACCGCTATGGGGGATACGCCGTTTTCCTTGGCGTTTGGACATGAAGTAGTGATCCCAGCAGAGATAGGGGTGGGCACACATCGGACGTGGCACTTCGACGAGGAGCAGAATAATGAGCAGATGTGTGCAAATTTGGATCTGTTGGAGGAAAAAAGGAAAAGGTCAGCAATATAGGTGGTAGAATATCAGCAGAGTACTACAACCAGAACGTGCACATCCGCCGATTTAAGGTGGGAGACTGGGTACTTAGAAGAGTGAACCAGAACACTAAAGATCCCAGACAGGGGGTGTTGGGCCGGAATTCGGAGGGTCCTTACAGGGTCTCACAAGTAGCAGGTTTGGGGGCATACAGGCTATCTTATTCAGATGGAAGGGAAGTTAAATGGCCATGGAATGCACAGCATCTGATGAAGTATTTCCAATAAGTTCTCTTGTATTACAAGCATTGATATTCAGTTTCTCTCAAAATTGAAGTGTGTAAAATCTTGTACATGAACGAAAGCAAGAAAAATGTTTCCAAAATTAATACAATGCGAGAAAATTAAATCTTACAAAACCAAATAAAAGCTAAGGTCATAAGTCTCAAAGCCTAATTTAAGGCGAGATAAAGTGCCAAATATAGCCAAGCGAAGGCTCAAGCAAGATAAGCTCACTAATAAAGCTAAAGGCCATAAGTCTCGAAGCTTAACCTAAGGCGAGAAAGTGCCAAGCATAAGCCAAGCAAAGGCTCGAGCAAGATAAGCTCACTAATAAAGCTAAAGGTCGTAAATCTCTAAACCTAACCTAAGAAGAGAAAGTGCCAAGCATAAGTTAGAAAGGCTCGAGCAAGATAAGCTCGCAAATGAAGTTAAAGGCCATAAGTCACAGAGCCTAACTTACGGTGAGATAAAGTGCCAAGCATAAGCCGAGAAGGCTCGAGCAAGATAAGCTCGCTTATGAAGTGAAAAGTCATAAGTTTCAAAGCCTAACCTAAGGCGAGACAAAGTGCCAAGCATAGCCAAGAGATGGCTCGAGCAAGATAAGGTCACAACTAAAGGCCATAAGTCTCAAAGCCTACCCTAAGGCGAGATAAAGTGCCAAGCATAGCTAGCAGAAAGTTCGAGCAAGATAAGCTCACGAAGAAAGGCTAAGGCCACAAGTCTCAAAGCATATCCTAAGGCGAGACAAAGTGTCAAGCGTAAGCAAAAATGGCATGAGCAGGATAAGCTCACAACGAAAGCTGAAGGCCACAAGTCTTGAAGCCTAACATAAGATGAGACAAAGTGCTAAACACAGCCAGGATGAGCTCGAGCGTGATAAGCTCGACGAGAAAGGTACTACGGCCATAGATCTTAAAATCTGTTCGGATCATGGTAAAACAACCAAAATTCATAAGGGGTCAATCCAGTTGTTCATATCTTGGCAAATGGGCAAGATATGCAGAAGTAGGCCAAAAGTCCCAAAGATAAGGGAAAAGCTTAAAGCCTGCTAGAAATTCATCTCATATAAAATTAGAACAGACTTAAGATGTAAAGGCAAAAATGGAAAATCTGTTTTCTTTATCTTATTCATTTCAAGTTGTTAAAAGTTACAAGTACAAGTACCAAAAAAGAGAGAGAAGCCCATCAAAAGCCAGTCAAGGAGCTAGGGCAGTTGGGCTAGCAGCAGGCTTAGGGGCTTGGGAAGAGGAAGCAGCCTGAGGGTCTTTCTCGGCTGTGGGAGCAACTTGGACTTCTTCAGGTGGAGGAGCAGCCTCTCCAGGCCTTACAGCAGCCACTTTCACATGACCAGATGGATCCCTTGACTCCTAGCTCCTGGCATCTTGCTCATTCATATAAGCGTCCATGTCCACCTCTAGCTTGCACATATCCAGCTCGAGGTATTCCTTACCCAAGATGGATATGATGCTTTTATAGCAGAATGTTAGCCCTTTGTTGTACTCCTCCATGAGCTGGTTCCCCAAGGAGTCCACCTTATTCTAAAGGTGAGAAGTCTCTACTTCTATGGTCCTCTCAAAAGTAAATCTTTGGACATCGAGATCTTTTTGGGCATTCACGAGCTCATCCCAGACCATGGACAGCTCTTTCTCGAGCTGGAAAGTCTTAGACTCTACCATGGCTGCATTCTCTTCAAAGGTGGAGATCTTAGCACGGAGTATGGCTGCTTCCTCTTCTCCTTACTCGAGCTTCTTCTTCAAGCTCTGGTTATCTGCCCTAATCTTCGTTTCGAGATTCAGAGCCTTTGCCTTGAAGGAAGTAGAGGCAGCAGTAGCCTGGCATAAGGAGCGCTGAAAAATATTAGCCAGCTCGCTAATGCTGGAAGACTCTAACTTTCCATGAAGCTTTCCTCCACGTGCTTGGTGAAATCCTTAATATAGGGGTCGGTAAAGTCGGCCTAGTCCCGAGAGCGTGTTGATCTGTGCCTAGCAGGGATGACGGCTCTCGGACCCCTCGGGTGAGTTTCTCCAGCTGCTCTCTCACTCTCCTGAGAAGGAGGAAGAACCCTGACTGGCGAGGCGGTGAGGTCAACTCTAGACCTCTTTGGTGGAGCAGAGGAGCTGCTGGGCCTCTCAATAGTGCTCGAGCGCTTCTTTAATCAAGCGAGGATGCTGCTCATGTCTTCCTTGGAAACTAGGCCGAACTCGACAAGGTTTTGGTGAGTTAGTAACTCTTTGTACGAGCTTGCATTATCAAAGGCAGTGTTGATGTGCGACTATAGCTCCTCCCCGACCCGATAGGATACAATCCAAGAGACTGCAAAAGGCTAGAAAGAAAAATAAGAGAAAGTAAGTATAAAAATCAAAGCAGAAGACATGATGAGCAGCAGACGACCTGGAGTACAAAAGATAGAAGGAATTTGAGGAATCTCCTCGGTGGCAGAGGCTGCTCACCCCCAGTCCCCTTCCAGCAAAAAAGAATTTACCCTTTCAGTTGCCACCAGAGGTAGGAAGGTCGGTGATGGCTTTTTTACCCTTCAAACTGGAAGTGAAGTAATACCAGCCTGCGTCCTTTGGGCTGCTTTTCAGTTGGTAGAGGTGCTTTATCTCATCTATCGCTGGTTCACCCAAGTTGCACCATTTCTACAAAACGTACAGGCCAGACAAGATCCTCCACCCATTCGGATTCAGTTGCCTCGGTGCCAAGCGCAACTGGGAGAGGATGCGGGCAAAATAGGGCTGTAAGGGCAACCTAACATCCCACATAAAACATTCAAGGTAGAGGGTGACGTACCCTCGAGGAGGGTTGCTAGGGGTGTTGTTCTTGCCAGGGAGACGGAGGTCAACGCTGGCTAGGATGTGGTAAGTGGCCCTAAGCTGATCTAGATCCTGGTGTGAGGTTTCACACCTCATGTAGTTTATAGCAAATAACTCGGCCTCTAACCTTTGGCCGGTCCTTTGCCTTTTATGTGGCTAGGTTTCCTCTATAACATCACCCTCATTAGCATCTCCGGCAGCGGGAGCGACTTCTACAGGACTTAGGTCTCTCCTTATAACCCCCCTATCGGCCTCGGAGTCACTAGAAGAAGATGATTCTTCAGGGGACATCCTGCGGGGTTGCTGGGTGGTTGATATTTTTTTCCTAAAGGAGCATAATCTACCAAATGGGAAAAGAAATTCTAGAAAACAAAAAGGACGAGAACGAGAAGAAGAAGTCAAAGAGCTTATACTTGAGACTGGATTTGAAGGATGCAAGTAACGATGACGGCAATCGAGAAGATGGATATTACTTGCAGGCGGTGGGTTTCAGTTCTAAGTAAAGTATGGAAATAAGAAAGTGCACAGCGGCGAAATTAGGGATTTATAAAGAGGAAAGTAGGTCACGCCAACAGACGGTACGTTACTCAAGGGGACGTGAGAGTTTAGATAACCCCTTTCAAATTTCAAACGAGCAGTCCAAATTAGCCCATGCTGCTCACATTAAATGTAAAGTGACGGAAGAGACGGACTGCTCAGCATGAAAAAGTAAAAAGGGGATAAACCTGCTCGAACAAGTAATTTCTAGTCTTATCTCGTTTTACTTTCTAGACTAGAAACTAGGGGACTGGTGTTTGGGGAATGCCGAGTAGGCCTGCTTGAGGACAAACCAGCCGAGCAGAAGACCTAATCACCAGCACGAAGACACTGTTGCTTGGAGTCAAAGCTGGTTGAGGTCAAGTGTTCTAAACTATTCGGGCTCGGATATTCCCATCCTGCTCGAGTAAGGTCACAAAGATCTTCAACCATTGAGCGGGTCCTGGTTGCATTATAAATAGTACTATGAACAAGAAAAGACCAGAGCTCGAGCAAAGTAAACCTAGGCATGGCAACCCTGCACCCTGACAACTTGTCACGACGATAGATAACTGATAAGCACTCCTACGCCGTGGGGTTCCGTCACTGTTACTGATGACCGGCGCATGCCTTTACGGTATCATCATTTTATACAAATGTACATGGCATTATCATTTGATCACAGTAACCCATAACCGTCTGACATCCCGCACCCCCAGGTTGTGCCACAGTAACCCATAGCTGTTAGAAAGACGTAGGCGCAATTAATGCAGGGAGGGCGCCCAAGCAAAGGGGCGAAAAAAAAAAGAGGGATAAATATCAGACAAAGGGTAAGGTAAAAGGATTCTGATTTCTGATTTTCCTTCTTTTTCCTTATCTTTTTCAATCTTCCTTTTTTTTTTCAATTTCTCTGAAATTAAGAGAGATTTAAAAAAGAATCAACCCGATTACTGACTTGAGCGTCGGAGGGTTTTTGCCGGAAAAATACCTGGCGACCCCTGATACTTGTTATGTAGATACCGTTCGGAGGACACCACTGCTTTCGTGAATGAAAAGACACAGTAGCCAACTAGAAATCCTACTAGAGCAACCAACGACCAGAAGGCAACAACACTGTTTGGGAGCGACCAGAAAATATCATCAACAGGAGGCTTGGTTAAAGAGCGGTTAGATAGATTTTTGTGTTGAAAGCAGTGGTGAAGCTGATTTCCCAATTTTTTGGTTTTTCATATGGTGGTTAGGGGCTCTGATCATTTGCCAATTAGGATTGATTTCAACAAACAAAGGAAGAACATTAGAGACATTAAGGACAGGTGGAGTGACAGATTTTATTTTGAGGATTATTGGTCCTTGTATAATGATTGCAAAAGATTAATTAAGATTTCATGGTGTAAAACTAGTGCTTTGAATGGCAACAATCCTATTTCTATATTTCTGCATAAAGTGGAAAGTTTGAATGAAGCATTGAATGTTTGGTGTAAGGAAAAAATTTGGAAGAGGAACAAAATGTTGGTGGCCTTGTAAAATCAATATACAAATTTAATTAACGCTCCTTTGAATTCAATAGATTGTGAGGCTATTACAAAAGTATAAATTGAGTGTTTGGGTAATATTGAGCAGGTCTCCTCAAGGCCAACCTAGCTCGAGGTAAAAGACCTTGAGGTTAACCCATCTCGAGCAGAAGACCCCACCGCTAGCACGAAGACAGCTTCATTAGGCATCAAAGCTGGTCAAGGTCGAGGGGTCTAAGACTGCTCGATACCCGAGCTCATTCTTCTGCTCGAGGTATTCAAGTCTTCTGAGCACAGCTCAGTCACGGCCCAAAGGAAATGCAAAATCCAGGTACGGTCCGACCCGTTTCCCCAGCCACTCAACACGACGATCGATGCCTGACCAATGCCCCATGTGGTATGGTGTCGTTAGTGTTACCGATGGCCGGTACATGCCCCCACAATGTCATCATTTCATGCGCGCATGACCGACAATATTATGAAGCTGCAGGAACCCATGCCCACCCGACATCTCGCATTCCCAGGGTGTACCGCAATAATCCCAGCTGTCAGAGGGGGCCCAGGTACCATAGAGGCGGGAACGGCCTCCCCCGAAGAAAGATGGGCGGAAAAATGGAAGTATAAAAGGAAAACGAAGACAGAAAAAAGGGGTTCGAAAAGTTTTTTACACAAGTTCTTCTTCTTCTCCATTATTATTATTTCTTCTGAAGCGGTTCTCATGAAAAGGGATGAAAATATCCTTTCATTTCTTCCGGTCTCTCTAGAGAAGAGAGATACAACAAGAATAACCCGATCACTGACTTGAGCGTCGGAGGGTTTTCGCCGGAACAACACCCGGCGACTCCTGACCTTTTTTCTGTGAGTGCAGGTCAGAGAAGATTGCCGTTCCAGTGAACAAAGGAGAGCTGAAATCGGGGGTCAATTCTGCTCGAGCTCAAGCATACTGCGAGCAGGAGTTTGTTTGGCACTATTTGGAGGCACGCAAAAAACAGCATCAACATTGAGGTTGATAATATTTTGTGGGAAAGAGATTCGGTGGAGGCAGCGATTAAAGGCTGTCTAGCTTAAGGAGGGAGATCGTAATACCAGATTTTTTTATGCTAAGGTTTCAGCTAGACGAAAATGAAATAAGAATGATGGGCTATTGGATTCTAATAATAAATAGAGGGAAGGGGTTAAAGAAATTGCAGCAGGGGTGTGCAATTATTTAACTAATCTGTTATTAGTGGTTTGGAGCCTAAAGTCACAGAGGATATGAATCAAATGCTAGACAAAGCCCTTACAGTGGAGGAAATCCGTCGAGCCCTTTTTTAAATGCATCCCTGTAAAGCTCTAGGGCCTGATGGATTAAATGCTGGCTTTTTTCAAAAATATTGGCATATTACTGGTAAGCTAATGACAACTGTTTGTCTTAATGTTTTGAATGATAGGGGAGGCATCTCTTGTTTAAATAAAACTTGCATTGCTCTCATCCCTAAAATCAAAGAGCCAAAAAGAGAATCTGAATTCAAGCCTATTAGTCTATGTAATATGATTTATAAAATAATTACGAAAACATTGGCTAATAGACTAAAGCTGATTTTAGATAAGATTATTTCCTCTAATCAAAGTGCTTTTGTGCCTGCTAGACTTATTATGGATAATATAATTGTGAGGTATGAATGTTTACATAAAATTAGATGTAAAAAAAAGGGGGAAAAATGGCATAGTGGCTTTGAAGTTAGATATTAGTACGGCTTACAATTGTGTAGAATGGAATTTTCTTGTCGGCGTGATGCTAAAATTTGGCTTTTCTGGCAAATGGTTAATCTTATTATGCATTGCATTACAACTTCCTACTTTTTAGTGTTAATTAATGGAGTTCCTTCAAGCAATATCCCTTAAAAGGGATTAAGACAAGGCTGCCCACTTTCTCATTATCTATTTATTTTATATGCTGAAGCTTTTTCCTGTTCATTTCAAAATGCTGTTAATGCGAATGTAATTTATGGGGTTAAATTTGGGCGACATGGTCCTTCCATTGCTCATCTTTTTTTTTTTTGGCAGATGACAGCATCATTTTTGCAAGATCCTGGGTGAATGAGTGCAGACAACTCAAGAGTATATTTGAGAAGTACTCAAAAGGCTTCAGGCTAGATGTTCAATTTAAAGAAATCGCCAATGCTTTCCAGTCCGAATGTGCAGGGTGATGTTTCCACAAAGTTGAAAGAGGTTTATCAGCTAGAGGTCGTATCTCATCATGAGAAATATTTAAGTTTGCCTTCAATGCTTAGTAAATCTAAATATCAATATTTCAGTAAGTTGAAGGAGAAAGTTTGTAATGAACTTAATTGCTGGAAATCAAGGCTGTTTTCTAGTAAGGGTAAAGAGGTTTCGATCAAAGCTGTGCCCCAGGCAATCCCAACCTATGCCATGAGCATCTTTAAACTTCCTTCAACCTTTTGTGATATTCAAAAGGTTTTTGCAAAATTTTGGTGGGGATCTAATGTAAAGGCAAGTAGTATTCACTGGATGGATTGGAAAAAGATGTGTGTTTCGAAAAAAAGATGGTGGGTTAGGTATCCATGATCTTGGAGCTTTTAATCAAGAACTTCTTGGTAAGTAATGCTGGAGATTGATTTATTGTCCAGAGTTGTTAATTTCTAGACTGCTTCGAGCTAGATATTTTCCAAGAGGGGAGTTCATGAAGAATAAGTTAAGGTCGAACACTTCATATATATGGAGGAGTCTACTTTGGGGGCGAGAAGTTATAGAGAATGGTTCTATATGGTGGGTAGGTGACGGTAAATCAGTTGTTGTTTACTCAGATAATAAAAAAGGAATATATTCAATGAAGAGTGGGTATAGGATAAAGCTTCCTGAGGATCCTTCTAACTCTAGCGGTGCTCAAGGTGGATTTAAGTTGATGTGGTCTTGTTGTGTGCCAAACAAAATTAAAATATTTTTTTGGAGGGCCATCAACAACTTGCTGCCATCTTAAGAAACTCTTTATAAGAGGAAAATTTTAATGGAGTCCTGGTGCCCTAGATGTAAACTTGATTGTGAGACTACTATACATGCTCTGGTTAATGCAAAAAGGGTCTGGAAATTCTCCTCTTTTGGTGCTTTATGGGAAAGAACAAATTCAAGTTTCAAGGAGCTAGCCTGGTCTATAATGGACAAGAGTAATAGAGATGATTTTGGTTTATTATGGTGACAGCCTGGAGCATTTGGAGTTCCAAGAAATAATTGGATGTTTGGAAGAGGAAATTGTTATCCTCTACTAACCTATAATAGAGCAGTGGATTTGTTGCATTCCTACAGATCTCTTCAACGGCATTCTTTAGACCAGCCGCTTATGGGACGAAATTCTTCCGTTCAACATTAGTCTCCTCCCAATGATATAGATGCAGTAATAAATTATGATAGAGGATTGGTTGGTTTAGGAGCAATCATAAGGAACTCTCGCAGATAAGTTATGGCTGCTGTTGATGTCGTTTTCCCGCGTCCCTTCAAATAGTGCCAAGAATCTTCTGCTCGCGTCTAGCTCGAGCTCGAGCAGGACTGCCTCCCAATTCTAACCCCTCTGTCTTTTCCAAGAACGGGAGTCTCCCGGACCTGTGCTCACATAAAATAAGGTCAGGGGTCGCCGGGTGTTGTTTCGGCGAAAACTCTCCGACGCTCAAGTCAGTGATCGGGTTGTTCTTTTTGCCATCCCTCTTAGTTAGAGAGACCAGAAGAATGAAAGGGGTATTTTTGCCTTCCTTTCTGAATAATGAAATTTTTTAGAGAATCAGTGTAAAGGGAAGCAAAGATAGGAAGAACCTGTGTGAATTTTTGGAACCTCCACAATTTACCTATCCGTTTCCCTTTATCCTCCATTTTTCCCGCCCTTTCTTCCCTGGATCATCTGTTCCCGCTTCAGTGGTGTCTGGGTCCCTCTGACAGTCGAGATTAGCGTAATATTCCCTATGGATGCGCGGTTGTCCTGTGAACATGGCTCACATGGCCAGATCATCATGTCGGGCGTGCGCGCAAGGAATGATGACACCGTGGGGGCATGTGCCGGCCATCAGCAACAGTATCACCACCATACCATGTGGGGCCCTGGTCAGACATCGAAAGGTGTGCCAAGATTTTGAGAAAACGAGTCGGACTGCACTGAATCGAGTCTCACATTCCATTTGTCCTATGACTGGCGTAGCCTGAGCTTGTGCTCGAGAACTTGATCGCAGTGAGCGGAATGGAGAGCTCGGGTCTCGATCAATCTTCGAGCTCTTCATCCTTGTCCGGCCTTGATCGGACTCGATGACCTCGAGCAGGCAAGAGATCTCGGAGCTCGGATGGCTCTGAATTCCTCGACCTTGACCAGCTTTGACGTCTAGTGAGATTGTCTTCGTGCTAGTGGTCAGGACATCTGCTCGAGCTGGATTGACCTCGAGGTATTTTGTTCGAGCTGGAAGGGCCTCGAGGAGACCTGCCCGATATTACCCAAACACCAGTCCCCCAGTTTCTAGTCTTTTGAGTGAAATGAGATAAGACTGGAAACTTACTAGTGATGGGCCGACTTCCGGCCTTTTACACTTCCCCACGTTCTCCAGTTGTCTTCTACTATCATCATTTTGCATTTAATATGGTACACGTGGATAGATCCTGACCGTGCGTTCAAATTTTGAAGGGACGTGACTCGAAAGGTCGTACCCCTTGATCTATGTGCCGTCTGCTGAAGAGACGCACCTTTTGCATTTCCTCTTTTAAAAACCCTTGATTTCTTCACTGTACTTCCTATTGTTCATTTTTACTCAAACCCAAAATTTTCCGCAAGTGCTTCTTCGTCTTCTTCTTCCGTGTCAGAACGATTTCCAGCCATATAAACCTTTCTCTGTATCCAGGTACAACCCTTCTTCTTTTTATTTTCACTATTTTTCCTTCTTCCGGATCCTTGACTCCATTTGGGTAGGTTGAACTCTAGGAGAAAATGTCTGGTAGAGCCCGTAGGATGTCCCCTGAGGAATCTTCTTCTTCAAGTGAAGTAGAACCTCTTAGTATAATTCCCGTGATGGATTCTAGTTCAGAAGGGGCATTTCCCGCGGCAGGGGCCGACGCATCGGGAGGAAAGGGCCAGCTAAAGGTCTGAGGGTAGGGGATACCCCATTGACTAAATGAGATGTGAAACCACCCAGTTAAATTTGGATAGACTTAGGGATACTTACAACATACACAATAATGTGGATTTAAGGTTGCCGGGCAGGGGTGATATCCCCAGCCGTCCCCCTCAAGGGTATACGACCTTCCATCTGGAATGCTTTAGGTGGGGGGTCAGGCTGCCTCTCCAGCCTTATTTTGCCCGGGTTTTGTCTAGATTTCTTCTGGCCCCAGGGCAATTGAACCTGAACGGGTGGAGGGTCCTTTTCGGACTCTTTGTGCTATGGAAATGGTGCAATCTGGGTGAACCCTCGGTAGGGGAAATAAAGCACCTGTATCAGTTGAAGTGCAGCTCAAAGGATGCTGGTTGGTACTACCTCACCTCCAGCCTGAAGGGCAAAAAACCCATCACTGACCTCCCAACTTCTGGTGGCAACTGGAAGAGCAAATTCTTCTTCGTTGGGGGGGAATGGGGGCATGCTGCACCTCTCACCGAGGGGATCCCTCCGGTTCCACGGCATTTTTGCATTCCAGGTTGTCTATCTGTCCGGTGAATTCTCATTTTAATTTTTTTTGCTCGCATCTGTTCTCATTATTTTGTCTTGGCTGTTTTTGCAGTTTCCTGGGGTGCTTCTTTGAGAATTGGGGAAGAGCTTCAAGCACACGTGAAGACTGCTCTTAATAACGCGAGCTCGTGTAGGGAGCTGCTTACACCCCAAAACTTTTTGGAATTTGGTCTAGTGCCAGCAGAAGATATGAGGGGGGTGCGTGAGATGATGCACAGGCGTGTAGGAACTGCAGGAGGTGCAAGCACCTCGAAGAGACCACGAGCAGAAACAGATGCTCCGCCTCCACCTGCTAGAGTTCCCCCTTCTGCTCAGCAAGCAGCACGAACAGAAGAAGGTCCTCCTCGCAGGCGTCAGAGGACTGCGGCCTCAGCTCGCCCTCGACCTGAAGATGTGCAGGAGCAGGGTCTGCCCAACCTGAGGAACTTTACCGGGGAGATGGACGACAGGTTCCTGACGAGCTGCTTAGTGCTCTCCAGCGTCTCTCTTCTTGAACTTCAGCGGCTGAAACTAGGCTCAGGGTGAAGACCTAAGACTCTCAGGAGCAATTTCGGGCAGAGATTCGGAACTTGAAGCAGACGGTCGGGGAGTTGAAAGAGGAGAACTTGAGGCTCCAAGAGGAGAATGCAACCTTTGCAGAGAGGACAACAATGTCCGACTCTAAGGTTTCCCAGTTCCAGAGGGAGCTGACTGTCATCTGTGAGGAGTTGATCGAGACTCGGAAGGATTTGGACATCCAGAGATCCTCCTACGAGAAGGCCATGGAAGGGAAAACTTCTCGTCTCCAAGGGCAGATAGATGCTTTGAAGGTCCAGCTCGCATCCGAGTACAACAATGGTGTGGACTTCAGTTATGACTGCCTCGTGTATGCCTTGGGCAACGTACATCCTGAGGTCGACCTGTCTAAGGTCCAAAAGGGTGTTGCCGAGTACATGCGCATTCACGACGCCCCTACCCCCTCCGAGCCACAGACTGGACCTGGGAAAGTTGATCCTCCCTCTGCTGCTGACGCTCCTCCTGCTGCTGCTGGAGATGTTCCTCCTGCTGCTCCTGGAGATGTTCCTCCTGCTACTCCTGCTGCTACTCCTCCTCCTGCTGCCGATGATGCCCATGCTGCTGCTGCCGATGACAACCCTGTTACTTGAACTATAATTTTCCTTCTTTTTTTTTATTCCCTGTACTTGTAATCTTTTCAATGAAATAAAAAGGTATATATTGAACAACTCATTCTTGTACTTGTGTGTATATTCTTGTGTTTTGTATGTGGGATTGACTTCATATACTTGCTAAGTGAGAATTTTGTAAGTGTTGGACTTTTTATTTTGTTTTATGCCCAAGTGTATTACTGCGTGTATGATTCTTTAGACTTATGCTTGGCAAATATTTGCCTTGAGTTAGGCTGAAAGCCTTTGGCCTGTTTCGTGAGCTCGGTCTTTCTGGACCGACGTTCTGTTCGTGCTTTGTGGCTCTTTATATTGCGAGCTTATTTGCTTCGAGCCCAATTTTAGCTCATGTTTAAATTTAATGTAATCTCCTCGCGCTCTTCTTACTCGAACCTATAATTGGCCTCGCTAGGCACCGTCCCGCCTGAAGCTTAGGCTTTGGGACTTCTGGCCTTAGCGTTGTCCTCATGAGCTTCTGCTCGGTCTGCAATTGGCCTCGCTAAGCACCGTCCCGCCTAAGGCTTAGGCTTTGGGACTTCCGGCCTGGGCGTTGTCTTCAAGAGCTTCTGCTCGGGCCTATAATTGGCCTCGCTTGGCACCGTCCCACCTAAGACTTAGGCTTTGGGACTTTTGGCCTCAGCGTTGTCTTCATGAGCTTCGCTCGAGCTGCAGATTGGCCATCGTTGAGCACCGTCCCGCCTAAGACTTAGGCTTTGGGACTTCTGGCCTCGGCGTTGTCTTCATGTGCTTCGCCGAGCTCAGACTGGCCTTGCTTGGCACCGTCCCGCCTAAGACTTAGGCTTTGGGACTTTCGGCCTCGGCTTGTCTTCATGTGCTTCCGCTCGGGCTCGCGATTGGCCTTCTTGAGCACCGTCGCGCCTAAGACTTAGGCTTTGGGACTTCTGGCCTCAGCGTTGTCTTCATGAGCTTCTGCTCGGCCTGCAATTGGCCTCGCTAGGTATTATCCCGCCTAAAGGCTTAGGCTTTGGGACTTCGACCTTAGCGCTCTTGAGAGCTTCTTCCGCTGGCCTGCAATTGGCCTCGCTAGTACCAGTCCCGCCTAAAGGCTTAGGCTTTGGGACTTCGCCTTAGCGCTCTTGAGAGCTTCTTCCGCTCGACCGCAATTGGCCTCGCTAGGTACCAGTCCCGCCTAAAGGCTTAGGCTTTGGGACTTCGACCTTACTGCTCTTCGAGAGCTTCTTCCGCTTGCTCGCAATTGGCCTCGCTAGGTACCAGTCCCGCCTAAAGGCTTAGGCTTTGGGACTTCTGACCTTAGCGTTCTTCACGAGCTTCTTGGCTTCAACTTGAATTTATATTACAAATGTTTTTCTCACTCTTACATACATTTGAGTTTTTACACATCCCCATTTTGGGAAGGAATCTTACATTAACACTTACAATACAAGGAAACTTACTGGAAATATTTCATCAGGAGTTGTACGTTCCACGGCCTCTTGACCTCTCGTCCATCCGGATGAGTTAGCCGGTATGCTCCTGGTTCGGTTAATTGAGTGACTCGATAAGGGCCTTCCCAATTTGGCCCTAGAACACCTTGCCTTGGGTCCTTCGTGCTCTGGTTTACTCTTCTGAGTACCCAATCACCCACTTGGAACCGGCGAATGTGCACATTTCAGTTGTAATAACGAGCCACTCTCTGTTGATATTCTGCAATCTTAGCAGCAACCCTTTCTCTCTTCTCTTCTAGCAAGTCCAGACCTGCACACATCTGCTCGTTGTTTTGCTCCTCATTGAAGTGTTCCGTCCGATGTGTCCCCATTCCTATTTCAGCAGGAACCACTGCTTCGTGCCCAAATGCCAAGGAGAATGGGGTCTCTCCAGTGGCCGTTTTGTGTGTGGTTCTGTAAGCCCACAAGACACCAGGCAGCTCGTCCACCTAGGCTCATTTTTGCTCGCCAAGTCTGGTCTTCAGGAGACGTTTTATGGTCTTGTTCGCGGCTTCTACTTGTCCATTGGCTTGTGGGTGTGAGGGAGAGCAAAATTTTAGCTTTATCCTCGATTTCGGCAGAAGTCTCTGAACTTGCCATTGTCAAACTGTCTCCCATTGTCTGTGTTCAACGCATGAGGAATCCCATACCTGCAAATTACATTTTTCCAAATGAAATCAGTGGTTTTACCTTCCGTGATGCTGCTCAAGGCTCCCACTTCGACCCATTTGGTGAAATAATCAATTGCGACTATGGCATGGGTGGCAGACGCTTTCCCCTTAGACAATGGCCCGATCAAGTCAATTCTCTATTGAGCAAACGGCCAGGGTGAGTTCATCACCGTAAAGTTCTCCGGAGGTTGAGTTAGGTAGTTGGCAAAACTCTGGCAACTCTTGCCGCTTCTGGTCTTCTCCTGAGCATCTTGATGCATGCGGGGCCAAAAGTATCCTTGCCTCAAGGCCTTGAAAGCCAAGGACCTCGCGCCAGAATGATTTCCGCAGATTCCTTCGTGTATCTCTCGGAGGACATAATCAGCCTCCTCCTGGTCTAAGCACCTCAGTAAGGGGAAAGTGTACCCCCATCTATATAAGACCCCGTCGATGAGAGTGTACCTGGCTGCTTTGCACTTCAACTTCCTTTCTTGCTTCTTATCGGCCGGCACTGTCCCATCCTTGAGGTAAGAAACGATCGACTCCATCCAAGTGTTGCTCGTCGATAAGCTCATCACCTCGTGCCCCTGCTCGGTGCTCGAGCAGGTATTGATTTCCAAAGGGATAGACTTTGGTATCTTGGGGTCCGATACGGCTGCCATGCGAGCTATCATATCAGCTCAAAAATTCTTCCCCCTTGGGATTTGTTCCACCTCGACAGCTCGGAAAATCCTCATTAGCTGCTTCACCTTCCGTAGGTAGGCTTCCATCTTCTCCCCCTTCGCCTGGAAGCTCTCGTCGAGGAGTTTTGTTACCAACTGTGAGTCTGTTCGAAGCTTTACCTCCTCTGCTTTTACTACCGAGGTGAGCTTCAATCCCGCTATTACGGCTTAGTACTCGGCCTGATTGTTGGTAACTTCGAACTCTAATTTCACAGCGTATTGCATCTCTACCCCTTCAGGACTTAGGAGCACAACTCCGCCTCGCTCCCCGATTTCCACAAGATCCATCTATCGTGACTATCCATGTATTGGTCGAGGCCCGGAATCAGTGGGGCTCGCTCTCCGCCTCTTCATCCTCGCAGTGCACTCGACCACGAAGTCGACTAAAGACTGTGCTTTTATGGCTGCTCAGGGTTGGTAATTAATGTCGAACTCATTTAGCTCCACTGACCATTTTACCAACCTTCCAGAAGGCTCAGGCTTGTATAGAGTTTGCCTTAGGGGCTGGTTTGTTAGAACCACTACCGAATGTGCCTGAAAATAAGGCCTCGACTTTCGGTCATGCATTGCAGGCCGATGCCCATTTCTCCATCAATGGGTATCGAGTCTCGACTCCAAGAAAGCTCGCTCATGTAATAAATGCGGTCATCGCACCCCGACTCTTCCCTTACTGGAACCGAGCTCGTTGCCCATCGGGACACAGCTAAGCATGAAACAATGACCTCCCCGCTCGAGGTGTAGACAGAATGGAGCCTTCAACAAGTATTCTTTCAATCTGTTGGAATGCCGCTCGCATTCCAAGCGTCCACTTTGTCTTCCTGCCTTTCTTCATTTCTTGGAAGAAGACTCGGCATTTATCCGTGGCTCGAGATACGAACCTGTTGAGGGATGCCAGCTTGCCGTGAGACTTTAGTATCTCCTCGAGGCTACGGGGACCTCATTTCCACCATCGCTCTTATCTTCTCCGGATTGGCCTCGATCCTCTCGTGACTCGACCATGAAGCTTCAAGAATTTTCCCGAACCAACTCCAAAAGCACATTTCTCTAGGTTTAGCTTCGTCCGGTACTTTCTTAAGAGTGCGAAGGTCTCCTCTAAGTGCCTTACATGCTCCTCTGCGTCTTTCGACTTTGTGATCATGTCATCCCTCCATCGTTCGACCAATTAATGGCTTTAAGACCTTGTTTACCAGCCTCTGGTATGTTGCTCCTGCATTCTTCAGACCGAAGGGCATGACCTTGTAGCAGTACAGCCCCTGATTGGTGATGAAGGCTGTGCCCTCCTCATCTGATCGGTGCATGGGAATCTGGTTATATCCTGAGAATGCATCCATAAAACTAAGCAGTCCGTGCCCCGCCGTAGAATCCACCAGTTGGTCTATCTTTGGCAGCGGAAAGCTATCTTTTGGGCAAGCCTTGTTCACATCTGTGAAGTCCACGCACATTCTCCATTTCCCACTTGCCTTCTTCACCAGCACCACATTCGAGATCTATTCGGGGTAGGAGACCTCCCTTATGAATCCCGCTTTCAGCAGCTTTTCCACCTCACAGTTGATGGCTTAATATCTCTCTTGGTTGACGCATCTCCTTTTCTACCTCATTGGCTTAACATCTCTCCGTATTGCTAGCCTGTGACACGCCACTTCTGGGTCAATCCCAGGCATATCCTCATGCATCCATGCGAACACATCCGCGTGTGCTCGCAGGCACTCCACCAACTTTTCCTTCAACTGCTCGCTAATGCCCGAGCTGATCCAGATTTTCTTCTCGGGGTCGTCTGCTCTCACCTCGACCTCCTCCAGCTTCTTAGCCGGCTCCTGCTTTCCATTCCTTGATTCCCCCCTCGAGTCCAGATGAGGTTATTTGCATGGTTTCTTTGGCGCTACAACAGAAGCAACTCCTCGCCACCCTCTGGCTGCCTTTCACGACCCCTACAGCCCTATTCACTCGATACTTTAGGGCCAAGTAATGGGTGGATAGCACGCACTGGTTGATCCTCATAAACGGCCTCCCTAGAATTGCCTGGTATGGGCTGGCTCCATATACCACAACAAAATCCAGCATCATGTTCTTTTCAAAAGGCCTCGAGCCCATGGTTACTGCCAGCTTGATGATTCCCAGAGGTATCAGCTTTCCTCCTCTGAATCCTTTCAAGGAAGTGCTCGTCTGCTCGAGGCTCGTGCCTGTTATTCCCAAATCCTCGAGTGTGGATTTGAAGAGAATATCCACCGAGCTTCTCGAGTCTACCAGTATTCGGTCAACTTCCTTGTTAGCTATGTTGGCTTTTACAACCAGGGCATCCTCGTGGGGGTACAACACCCCCTCTTCGTCCTCCTCCGTCCACATAATGGGCACCTGCCGGAGCGGCATATCTGCAATAGTTCTTCCCGACCGGTAGCGGCATATCTGCAATAGTTCTTCCGAGCCCTGTTTGAACTTCCTGCCATCGTGGGCCCTCCTCAGATTACCCTCGTGGCCGGTGGTTCCATGTCTATTTCGTAAGTTCGATCATCTTCCTCAGGCTGCTGCTCAAACACCGGATGCCCTCCTTCAATAAACTCATCCAAGTACCAATTCCTAACCAGATCCTCCACCTGGTTCTTCAAATCACGGCACTGTGATGTGGAATGGCCGTGGTCACCATGGAAATGGCAAAATCGCCCCTTGTCCCGTTTGCCAGCTGACTTGGCCATTGGCGTTAGAGGGCTCAGCAGTCCTCGCTCCTCAGCCACTTGAAGTATCTCTTCGAGAGATACCTTCAACCTCGTGTATTGCCCGTAAGCGGGGCTCTGCTCCACCATCTGTATCGCCCGATCCCTTTTGGAAACTTTTTGGTGAGGGAGGCGATGGACGATCTGCTCTGTTGTGGTTCATCTCGGGTCTGCTTGGTGGTTGGTTGCGGGATGTGTGGTTGTTGTGACGCCTATACTCCCTGTGATCCCGACCTGGAGACCTGCGAGGTGGCAGGGGAACCATCCGTGGTGGGGGAGCTCTCTGGTAAGGGTTGAAGCTTGTGCTCCTCGGGCAGGGCCTCCTTTCTCCTTCCTCTTTGCTCCATTGACCTGCTCACTTCTCAGCTTTGCAGCCTTCTCCTCTTCAATTACCATATCTAGTTTTACCTGCTCGTATGCATCCGAATATGAACGGATCGAAGGACTCCGCAGATTATACCATGGTCTCCCCATCCGGATCCCATCCTTCAGTCCTCTCAGCGCTTGGGGATGATTAAACGCGCCAAGATCTAGGACCGATCTATGGTATCTTTTGACAAACTCCCGGAGGGACTCTCCCTCCCTCTGTCTTACTTCTGACAGCTCCATCATATCATCCTCGGGGGTCACTGCGCCCCAAAATTGCTCTGCAAACTCCCTACACATCTGTTCAAAGCTCAGGATGCTTCCCCATGGGAGCCTGCAGTACCATTCTCTTGCCCTTCCCTCAAGAGTGAGCAGGAAGGCCTTGCACCTATGTGCTGCCGACAGACCCTGCACTCCTGTCATGTCGTTAAACCACTCTATATGCACCAGCGGATCGCTTTTTCCCGAAAATTTCAGATCTGGGAAGCAGAAGTCATGTGGGATCGTGACACCCATGATCTCCGTTGAGAGTGGGGATTCGTTGTCCAGCATTATTCGCCAGCTTGGGCTCTTTCCGTTTCCCCGGAGATCCTCCACAACTTGTGCCAACCTACGCACCTCCCTCTCAAGCTCCTCCGCATGGGAGGTTGGGGCTGTATCCTGCAAGTACTGACGAGACCCTCTTTCCTCCATGTTTGTCTCCTCCCTCAAGACAACGTTTGGTGCCTTAGGTCTTTGGGCTTCATCTCCCACATTCTCCCGGATGGGAGGGTTTCCCACGGCTGGATTCAGCGACATCATTACATGCTTTCCTCTATCCGTCCCTGAGTTCTTACAGTATGGATGTCAGAGTCTCTGTTTGTTTCTCTATCCGATCCATTCTTTCTTGGATCTCCCTATTCTGAGCCTCGTTGGCCACTTCTCTCAAAGTCACCGATTCCTCTGGACTCACACCTCTTCGGCTGTTTCCTCTCATCGTTGCGTTGTGTGTCCTGAATGTGTTGGGAAACCAGGCTTTTTGAACTGATCCCCACAGACGGCGCCAAAAAATATTGATGCAGTTTTCCCGCGTCCCTTCAAATAGTACCAAGAATCTTCTGCTCTCGTCTAGCTCGAGCTCGAGCAGGACTGCCTCCCAATTCTAACCCTTCTGTCTTTTTCAAGAACAGGAGTCTCCCGGACCTGTGCTCACAGAAAATAAGGTCAGGGGTCACCGGGTGTTGTTCCGGCGAAAACCCTCCGAAGCTCAAGTCAGTGATCGGGTTGTTCTTTTTTATATTCCTCTTTGTTGAGAGACCGGAAGAATGAAAGGGGTATTTTTGCCTCCTTTCTGAATAATGGAATTTTTTAGAGAATCAGTGTAAAGGGAAGCAAAGATAGGAAGAACCTGTGTGAATTTTCGGAACCTCCACCATTTACCTGTCCGTTTCCTTTTATCCTTCATTTTTCCCGCCCTTTCTTCCCTAGATCATCTGTTCCCGCTTCAGTGGTGTCTGGGTCCCTCTGACAGCCGAGATTAGCGTAATATTCCCTAGGGATGCGCGGCTGTCCTGTTAACATGGCTCACGTGGCCAGATCATCATGTCGGGCGTGCGCGCAAGGAATGATGACACCGTGGGGGCATGTGCCGGCCATCGGCAACAGTATCACCACCATACCATGTGGGGCCCTGGTCAGACATCGAAAGGTATGCCAGGATTTTGAGAAAACGGGTCGGACTGCACTGAATCGGGTCTCACATTCCATTTGTCCTATGACTTGCGTAGCCTAGTTGTGGTCGAGAACTTGACTGCACCGAGCTGAATGGAGAGCTCGGGTCTCGATCAATCTTCGAGCTCCTCGTCCTTGTCCGGCCTTGACTGGACCTGATGACCTCGAGCAGGCAAGAGAGCTCGGAGCTCGGATGGCTCTAAATTCCTCGATCTTGACCAGCTTTGACGTCTAGTGAGATCGTCTTCGTGTCAGTGGTCGGGACTTCTGCTCGAGCTGGGTTGACTTCGGAGTATTTTGTTCGAGCTGGAAGGGCCTCGAGGAGACCTGCCCGATATTACCCAAACAACTGCGGCAACTTGGAGAGAGCATCTCCCAGATGATGTTGAATTTGTTGAAGCACTTGCTATTTGTGAAGGCTTAAAGATGGCTAAATTGATGGGGCTTTATCCTTTAATTATTGAATCAGATTCACAAAACATTATTAGTCTAATTACTGGCAAACTTACAAGCTGGTGTGAGATTGGATGACCAGTAGTAAAGATCCAAGATCTGATTAAGGGTATGTCTAATGTTGTGTTTAAGTTTGTCCTTAAGAGTTTGTAATTTAGTTGTTCATAAGTTATCTAAATTGGCATTACTGAAGCCAGATTGTTGTGTTTGGTTAAAAGAAGCTCCTGCTGACTCTCGACTTAATAAACTTTTGTCTAATTAATAAAATCTCTTCTCCCTTGATTAAAACAAAAACAAAAAAACAAAAAAAAGCAAAATACACTACCCATAAAACACGTGTTTTATCCTTCACTTTCTAACACCCGATAAAACCTTCTCCCTCTCTCAAAATTAAAGCTTCTTAAAAAATGGAAAACATCAAAATCTCTTAACATTATCAAGGTACGAAGCTGAAGTTCCATTAACTAGATTTGATAATTGCCAGCATCAATCTCTTCTTTATTGATGATATTATTAACATTCTTGTGCCAAAAGTTTGAATATTTTCTTATAAGAAACCTATTACTATTTGTTGAGATGTTGTTGTTATTTTTGTATAGATTTTTCGTTGTTATTTTCTTTTTTTATAGAACTGTCGAGTTGTTGTTGCTATAGAAAGTAAACATAAAGCGGGAAATAGTCCAATTTTTATCTTAAATACGTTTACAATTTTTTTATGCCCACCACCTGTTTGATAAAATGCAGTATTATCTGTTTTATGCTAAACCTATTGAAAGTTCATTTTTTCCACTATATTTCACTTACTGAATCTTTTATATCCTTTTGCAGCATGGAAAAAATGAAATGATGCAGAAATAAAAGAAATGAATTCCTGCGATATAGATCTTGCTATCAACATTTGAGGAGGGGGGAAATTCATAGGAGAATTTCACTCGTAGAAGGATATGTGCGGCTTGCACCACTACTAGATAAGAGTAACTACTCTTGTTAGAAGGCGAGGATGAGTGTTTTCCTAAAGTGAATTGATAAAATGGCCGGGCATTCTATTTTAACTGGATGGATACGTCCTACAACTGAAGATTCTAGAGGAGTCAAAATTGTGAAATCTATAAAATTATGGAATACAGAAGAAATCACCATGGCTAGCTATAATTTCAGAGCTCTAAATGCAATTTGCAGTGGTATAGATGAAAACCAATTCCGGTTGATCTCAAAATGTGACTCTGCAAAAGATGCTTGGGAAATTGATGAAAACTTATGAAAGAAACTGAATTGGTGAAACGGCGAAGCTCAATTTCTTACTAGTAAGTTTGAAGAAATTTCTTTTTCAGAAATTTTGGGTTTGCTATATACTAGCCTTATGGAGAGTAACTTACCTGGAGCATAGATTAGTTGTTGTACTGTAGTTGAGTTCTTCGTAATCAAATATGGTTTGCCTTCGCTTAAGGTGCAAACAGCTTTCAATTTGTAAGAACAATGTTATTTTTTTTAAATAAAAGTTATACCATATGCAAATAGCTTTCATTCTATTGCCCATTTCTCCAAACTTACAAAATTCACTTATTCATATTGTGTTATTTGCATAAACAAATCTAAGCATTAATCATTAAAATATCAAACAAGAGAAACACTTGTGCATTAATATAAAGCCCTTGATAAGAAAGGCAAAATCATAAAGATACAAAAACCAACAATTTGTAAATCAATCTAAACTAACAAAAAGTACATTAAAATTGGTTTGTTGAAGCTAACTAAATATTAAAAGGAAAAAACTAAACTAAAATTAATAGCATTTTGTTACATTAAATTTGTGCTACAGGAAACTCGAGAGCCCTGAAATCCATTTGAGAATCCTGTGCTATTTTGTTGAAGCAAAGCCTGAAAATTTGTTTGTTAAAGTGTGAAAACTTGCTTGTCGAACTTGAGTCATCAATTGTGGCTACAATAATAAGCAAGAAAAAGAGCTGTTATGCTAGCCAGAAAGAACAAAATTTAGCTTCACACATGAAAGCTAATTATAAACTACTTATTGAATAAGAATGATCAATCTTAATGAATGAGGAGTATTACTAATCACCAGAAGCAATTGAACATTTGGCTAAAACAATGAGCAATTTAAATTAAAAATTAATCCAGATGAAAGTAATTATTCAATATTGTATCTATATATAACTAATTAATTAATAATGTAGGCGATACCTGAGCTATTAGAGACTGATGATTTGTTAGCCTCTTTTTCCTCTTTTTGTCAAGGCTACCTCTAGAGTATTCTTGAATTTCACGAGAAGACTCTTCTTGTTTAGACCTTTTGCGTTGACAATATTTGTGTACTCAACTGAAGGAGATTCTTGAACTTTTTCTTGCTTCCAACCATCTATTTCCAAACGTTAAATGTCTTCAACTAGTCTTGCCTAATCCATCGCATAAGCATTTGCTGGCTCATATCCTCTTTTACTCTCAGAAGCCCTACTGGATATCTTGGTAAATATAGAACACAGAGACCTGTATCGACATGTCTGTTGCAACTTTGGATCCACTTGAATTTCACGTCCATGCATGTCTTTCTTTCATGTTTGATTATACAGATGATAGGACGGGCCTACTCTACTCGCTTATGGTTCGATCAAATAGCTCAATAGTTCCGGGAACGGAAGCGAGTCACTTTGATCATGACACAATTGGAGGCATTACACGCCGCAAACGATCCAATTCATTTTTTCCAATTGCTCCAATTCAAAAGCTGAGCTATCACTATCTGGGCGCTTCTGCCGTATGGGTAGGAATTTCTTTGACATCCATAACATCTCTAAGAACATGATATGGCTACATAAAACCCTTTTATCTCAAACCTCCTGCAGCTACAAGACATCGTGTCATCATTCTCCATTTTCATACATCTCTTTTCAAAATCATCCACACCAACCGTACAGAGTAAATGTTCACTATCTATAGAGTCTTTTTTGACAGATAAATCAATAGGCTCTTCAAATTGATCTTGGAACTCTTCAAAATTACCTTTGTGTAAATTTCTCTTGCTTGAGCCAACATTTTTATAGACATTTTCATATTGACCAACCATAAGTCATACTCTACTTCTAACTCCTTGTATCGTTTATCATGACCATCCTTTCAAAGTGCATAAAAAATTAAGTCATATTGAGATTTGATTTCAAGTAGTCTTTCACAGTTGGGTGCTCTTCATTCCAGCAGACCACGCTTGACTAACATATGCGTAAACCCATTTATGTCTCAACTCAAAATATACTTTTCAGCCACTATTATCGTGTGCATCATATTCATCAAGCATGTGATCCCATGCAATTAGAAACTTATTTTCACGGTCGATACTATCTATAAACACCGACAAGACACTTTTCACTGTACTAGTACCTTTGCACACCGATCATATGCTTCAAGGCATTTTACATTATATGCTATGTGAAGGGCCGTGGGTATGCTTTAGGCATGACATGTAAAATAGCCGTGGCCATTGCAGCGTCCTGATCTGTGAAAATTGTTTTTCGAGCCTTTACAGACATAGCCTGCAAAAATGTTTCAACCAGCTAAATGAAGGAATCAGCAGTCTCGTCATACAATAATGCTGCACAAAAGATAACGATCTCTTGGTGATGATTCAATCCAATAAGCACTGCAAATGGTCGATTCTCTTTATTAATTTTGTAAGTCATATCGAAACTTACAACATCACCAAATTGACCATAATCAATTATCATTTTAGCATCAGCCCAAAATATTTTCGTGATTTTCTTTTCATTATCTAACTGTATGAAGGAAAAAATGAAGGATTTCTTAAATGTTGCTCAAAAAAATAATTTAAAATATACCCTGCTTCTCCATATGCCGTTTGCTTTTGTCTTCTCGTTCTAAGGTAATGCTTTTGATCGAGTTTTGTGTATCCAAGTGACTCTCTTCCACCCGCTTGCTTAATTACCCATTAACTCAAAAGTAGACTTAAGTGAAATTCCAGATTCTTCTGACAAATCTACTTCCGATGCTCATGAACTAGATGTTCTTCTTTGAGATGGTAGCATATGAGTGCATTTTTCTATTGCAAGAGGATAATTGTGTAATTCCACAAAATGATAAACACAAAATTTGTTCTGCTTCGTATCTAATTTAACTAATAATTGAGCAACATAACCAATTCTTGTCTCTGCTCTAAGTTTACAGTCAAATGATCTCGTTTAGCACAAACAAATTGGTGTGCGTTAAATGAAGATAATATTCAACACTAACTTTTTAACCGGAAAATGGCACGATAAAACTTCAAAATGGTCCAGCTACTTTATGTTAGTTTGGCTCTACAATAACGACAAAGTCACAAATAATTTTATACAAATTAATGTATACAAATTGGTGTAAAATGATTAAATAAAAAGTAACACAGTTATTTTTTTAATTATATAAATCCATGATAATTTTATACAATAAATCTCATCATGCCATAATTTATATACACTTATTTATACAAGATAATTGTAACTTTATCTTTTTTCTTTGCACATTAGCTTGTAATGAATCACTCCCTTTATAAAAGCATTGGAGTTTGAGTTCTTGCATGTGTACTATGATAGTTGGTATTTAAAAAAAAAAAAAATCATAATACAACATGTTTACCATATTACATTACTATAAGTCTAATTTAGGAATCGATCTATGGCATAGATATCAATGAACTTTCAAGGTTGAGAAAATAAATAGATTAACCTTGATGTTGAGCAATAAGTTACACATGTTATCGACTATTTAGAGCTCCTAAATCAATGAATTTAATACAATTTTTTTAAATATGTGTTTATTCTCATAACTTTTAAGGATTAGGATCCTCTCCTAGTTATTTTTGTTCCTTCTAAACTCTTTATTTTTTAATGATTGGTTAAGTGTGTATATTCATTAAAAAATTTAGCTTAATTATTACATATTTAACCAATCATTAAAAAATAAGAAGGGCTAGAAGAAAAAAAAAAAGAATGAATCTTTGTCCAACTTTTAAAAGGTACAATAATCCCTTGTAAGAAAATTTACCTATTTAGTCATATTTATAAATTCATTATCAAAACTAGTAATTTATCATCCTAAAGTTCAATTTTAATACGTTTTAGTGTAGAAAACTTTAGAAACATGATTTTTACCTTCTAAATTTAACAACCACACAAATAAATATAACCTTATTATTATATTCATTAAAGAAGTGAGAAAAAAAATCATGGGATAAGATTGTTGTAGTCTAAAAATGCATTAAAACAAAATCTAATTATTTCCACTTAAAAAAAAATTATAAATTATTTAAAGAAAATATCTCATTTTTTTAACAAGTTAAATTTGTAAAGTAATACTATCCATCTTAGTCTAAGTTATTTCACAAGCTTTTCTTGAAGCATCTCAAATACCAAGAGTGGATCGTCCCCCAAATTTGATCTAGTTTATTGCTTGAGAATAAATCTTCAAAACTTCACAATTTATAGTAATTTTTAAGGAAATAGTGTAGAAAGGGAATCCTAGACTAATGCAGAAAATTAAAAAAAAAAGGTTAATCCAAGAAATAATTCTTGGCATAACACAAATTAATTCGAATAGAATGCTTGAGGATTTATATTATCACACTTAAGCAAAGAGATATTCATCAAATGATATGATAATTTAATAATTACTTCTCCAAATTATGAACTTGATCATCCAATATGAATCTCACATTAATATTTTGGATGAAAATTAATTTTGTGAACAGTTATTTACTTAACATGTAGTATTATCTTTTGCAAATACACCCTCATAATATTAAAACTAACATTGTTAATATTTTTTGTAAACTTTTTTTTTTTAAATTTTTGCTTTTATAGTTTTGTTTTTAGTGAAGAGAAATTGTCATTTTGTCTCCAGAAATAATGACGTTTTATCACTTCCCTTTATAATTTATAATAAGATTCAACTGCTAAGTTGATTTTATTGGTATTTAATTCAATATTGTTGGATCCTTATATGTAAATAATTATGTATTGTGGACTGTCATAAAAGGTTAAACCCAATTAAAAGTAATCTAATTAGGTTTTTGGTAATTTGGATTTTAATGTACCTAATAGGGTGTTGGTCTTTTAATATGTAGAAACCTCATGGTATTCTAACTCTACGATGGGCAGAGTTAGGAATACTTAATGAAAATAGGAAATGTTGTCTATATAAGTGGTTATGGCCCCCAGGTCACACGTAATTTATTCTATTCTCCCTGATATCCCATCATCAGAAAGAGTGCACAGGGAAACTAAAGGGCTCTCTAAGATATACGTGTTAATCTGAACGGCCAACTACACAACCTTAGAGGATTATTCAACATTACAGATTAAGGTACGCTTCCGCAAATTTAATTATTAATTCTTTGTGATACAACATAAATGTTCCTAGGTTTTAGGTGATAGATTTCACCATAAAGAATTTAATTATTCTAACAAGTAGTATCAGAATCTCTTCATGTTAAATTATTGAGAATCAAATTTATTTTAATTAATGATTAAATTTTTAAGTGTTCTTGAATTTGATAATTCATTTATTATTGAATTTGAGAACACCAATATAGATTTAACATTTTTAAAATTTTGAAAATTCTCAGTTTAATCAATTGAGAATTAAGGAAGACAAATTAAATTCGAATTAAAGAAAATTTGAAATTTAGAATTTTGAAAATTTGTATTTTAGCAATTGATTTTTACTAAGGGTTGAGGTCGACGAAAGCATCACTATTAGTGATAGTCACTGGCCTGGTTTGCCTAGGCCGAGACAGAAGGAAATAGCTGCGGCTGATGGAACTGACAAAAAAAAGGGTCTCACAGCCACCATCCCAAACCCTTCAAGTATTAAAAAAAAGGAAAGGGTGAGTGCGGCCCAAGAATCAAGTCAGTAGCCTAGTGGCTTAAGAACAATGGCTATGGCTGTGGCTCAAGGTTGAAGAAGAAGCAAAAAAAAAAAAAGGTTTCTTGAAGCGAGATAAAGACCCGGTCAGTTTGACCGACCCAGAAAACCCGATTAAGGAAGAGTCTGGTTTTAGGATCTGATTTGGGTCAAACCCGAACTGGTCAAGCTAGACTAATCAACGATTAATTGGTCAATGATTATTATTTTTTTATTTTTAAAATTTTTTGGATAATTTTGGTACAATTTGAAATTCAAATATTGGTATGGTAATATATATTTTAAGATAAATTAATTCAAGCAACATGTCACCAAAGTGACCTTTCTTGTGGAAATTAATTTATTCTGTAATATAAATGATTTGTGTATATGTAATTTACGTAAATATTGATCGACCCAAAAAAAAGTCCATATTTGATAGAGTTACATGTGCATCTACGGTAATAAACATGTGGTGATTATTTGGTTTCACATGTAAACAATAAATTGGCCTAAAGAAAAATTTGTTGTTTGACATATTCTTATTATTCGTGATGAATGTTTCATTTTTAGACAAAATAGTGTAGAGTATCCGGTATCTTGAGATGGAGTTTATATTTATTAGAATTTATTTTTATTTTAAGACAAATGAGAGCTTATTTTGTTTGTTTATTATTCTCTAGATTCAATTATAACTCCTACTAATATTATTGCCAATATCAATTCAATTCCTATGCTCAATGGCTCAAATTTCAAGTCTTAATAAGAGAGCATCTGAATAGTTCTCACAGTTTTGGATCTCTACTTTATGTTAAGGGTTGATTGTTCCCCATCTCTTACAGATGAGAGTATACTCCATGAAAAGAAGGATATGGAAAGATGAGAGAAATCAAATCGCATGTGTATGATCATCATAAAGAAGGTCGTTTCGGTATCATTCAGAGATTCTATGTCTAAAAAGTAACCAAGGCTAAAGAATTCCTTGTCGAAATTGAAAAGAGGTTTGTCAAGAACAAAACGGAAGAAATAGATACGCTATTGACAAATTTAATTTCAATAAGGTATAAAGGCAATGATAAGAGCAAAAGGAGGAAGAATGATAATGAAGCTACAAATACAACACCTTAAAGGAAAAAAAAAAAAAGAAACTGAATGATCCAGAAAGCACTAGTTGTTTCTTTTATAGAGCTGAAGAGCATAGTTTGGCTTATTCTGAGGTTAATTTAACTTCGGTGCCTATACACACATGATGGATAGATTCTGGTGTAACCACTTAGATTAATGTGTCTATGCTAGGTTGCCTAAATTACCGAAAGCCTAGTAATGGTGAAAGATACATTTATGTGGGTCATGACAAAGTAGTAAAAGTTAAAACAGTTGGAAAATTTAAATTATTATTGAAGACCGAATTTTAATTGGATATTGGTGAAACATTTATTATTCCATCATTTAGATGAAATTTGATTTCCATTTCCACTTTGGACAAATCTGTTTATTCTTGTTCATTTAAAAATGAAAAATTCAGTTTATTTCATTATTCAAAATTGGCTGGCTCTTGTTCTTTATCAGGTAATAATCTTTATTTAATTGATACTATTGCTTTATTTAATGAATCACTGCAATTGAGTACGCAAGGTATAAAGAGAAAATTAATCAATGAGAATTCAGCTGCATTATGACACAAGAGATTAGGTCATATCTCTATATAAAAAATTGAGAGACTAGTGTCACACTAAATTTTTGACATTTTAGATTTTACAGATTTTGATATTTGTGCTAACTGTATCCAGGGAAAACAAATTAATAAAAAGAGATTTAAAGCCAATAGGACTTTGGACGTCTTAGAACTTAGACGTACAGAACTATTCCCTATGGCTTTTTAGAATGGTTAATAATATTTTATGATGTTCATCGATGATTTTTCTAGATATGGCTACATATATCTCTTTCAAGAAAAATCACGGTCATTAGATATGTTCCAAAATTTTAAGATTAAAGTTGAGAAGCAACTCAACAAAAGAATCAAAAGTATTAGATCTGACCGTTATGGTGAGTATTATGACAAAACTATTTGCTAAGTTCCTAGAGGAATGCGGTATCATCCATAGTACATTATGCTGGGATTGTCCATTATGAATTGTGTTGCTGAAAAATGAAATAGTGTGCTTAAAAATATGGTGAAGAGTATGATTTTTTATTCTACTTTACTTAACTATGATTTGTCATTCTACTTTACCTGACTCATTCTAGGGAGAAACTCTTAAGACTACATCATATATCCTTAATAGGGTTCCAACTAAAGAAAATTAGTCTACAGCATTTGCATGTTTAGGGATGTTTAGCTAAAGTAAGGTCTTATATTCCTAATGAAAGAAACTAGACTCTAGGACCATGAGTTACTATTTTATTGGATACTCTAAACAATTCAGGAGGTACAAGTTTATGATCCCATGACTAAATCAATTTTAACGGTAGGAAATGCATGATTTTTTAATAATGTTGAGTTTCCGGGGGGAGATACAGTGAGAGACTTTGTCTTTGAAGATGAATATGTTAATATTTCCACAGGTGTCATTGGCATTGATGAGGGTCACATTCTATTTAAGACACAACATATCAAGATAATGTTGGAGAATCCCCTATACCAGATATTATTCTCGAAGAAAAAACTCCAGATATTATTCTAGAAGAACTAAACTCTTCCACCTTAAGAACTTATGCCATTAATGAGATCCATTAGAGAAAGGAGAAGTACAGTGCCAGATGACTATATTATATTTCTTCAAGAGCATGAGGTAGATATTGGAGTGATGGAAGATGATCCAATCAAATTTTGTCAAGCTATAGAAAGTTCTATCTCTCAAAAGTGGATTGATGCCATGAATGAGGAAATAAAGTCCATGAAGGATAATGACGTATGAGATCTTGTCCTATTATGGAAAGTACAAAACCCATTGATTGTAAATGGATATTTAAAACCAAGAGGAATTCGAAAGGTGATGTGGAGAGGTACATATCGCGTCTTATTGCTAAGGGCTTTACACAGAAAGAAGTCATTGACTATAAAGAGACTTTCTCTCTTGTTTCTTCAAAAAACTCTTTCATGATTATAATGGCATTAGTGGTGCATTTTAATTTTGAGTTATAACAGATGGATGTAAAGATAGTATTTCTCAATGGTCACATTGATGAGACGATCTATATATTGCAGCCAGAAAAATTTGAGTCAGGAGATCCAAAGAATATGGTTTACAAACTTAAAAAATCCAACTATGTGCTCAAGCAAGCATCTCGACAATGGTATTTTAAGTTTCAACAAGTGATCATCTGGTTTGGTTTTGAGATGAATTTAGTCAATGATTGCATATACCATAAGTTCTATAGGAGTAAGTACATTTTTCTGGTTTTATATGTCCGTGACATTTTGCTTGCTAGCAACAATATAGGCTTATTTTATGACACTATGAGATTTTTAGCTAAGAAATTTGAGATGAAAGATCTTAGTGAAACTTTTTTTGTATTAGGCATACAGATATACTAGGATAGCTCCTGAGATACTCTTAAATTATCATAAAAGAGCTATATTAAAAAGGGTCTAAAGAGATGTGGCATGCAAGATTATAAACCTGGAGATACCCCTATGGCTAAGGGAGATAAATTTAATCTCAATCAGTGCCCTAAGAATGATATTGATGAAAATGACATGCAAAAAATGCCTTATGCGTCAGCAATAGGAAGTCTAATGCATGCTTAAGTTTGTATACGACCAGATATTGCATATGTTACTGGAGATGTTGGGCAGATATTTTAGTAATCCAAGAGTAGACCATTGGACGGTAGCCAAACGAGTCTTACGGTACTTACAAAGAACAAAATACTACATGCTCATGTATTGGAGCTCAGATCAGCTTCAGATCATTGGGTATACTGACTCTAATTTTACTGGATGCCAATATAATATGAAGTCCACGACGATCTATAACTATATGGTAGTTAGAGGTGCTAGTAGCATTCAAAGTATGTTATAAAGCATCCAATCACGGAATATGGTGTTGGAATTTTGTCACGGGGATATAGTAAATGGTATTAATAGGCAACTCAGATTATTTTTTATAATAAGTCAGCAGTAATATATTCTAATAATAGCAAAAGCTCGACAAAGTTGAAGCATATAGAAATCAAGTTCTTAGTTATTAAAAAACGAATACAGAGTGGATAGTTGTCTATAGAGAACATTGGTACAAACTCCATAATTGTGGATCTACTTACTAAGGAATTGCCACCCAAAATGTTTCATGAGTACACTACTCCTATATGTGTCATGACAATTAAAGATATTCAGTTTCAGTCGGAGTTTGTAATTTTAGATGCACTTATAATATAGACATTTTTTTAGTTATTTCGGTTTATGGTTATTTAAGGTTATTTTCTGCCGAAATAAAGTTTTAGTTTATTTATACTCTGATTTTGGTAAGGCTTGATCTCACTAAAGTTTAAGGTAGACCAGTTGGAAATGAGCATGTTAAGATTATATTACATAAAATTTTCATACTACACATCTACATTATAATCCATGTCATTCAGTTGTATTGACTTAGTGACCATTGATGAGTCGAGTCAGGACAGTTGTAACAAAGGTCGCTTTGATCCTATATTTTGGTAATGACAGTAAGGTTCAGCTCATATGATTATTTTTGCAAAGCATAATTATAAGGTTCCACATATAGCCCAAGTGGGAGATTGTTAGATATTTAATATAACAATATTGGATCCTTAATCCAATATTGGTCTTATATGTGAATAATTATGTATTGCGGATTGTGATATAAGGTTAAGCCTAATTAAAAGTGATCTAATTAGGTTTTCGGTAATTTGAGCTTTAATAAATCTAATAGGTTGTAAACTTTTTAATGTGTAGAGACCTAATGGTATTCTAACTCTATGATAGGCATAATTAGGAACACCTAATGACAATAAAACAGATTTTCTATATAAGTGGTTATGGTCCCCAGGTCATACGTAATATATTCTATTCTCTTTAATATCCGATCATCAGAAAGAGTGCAAAGAGAAACTAAAGAGCTCTCTAGGATATACGTGGTAATTTGGAAGGCCAACTATACAACTCTAGAAGATTATTCAGCATTATGTATTCAGGTACTATTAATTCTTGGTGATACAACATGAATATTCCTGGGTTATAGGTAATGAATTGCACCATAAAGAATTTAATTATTCTAACAAATTTTGCAATGAACTCTGAATCTATTATCATAATTTTATTTTTAGTTTTTATTTCTCTCATCAAATAACCTTTAATTCAGTGTTCAGTAAAAAAATCAAATCATTATTGAATTCATGTCTTTATTTTCATAATTCTTGATGTCCAAATGTTAAAACGTTGAAAATCATAAATTTCTTTAGTGGTTGGGATGAATTTTTCTCCTGAAAATTTTACATCAACGGCCAATGGGTAATAAGAAAGTTTGAAAATATAAGGGGTAAATGATAAAACCAAATACATTAATATTTTTTTTTTAAAGAAAGAGTAAACAATTTTTTTTAATTCTTTGTACCGTTGATTAAACATTCCTAATAATTTTTTTTTAAACTTTGTTAGCTTCTACTAATGAATCACGAATTCCCCAATCACAATTTTCACCGGCAATGACAAAATGTGAAGTTCTTTAAATATAAGATCTAAAGAAATGTGAGTAATGTAATAAATAAGAAACAATTATTTAAACAAAATAAATCATCTTCAGTATGCAATTGAGATATTTTAACATTACATAATTTTTCAATATTTATGAATTTTATTTAAAAAAATGGATGTAGTAATATTTTGGTTCCTGTAATATTACTCATTGATTGCCTTCTTGATATTCATTGCAATACAAAATTAAATCACTCTAAGTCATAATGTTGACATCACTCTGATTTTATAGATGAATAGTTACAAAATTATTGCTTTGACTTAATTATCCTTAATGCAAGTGATATAGAGGTAAAATAAGTGCCACATTGATAATTAGTCCATGGAGTATGTCAAATCCAGTATATAAACATGCATAAAAGAGATAAACATTGTTTCAAAAAACTAGTACATAAATCTATGTAGTATTGTAAATATGTATACAGAGTAACCTTAAAACTTTAAAGAATAAATCACTGTCTCGAACTATTTTAGAAAAATATTTTATTTTATTTAAACCTCTAAAGTAACATAGCAAATAACTTTTGCAAAATATAGATAATTATTATTATGTGCCCCATCAGTTAGGATCTAAAAAAATTATAACTTATTACAATGTAGAGTTTATTCTTATTTATAACTAGCTGAAACTGAACTAGAATTTGTTATGTCACTAAAGAGGTTATTTCTATAGAGAGTATCACAATACAGAGATTTAGGAGCTGTTTGTTTTTATGTTTGAAGTTTTAATTTAACTTAATTTAAAATGTTTTCATATTTTTGTTTGTTTGCTTGCGTATCTAAAGTCTTATTGTAAGACATTTTCATTTGAATAGAAAAAATAAAATTTCTTAACTTTTATCTAAATGATAAAATGTATGAATAAAAAATTATTATTTTTTCTTACAAATAACCACATTAAATTCATTTATTTCCTAAGTAGCGATTAGATGGTATATTAGAATTTCATTTAATCTTAAATTATACTTGGTATTTTAATTTCATTTAACACACATTTAATTTGAATTTTAAATAATTTCTTTTATTATTAAATAACAACTTTTTATTTATAAATATTATGTTAAATTGTAAAAAATAATGTTATCGAAATTTTTTTTATAAATTATATATCAAATACTTACCTTTTAATCATTTATAATATATAAAAACTATTATACTAGAAAACATTATAAATATATACTTATTTAAACTTCAAGTATATACAACATTTTTAAGGTCATAAGTGCAAAAATATTAGAATTAAGATGTTTTAAACTTATAAAAACAAAAAATTTACCACTTATATTTATATTTCAAATAATAAAAAATAAACATATTTTTCAAACATATACAGTCAGACCCATTTAGGCTTCAATAATATTCTAATCCGTTCAGATTTCAAATAAAAAAAGAAACACTACTTTACTGTATTATCTGTTGATAGTGTTTTTCCCGCGTGTCTTTAATAGTGCCTCGAACCTTCGAACAGTGCCTTAAAATAGTGTCTCGAACCTTCTGCTCACGGATAGCTACAGCTCGAGCAGGTCTGCCTTCTTCTTCCTGTTCTTCTGTCTTCTCCAGAACGATGATCTCCCAGACCTGTATTCACAGAAAACAGGGTCAGGGGTTACCGGGCATGTTCCGGCAAAAACCCTCCAACGCTCAAGTCAGTAATCGGGTTGTTCTTTTTGATATCTCCTTTAATGAAGGAGACCGGAAAGATAAAAGGGATATTTTCCGCCCTCCCTTTTGAATGAATATTGTGTTTTCAAAGAATCCAGATAAGTGGAATTAGAATAGGAAGAACCTGTATGAGTTTACGGATCCCTTCTGAATTAGAATTTTCCCAACCCTTGTAACGTTCTCCTTCGTTTCCTTTTATACTCCATTTTTCCCGCTCTTTCCATTTTCAGGCTGTTCACTCCCATGTTGGTGGTATCTGGGTCCCTCTGACAGCCGGGACTGGCGTAATATTCCCTGGGGATGCGTGGCTGTCTCCTTAATCTGGTTCACGTGGCCAGACCACCATGTCGGGAGTGTGCGCTAGGAATGATGACGCCGCGGGGGCATGTGCCGGCCATCGGCAATAGTATCGCCACCATACCTCGTGGGGCCCTGGTCAGACATTAAAAGGTGTGCCAGGATTCCGAGAAAACGGGTCGGGCTGCCCTGGGCCGGGTCTTGCTTTTCCTTCGTCTTGTGACCAGACAACCCAGTTGTGCTCGGGAGCTCACCGTCTGCGAGCAGGAAAGGAGTGCCCAGTCCTCGACCTTGACCGGCTTTGACCGGGGTGGACGACCTCGAGTAGGCTGAGGAGTGCTCGGGGCTCGCGCGGCTCTGAATTCCACGACCTCACCCAGGAGAGACGTCTGGTGAGGTCGTCTTTATGCGAGTAGTCGGGCCTTCTGCTCGAGCTAAGGTGTCCTCGGGGTGCTTTATTCGAGCTGAAAGGGCCTTGAGGAGACCTGCCCGATATTACCCAAACACCAGTCCCCCAGTTTCTAGTCTTTCAAGTGAAACGAGATAAGACTGGAAACTCATTAATGATGGGCCGAATTTCGCGGCCTTTTACTCTTCCCCACGTTTCCCACTTTAATCATTTCGCATTTAAGGCGGGACACGTGGGTTGATCCCAGCCGTGCATTTGAAATTCGAAGGGACGTGACCTGAAAGGTCGTGTCCCTCGAAACGCACGCCGCCAGTCGAAGGGACGCGTCCTCCTCTTTAAAAACCCCCGACTTCTTCATTGTTCCCTCTATTTGCTTATTTTTCGTTCAAATTCAAAATTCATCTGCTCTCCATTGCTTACCGGTCTTCTTCTTTCTGTCAAGGCGGCTTCCGGCCAACCACACTTCCTTTCGTGTTCAGGTACAACCCAATCTTCCGTTTCACCACTCTGTTTCTTCCCTGCTGAACTCTATTAGTTAACACCCTCAAGAAGATGTCCAATCCCCAACAGGCCCGTAGGATGTCACCGGAGGATTCATCCTCTTCTAGTAAGGCACAACCTCTTAGTATAATCCCCGTGAGGGATTCTAGTCTCGAGAGGGAATTACCCACGGCTGAGACCCAGCCGCATCAGAGGGCAAGGGCCAATCAGAGGTCCGAGCGTGGGGAATACCCCATAGATCACTTAAGATGTGAAACCACCCAATTGGAGTTGAATAGACTTAGGGAAACTTATGACATACCCGATAGTGTAGGTCTAAGGTTGCCAGGCAGGGGTGAGATCCCCAGCCATCCCCCCTAAGGGTATACGACCTTCTACTTGGAGTGTTTCAAATGGGGGGTTAGGTGCCTCTTGACCTTATTTTGGCTCGGTTCATGTCTGGTTCCAGTCGGCCCGGGCAATCGAACCCGAATGGGTGGAGGGTCCTTTCCGGACTCTTTGTTTTGTGGAAACGTTGTGATTTGGGTGAACCCTCGGTAGGGGAAATCAGACACCTCTACCAGCTAAAGTGTAGCCCAAAGGATTCTGGTTGGTATTACCTTACCTCCAGCCTGAAGGATACTGGAAGAGCAAATTCTTCTTCGTTGGGGGAGAGTGGGGGCAAGCTGCACTTCGTAGCGAGGGGGTCGCTCCAGTCCCGCAGCACTTTTGCACTCCAGGTCGTTTATCTGTCTTGTAGATTTTACTTTTAATTTTCCCGCTTGTGTCTGTTCTCATTACTCTGCTTTGGTCGTGTCTACAGCTTCCTGGGGTGCTTCTTATTCGATTGGGAGCTAGCTTCGAGCACGTGTGCTGACTGTTCTTACAAACGCGAGCTCGTGCAGGGAGCTGTTGACGCCCCAGAACTTTTTGGAGTCCAATTTAGTACCAAGTGGAGAAATGAGCAGCAGGATGCGTGAGATGTTGTATAGGCGAGTGGAGACAGCTGAAGGTGCGAGCACCTCAAAAAGACCTCGAGCAGAGACGAGTGCTCCGCCCCTACCTGCTCGAGCTGCTTCTTCTGCTCGACCAACTGAGAGGGCAGAGGAGGGTCCTCCTCGTAGGAGACAAAGGACCGCTGCTCCAGCTCAACCTCAACCTGGCAGTGTGCAAGAACAGAGTCAGCCTGGCCGTTCTGAGCCCTACCAGAGGGCTTTCAATGAGGAGTTGACCAGCAGATTCCTAGATGAGATAGAGTCCTGCACTCCTGATGCGGTGTTCAGTATCTTCCAGCTGCTCTCCTCCCGAGCTTTGGCATCTACGACCAGGCTAAATATAAATAACTCAAGGTTCCCAGGACGAACTTCGAGCACAGGTTCAGAGCTTGGAGCAGTCATGAGCGAGTCAAGGAGGAAAATCGAAGTCACTGGACGAGAATATAAATTTTGCAGAGAAAAGCAAGTGGGCTGACTCCAAGGCCTCTGAGCTTGAGAGGGAGTTGACTGACACCAAGAATGAATTGAAGCACGCTCAGAAGGATCTGGACACTCAGAAGTCTTGCTACGAGCAGCTCATGGAGGGAGAAGCTGCTCGTCTTCAAGGGCAAATTGATACTCTGAAGGTCCAACTCACATCGAGTACAACATTGAGGCGGACTCTAGTCACGATCGCCTCATGTATGCTTTTGGCAAGGCATACCCCGAGGCCGACATGTCCAAGGTTGAAGGGTATGTAGCCGAATACATGAGCAACCCTGAAGTTACTTCATCCGAGCCCCAAGGTGTTGTCAGAGAGCCGGCTCCCTCTCCTTCCAATGCCCTTCCTGCTGAAGCTCCTGCTGATGTCCTTCCTCCTGCCCCTCCTGCAGATGCTGGTCGTTCTCCTGCTGCTGCTGATGACGTCCCTCTTGCTGGTGCTGCTCTTCCTCCTGTTGCTGCCGAGGATACTCCTCCTGCCGAATGACTTTTATTTTTTATTTTTAATTTTTACATATGTAATTATTTCAATGAAATAAAAAGATACATGTTGAACAACTCTATTGAATGCTCGTGTGCACATGCTCTTGTCTTCTATGTTGAATTGAGTTCGAATACATTTGCTAAGTAGAAAATTTCTAAGTGTTGGACTTTCTATTTTCTCTTATGCCCTGTGTAATGCTTTTAAGCTATGCATGGTAGAATTTTGCTTTGACTTGGGTTAAAGCCTTATGTTTATTCTGCGAGCTCATTCAACTTGCTCGAGCCTACATTTGGCTCTTGCTAGACACTGTCCCGCCAAAAGCTTAGGCTTTGGGACTTTTGGCCTTAGTATTATTCATGAATTTTCTTCACTTGTAATCAGTTTTTCCAAGCATGGCCCAGCCTAGGATTTAGGCCTTTGGACCTTTGGCCAAGGAGTTCCTCTTGAACTTCTACTCCTGCTCGGACCTGTAATTGGTCCTCGCTAGGCACCGTCCCGCCTAAGACTTAGGCTTTGGGACTTCTGGCCGTAGAGTTCTTCGCGAGCTGCTTCTGCTCAGGCCTTTTAATTAACCCTCGCTAGGCACCGTCCTGCCTAAGACTTTAGGCTTTAGGACTTCTGGCCGTAGCGTTCTTCACGAGCTTCTTTTGCTCAATCCTTTTAATTGACCTGCGTGTCTTCTGATATTACTCTTGCTCTGGTCTTCAATTGACCCGAGCTTGGCACCGTCCCGCCTAGTGACTTAGGATTTGGGACTTCTGGCCAAGGAGTTCTTCTTGAACTTCTGCTCGAGCCTTTTAATTGACTCGAGCTTCTTCTGATATTACTCCTGCTCTGGTCTTCAATTGACCCGAGCTTGGCACCATCCCGCCTAGTGACTTAGGCTTTGGGACTTCTGGCCAAGGAGTTCTTCTTGAACTTCTGCTCGAGCCTTTTAATTGACTCGAGCTTCTTGTGATATTATTCCTGCTCTGGTCTTCAATTGACCTGAGCTTGGCACCGTCCCGCCTAATGACTTAGGCTTTGGGACTTCTGGCCAAGGAGTTCTTCTTGAACTTCTGCTCGAGCCTTTTAATTGACTCGAGCTTCTTCTTGTATTACTCCTGCTCTGGTCTTCAATTGACCCGAGCTTGGCACCGTCCCGCCTAATGACTTAGGCTTTGGGACTTCTGGCCAAGGAGTTCTTCTTGAACTTCTGCTCGAGCCCTTTAATTGACCAGCATGTCTTCCGATATTACTCCCGCCTCGGTCTTCGATTGACTCGAAGCTTGGCACCGTCCCGCCTAATGACTTAGGCTTTGGGACTTCTAGCCAAGGAGTTCTTCTTGATTTTTGTCTTTCATCTTGAACTTACATTATGAATGCTTTTTTATTCTTACATACATTTATACTTTTACATATCCCATTTTGGGGAGAAATTTTACATTAGCACTCTACAATACAAGGAGACTTACTGGAAATACTTCCTCAGGAGTTGTGCGTTCCACGGCCTCTTGACCTCTCGTCCGTCTGGATGAGCTAGCTGCAGATGCTCCTCGGTCCCGCTTAATTGAGTGACTCGATAAGGTCCTTCCCAATTTGGTCCTAGTACACCTTGCCTCGGGTCCTTAGTGCTCTGGCTGATTTTCCTCAGCACCCAATCACCCACCTGGAATCTGCGAATGTGTACATTTTGGTTGTAATAACGAGCCACTCTCTATTGATACTCTGAGATATTAGCAGATATCCTTTCCCTCTTTTCTTCCAGCAAGTCAAGACCTGCGCACATCTGCTCGTTGTTTTGCTCCTCGTTGAAGTGCTCTGTCCGGTGTGTCCCCATTCCTATCTCAAGTAGGAACCATCGCTCGTGCCCAAACGCCAAGGAGAATGGGGTCTCTCCAATGGGCCGCTTTGTGCGTGGTTCCGTAAGCCCACAAGACACCAGGCAGCTCGTCCACCCAGGTTCCTTTTTGCTCACCCAGTCTTGTCTTCAAGAGGCGTTTTATAGTTTTATTCGCGGCCTCTACTTGCCCATTGGCCTGCGGGTGTGAGGGAGAGCAAAACATCAGCTCTATTCCTGTGTTCCGACGTAAGTCTCCGAACTTGCCATTATCAAACCGCCTCCCATTATCTGGTGACTAACTCATGGGGTATCCCATACCTGCAAATCACATTCTTCCAAATGAAGTCAGTGGTTTTACCTTCCGTGATGCTTTTTAAGGCTCCCACTTCGACCCATTTGGTGAAATAATCAATCGCCACTATGGCATGGGTGGTGGATGCTTTCCTTCTAAGAACGGTCCGATCAAATCAATTCCCATCGAGCTAATCGGCCATGGCGAATTCATCACCGTAAGATTTTCCTGAGGTCGAGTTAGGTAGTTGGCAAAGCTCTGGCAACTCTTGCAGCTTCTTGTCTTTTCCTGAGCATCTTGATGCATGCGAGGCCAAAATATCCTTGCCTCAAGGCCTTGAAAGCCAAGGACCTCGCACCGAATGATTTCCACAGACTCCCTCGTATCTCTCTGGAGGACATAATCGACCTCCTCTGGTCTAAACACCGCAGCAAGGGAGAGTGTACCTCGCTCTATATAAGACTCCATCGATGAGAGTATACCGGCCGCTTTGCACCTCAACTTCCTTGCTCGCTTCTTACTCGGCGTACCGTCCCTTCCTCGAGGTAAGAAATGATCGGCTCCATCCGAGTGTTGCTCGTCGATAGGCTCATCACGTCGTCCTCCTGCCGATGCTCGAACGGTCTTCATTTCCAGCGATGGATTTGAAATTGGGTCCACTGCTGCGAGCTATCATATCGCCGAAAATTCTTCCCTCGAATCGCTTCACCGACATCTGAAATTCCATTACGCCTTACCTCGAAGCTCTCGTCGAGGTGATTTGTTACCAATCGCGAGTCCGCTCAAGCTTTACTTCTTCTGCTTTCACTACTGAGGCGAGCTTCAATCCCACTATTACAGCTTCGTACTCGGCCTGATTGTTGGTGACTTCGAACTCTAATCTCACAGCGTATTGCATCTCGGCCCCTTCTGGACTTAGGAGCACAACTCCTGCTCCCGCACCCCGACTTCCACAGGATCCATCTACTGTGACTATCCAGGTGTTGGTCGAGGCCTGGGACCCTGGTGTGAGCTCGCTCTCTGTCTCCTTATCCCTTGCCGTGCACTCGACCATGAAGTCAGCCAATGACTGTGCTTTTATGGCTGTTCGGGGCTGGTAATTAATGTCGAACTCGCTCAGCTCCAATGACCATTTTACCAGCCTCCCAGAGGTTTCGGGTTTGTACAGAGTTTGTCTAAGTGGTTGGTTTGTTAGAACTACCACTGAATGTGCCTGAAAATAAGGTCTCAGCTTTCGAGCCGCTGTGACCAGGGCCAGTGCCCACTTCTCCATAAGTGGATACCGGGTCTCTGCTTCTATCAACGCTCTGCTCGTGTAATAAACAGGGTATTGTACCCCTGACTCCTCCCTTATTAGAACTGAGCACGTTGCCCATTGGGACACAGCTAAGTATAAAAGCAAGTACTCTCCCGCTCGAGGTGTTGACGATGAATGGAGCTTTCAACAAATACTCTTCAATCACTGGAATGCCGCTCACATTCAGAGCGTCCGCTTTGTCTTTCTTCCCTTCTTCATTTCCTGGAAGAAGACTCGACATTTATCCGTGGCTCGAGATACGAACCTGTTGAGGGACGCCTAGCTTGCTGGTCGACTCATGATCTCCTCGAGGTTGCGCGGGACCTCATTTCCAACACCGCCTTATCTTCTGATGCTTCATCCCATGACTCACCATAATCCAAGAATTTCCCAACCCATCCAAGCACATTTCTCCTGGATTTAGCTTCATTCGATACTTTCTTAAGAGTGCGAAGGTCTCCTCTAGATGCCTTACATGCTCTTCAGCGTCTTTAGAGTTGGTGATCATGTCATCTACATATACCTCCATAGTCCGCCCGATCAATGGCTTGAAGACCTTGTTCACCAGCCTTTGGTACGTTGCCCCCACATTCTTTAGGCCGAAAGGCATGACCTTGTAGTAAGTATGACCTCGATTGGTGATGAAGGTCAGTACACTCCCGTCTCGATTGGTGCATGGGAATTTGGTTATATCCCGAGAATGCATCCATGAAATTAAGCACTGTGCTCTCGCCGTAGAATCCACCAATTGATCTATCTTCTGTGAGTGGAAAGCTATCTTTCAGGCGTGCTTTGTTCACATCCGTGAAGTCAACACACATTCTCCATTTCCCATTTGCTTTCTTCACCAGCACCACATTCGAGATCCATTCGGGTAAGACACCTCCGTATGAATCCCGCTTTCAGCAGCTTTTCAACTTCGCAGTTGATGGCTTCGTACCTCTCCTGGTTAACGCACCTCCTCTTCCGCCTCACCTGGTTTAGCATCTCTCCGCATCGCCACACTGTGACACGCCACTCGGGTCGATCCCGTGCATATCCTCGTGTGTCCATGCGAACACATCTTCGTGTGCTCGCAGACATTCCACCAACCTTTCCTTCAACGGCTCGCCAAGAGCCGAGCCGATCTGGACTTTCTTCCTGGATCTCCCGCTCTCACCTCGACCTCCTCCAACTTCTCACGGCTCTTGCCTTCCATTCCTCGAGTCCCCTCGTGTCCAGATGAGGTTATCTCAGATAGTTTCTTTGGCGCTACAACAGAAGTAGCTCCTCGCCACCCTTCGGTCGCCTTTTACGACTCCTATAGCCCCATTCACTCGATACTTTAGGGCCAAGTAATGGGTTGACAAAGACGCATTGGTCGATCCTCATAAATGGCCTCCCTAGAATTGCTCGGTATGGGTCTGGTTTCATCTACTACCACGAAATCCAAAGATCATGTTCTTCTCGAAGGGCTTCGAGCCCATGGTTCATCGCCAACTCGATGATTCCTGTGGTATTAGCTTTCCCCGAATCCTTTCAACGAAGTGCTCGTCTCGCTCGAGGCTCGCGCCTGCTATTCCTAAATCCTCGAGTGTGGATTTGAAGAGAATATCCACCGAGCTCCCTGAGTCAACCAGTATTCGATCAACTTCCTTGTTCGCTACATTGGCTTTTACCACCGTAGGGCATCCTCGTGAGGGTACAGCACCCCCTCTTCATCTTCGTCCATCCACATGATTGGCACCTGCCGAACCTTGGCCTTCTTGGCAGCAGGGGCAGTGAACAAGACTTCTCGACCGGCAGCGGCATATCTGCAGTAGTTTTTCCGGGCCCTATTGGAGCTTCCTGCCATTGTTGGTCCTCCTGAAATTACTCTCGTGGACGGCGGCTCTGTGTCTATTTCGTAAGCCCGGTCACCTTCCTCGGGCTGATGTTCAACCACCGGGTGCCCTCCTTCTACGAACTCATCCAGGTATCGATTTCTGACCAGATCCTCCACCTGGTTTTTTAAATCACGGCACTGTGATGTGGTGTGGTCGTGGTCTCCATGGAAACGGCAGAATCGCCTCGCCTCCGTCTGCTAGCTGGCGTGGTCATCAGCGTTGGAGGGCTTAGCAGTCCTCGCTCCTCAGCCACTTGAAGTATCTCTTCAAGAGATACCTTCAACTCAGATATCTGTCTCGTAGCGGTGGCTCTGCTCCACTACTTGTATCGCCCTATCCCTCGGGAAGCTTCGGTGGGGTGGCAATGAACGATCACCCCTGCTGTGGCTCACTTCGAGCCCGCTCGGTGGTCGGTTCACGGGTGTGTGGCCATCATGACGCCTACACTCTCTGTGATCCCGACCGGAGACTCGCGAGGTGGCTGGGGACCATCCGCGGTGGGGAACTCTCGATATGGGTCAGACAGTGAAGCTCGGTCTCGCCGCCTTGGAGCTCTGTGTCCCTCGGCAGGCCCCTTTCTCCTTCCTTCTGCTCCCTCAACCCGCTCACTTCTCGCTTTGCGCTTTTCTTCTTCGATTACCATATCCAGCTTTACTTGTTCGTACGCGTCCGAATACGAACGGATCGAAGGGCTCCGCAGATTGTACCATGGTCTTCCCATTCGGATCCCATCCTTCAATCCTCTCAGAGCTTGGGGATGGTTGAACGCACCAAGATCTAGGACCGATCTATGGTATCTTTTGACGAACTCCTGAGGAATTCCCCTCTTCTCGCCTCACTTCCGACGACTCCATCATGTCATCCTCAGGGGTTACTGCGCCCCGGAATTGCTCTACGAACTCCCTGCACATATGCTCAAAACTCAAGATGCTTCCCCACGGGAGCCTGCGGTACCATTCCCTAGCTCTTCCTTCCAGGGTGAGCGGGAAGGCCCGGCATCTCTGAGCTGCTGACAATCCTTGCACCCCCGTCATGTCGTTGAACCATTCTATGTGCACTAACGGATCACTTTTTCCCGAAAACTTCAGATCTGGGAAGCGGAAGTCACGTGGATCGTGACACTCATGATCTCCGCTGAGAGTGGAGATTCGTTATCCAAGATTATTCGCCACTTGGGCTCTTTCCGTCTCCCGAGGTCTTCTACAACTTGTGCCAACCTGCGCACCTCTCCCTCCAACTCTTCCGCACGAGAGGTTGGGGCTGTGTCCTGCAAATGCTGACGAGATCCCCTTTCCTCCATGTTTGTTTCTTCCCTTACTGCAACATTTGGTGCCCTAGGTCTTTGGGCTTCATCTCCTATATTTTTCCGAACATGAGCATTTCCTCGGCTGGACTTCGGGACATCATTACATGCTTTTCTCTGTCCTTCCTTGAGTTCTTGCAACAGGGAGGTCAGAGTCTCCATCTGTTTCTCCATCCGATCCATTCTTTCCTGGATCTCCCTATTCTGGGCCTCATTGGCCACTTCTCTCAAAGTTACTGATTCTTCTGGACTTACTCCTCTCCGGCTGTTTCCCCTCATCATCGCGTTGTGTATCTTGAATGTATTAGGAAATCAGGCTTTTTGTGCCGATCCCCACAGACGGCGCCAAAAGATGTTGATGCTGTTTTTCCCGCGTGTCTTCAATAGTGCCTCGAACCTTCGAACAGTGCCTTAAAACAGTATCTCGAACCTTCTGGTCGCGGATAGCTACAGCTCGAGCAGGTCTGCCTCCTTCTTCCTGTTCTTCTGTCTTCTTCAGAACGATGATCTCCCAGACCTGTATTCACAGAAAACAGGGTCAGGGATTGCCGGGCATGTTCCGGCAAAAACCCTCCAACGCTCAAGTCAGCAATCGGGTTGTTCTTTTTGATATCTCCTTTAATGAAGGAGACCGGAAAGATAAAAGGGATATTTTTCGCCCTCCCTTTTTGAATGAATATTGCGTTTTCAAAGAATCCAGATAAGTGGAATTAGAATAGGAAGAACCTGTATGAGTTTACGGATCCCTTCTGAATTAGAATTTTCACAACCCTTGTAACGTTCCCCTTCGTTTCCTTTTATACTCCATTTTTCCCGCTCTTTCCATTTCCAGGCTGTTCACTCCCATGTTGGTGGTGTCTGGGTCCCCCTGACAGCCGGGATTGGCGTAATATTCCCTGGGGATGCGTGGCTGTCTCCTTAATCTGGTTCACGTGGCCAGACTACCATGTCGGGAGTGTGCGCTAGGAATGATGACGCCGCGGGGGCATGTGCCGGCCATCGGCAATAGTATCGCCACCATACCTCGTGGGGCCCTGGTCAGACATTAAAAGGTGTGCCAGGATTCCGAGAAAGCGGGTCGGGCTGCCCTGGGCCGGGTCTTGCTTTTCCTTCGTCTTGTGACCAGACAACCCAGTTGTGCTCGGGAGCTCACCGTCTGCGAGCAGGAAAGGAGTGCCCAGTCCTCGACCTTGACCAGCTTTGACCGGGGTGGACGACCTCGAGTAGGCTGAGGATTGCTCGGGGTTCGCGCGGCTCTGAATTCCACGACCTCACCCAGGAGAGACGTCTGGTGAGGTCGTCTTTATGCGAGTAGTCGGGTCTTCTGCTCGAGCTAAGGTGTACTCGGGGTGCTTTATTCGAGCTGAAAGGGCCTTGAGGAGACCTGCCCGATATTACCCAAACATTATCTATATAAGATAAATAAAGCAGTGCATGGCTACCAACTGTCAATTTTACTTACCTTCCAAATAAGGTAGAAAAGGTAAATTGACTAAGTTATGTATTAACCTAACTAAATTAATTATAAAATGTCTTTAATGGCATGCATATTTGGCTGAGATATTTTCTGGATATTATGTATTTAATGCCTACACCAAATCAAATGTAGATAAAAATTTAATAACGTGTGTGAGGTATACCAAGTTGAATAAATATATATTTTCTTTATTTTTGGGTAAACTACTACATATATAAATTTGGATATGTACAAGATAGAGGAATACACATATCGAAAATTTATTCCAAAAGAGATTCATCTTAATTGAGATTTATATCTTTAATATATTGCAATTTCTCTTAATATATTCCAAAAGACATTAGTACTGATGCAAAAATATCACAGGAATAAGAAATAAGATGGTAGAATTAGAATTTTTGTTCATAGAAAAACTACAAGCTTGGAGAGGTCAGAACATAAAAATGGTAAATTGAAAGGCTAAAATTCAACATTTACATTAAATTGGTAGAGTTTCAATTATATAGTCATTATATTCGATTGGATAGACCTGAGTTATGGTAACTCAATCTATACATATTTTATGGAACTCTGCGAATACAAATCCATGTACAAACTCTAAACTGAAAAGTTATTATGATTGTATTATATAATTGTCACATGTCTTATATTTTCAGTAGAGAAAAAAATATAAAAATATAATAAATATATATGTATGTGTATATATATGTATATGAAAGACAAATATCAAAGATACACTTGTAATCATGTTAATACATGCATGACATTAAAAGAGTATCTTTTTCGTTAATCAATATCTATTTCAAGTGCTAGGAAAATCTTTGACAATTTATAGTTAATTATTTAACATATATAAAATTGCTTAATAGAAACCTGGGGTAATTAATTTGGACCGTATAGTTGATAGGACAAGGATACTCTCTTAGTTTTTTTTCTTCTTAATCCTCCTTATTTTACAATAATTAGTTAAATATGTAATAATTATACAAATTTTTTAATGACTATACATATTTAACCAATTATTGAAAAACAAGGAGGGTTAGGAGAGAAAAAAACTAAGAGAGGATTCTAAGCCATAGTGATGAAAGCAGCCATTGTCTTAGCAAATTTTAATCACCTGATTCATCACCACCTTTCCTTGCCAAATCTGAGTAATATAACAACTTTTGCTTGCATAAAAGGCCAATTTTATTTTGCCAACTTCACTGTATCACTCTTCCTCTCGCTCTCTCTTTCACTCTCACTCTCTTCCTCTTTCACTGTGATCTGCGTCTTGTTTTCTTAATTTTTAGGGTTAGCAAATATGGATCATTTCATTGACCAAGCCTCCTCGTCGTCAGTGCCTACACAACACAACCAGATGGTTATTTATAATGAAAATTTTGGACAGACTAATGGGGCAATTTAGCTCATTTTCCTTTGCTTATTTCAGATCCCTCTCAGACAATCATCAAAGTTGATGGCTTGATGCACAGATCTTATATAATTTTGCTTTACATTTTATATTTCCATAATTTTACCGCATTCAAAAGTTTTGTAAACCCTTATTGGATCGATCGACGGAAAGAGGCCTAGATTGAGGTATGTAAAGAGCAATATTGAAAAAATAATAACTTGCAGCAAACGTGTTAGGCTAAATATTTCAGCATTTCAATCACTTTTTCGAAGCATTTCATAATAACTTGCAGCATTTCAATTACTCTTTGGGATTAGAAAGAAAATGTGCGAAATCACATTTACCCTTTGCTGCCCTGTCTTAAACTTTCTTTAAAACAGGCCAGCAAAGCGTAAATGTATTTCGCACAATTTCCCTCTAATCCCAAAGAGTAATTTCCCAGCAAGGTATATTATTAGTACTCACAAGCTAAGTAAAAGAGTCAGATATTGAATAGCAACGAATCAGAAATAAATGGTTTTCGCGCCTTTTTTTCAAATAGTCCTTATGAGTAATCTCCTAGAGGGATACATCATTAATAAAGAAAAGTGAATTATCAGAGAGAAATGCTGAATGACAAACAATATATAGATTCCACGCCTTACTAATTGTCCACTAGGTTGAATGATAAAAAATAGTTACCATAAAATAAGTTGGTCAAGATTGGTTCGTATAATTCTTTTTTTAAAAAAAAGGAGTTTTATTATGCCAATTGTAAATGGATTAAGATTCTCTCTTAGGTATTTTTCCTTCTAATCCTCTTTTTATTTTAATGATTGGTTTAGTATATATAGTCATTGAAAAAATTGACTTAATTATCACAGACTTAACTAATCATTGAAAAATAAGAAAGAATATGAGAGAAAAAAACTAAAAGAGAATCATTGTCCGTTATAAATATGGTATTGTTTAGTGTTAATCAAACCCTGAGTATTATTTTGTTAATACTCATTAATTATATGTACGCATGTAGGTTACATACGAATAATTATGATATGAAATGTTAGTTAAAAACTATATTATGTTATGTATATATTAATAGTATATAAGTTGACCGTTTATCATCTACGATTAGCATGTGTAATAATTTACTTCTTATATTGATTGGTCACTGTTGTTTAAAGGAATTATGATAGGGTAATATGAAAAGTAATTCATAAATATATATATTGTAAGATCATATATGCGATTGAGAATAATTATGATTTGAAAGTTAGTTAAAAAATAGGACGCTAGATATATAAGGTAGGTAATCGTTTATCTTTTACTGTTAGTCATGCAGATTTCATAATTTACCCTGTATAGTTATTTTTTCATCATTTATACATTGTTATATAAGGAAATTAATTATAATATCCAGTATTCTTATGTCACTCTTCAGTGGTAGGATTATCGAACACAAATGTCTATTTGATGTGCATTAATTTCTAGTTGATACACTACCTGAAAAATGATCTTTATAGATATTAAAATAGTATCAGTAATTACTTTCAGCGATACTTGTTAATTGTATTAATAATCCAACAGTTAGAAAATAGTGACACTTGTTTGTGGTGTCAGTAATTACTATTACTATAGTATCACCAATATCTTGACATCATAATATTAGAATATTACAATGCTATATTAGTGCTTGTGATTACTATTATTATAGTATCAATATTTATTTATTATTTAAAAAAATAAAAATATAAAAGGACATTTTGCCCAATGATTTCCTGATAAAATTAAAAGGCGGTGTGAAATAACAAAAACAAACCCAATTTATATTGCAAATCTTCCATTATATAATCAAATATTATTAGTACATATTATATATTTAAAGACTACAATAAACAAGACATTCCACATGTAACAAAATAATCTATACATAAAAATTTATATCATCCAATTAAATTGCTTCCATTTGTAGCTGAATTGAGGGGCTAAATTTAACAAATCTAGAAGTTAAATTGAGAAGGATTATTATGTCACTCTTTTAAACATAAGTAGTACGATCATACATTATCACACCAATAGCTTCTCCATTCAACGGACTCGATAGATTATAATACATGGGAAGTTGAGAAAGAAATACTTTAAACACATTAAACATATTTGCAAAAGAATACAAGGAAAATGCAAAATAATAATAATAATAATTGATTGCCAATTTCCACTGCAACAATAATTAACAACCAATAAAGAAATAACAGTTAACAATATATATATATATATAGGCGGGTAGCTGTGTGACAACACTGCAGAGAAAGCGCCGCTTTCGTATAACATGCTATGGTCTCGATGCCCTTACGAGGTAATGATGAGTTTCACGCGCTCTAAGCTCAGCCCGCGCGTGGTTATGAAGATTGGCCGCAATCTGAGCGGTACCACCCACCCTACCCTACCACCTATTACTCAACAAAAATGGAACAGAAGACTGCTCGGAGATAACACACGTTTCGCATTTCTCTGGAGGCAGGGAAAGAAATATTCTTCACCAAGAAAGGTAGTGAAGCAACCTCCATTCTCCATTTCTATTGTGGTAGAGGGACTAATTGAGTCAAAATCAAGATTAGAGTTAGTCCGTGAAAATGTACGTATAATCAAAAAGGGACCACACCAAAAATCTGATCAAATTTTAATTGTTCAAGTTAACTTTGTAGTAATACGATCAACTATATATATATATTGTTCCAAAGTAGAAATATTCATAAGCTAGTTGCAAATAAACAAGTTTTCAATGTAACATCTAGTTTCAACACAAACATGTTATTCTATCTACATGTATCAAATGACTTTATTGACTAGTTAAAAGCTATCACAAATGTTCTGTTATAAACTATTCATAATCATTTCCTTAATTTATTCAATCTTAGAGCTCCGTTAACAAAGAGGCAAAAATATAAGAGACCTTATTGCACTTTCCTAATATTAATGTTAAAATATATAAATATAGTAGATCTTGACAATAATGATGATAAATAAAGTAATAAGAGCATGTAAATGACAATTAACTTATAAACAATAAAATAAAAGTTACTACATACTCTTTTTAAAGAAAGCCAAATTAAAAAATTAAATAAAAGAACTGATCAAAATCAAAGCCCCTCCTTTCAAATATGAATAGCATAAAAGAACCCTCCCATTAGGTTCATATGTTATGAAATAAATAATGATTAGGAGATCCTCAAATATTTATCTAAAAATAGATTAAAATATAAACAAATTAATCACAATCAACAATTGCATATAGCAATATAATTGAGTATGTAAAAAAAATACTATTAAAAAACTTTTATATGACATCAACCTTAGCTTTTTTATAAAATCTACGTATAGCCATATTTTATTTTGTGATTGGCCATTTTTCCTTCAAAACCAGCATTTGCTTCTTATCACTTCATGCCATAGATAATCTTTCTCAAGAGGAAATATCTAACTATTTGTAAAAGAGTTTGATTTTTATTATCCAAATTACCAATTCCTAACCTCCACCACCTACCCCCCTTTTCTTTTCGCCAACGTAACAGTGTCTGAATTGACTAAGTGAGAACCATTAACATCATTAAATCATTCCCACAAAAAGTCTTTCATCAGTCCTTCTAGTCTTTTAACTACACCACAAGGAATTTTGAATAACACACATATCTTCATGCATATAAACATACAGAATTGATATTTAATAAGTAGCACAAATATACAAATGATAACTCAAAGGAAATAATTTCTAAAGAGCTATTTGTGAAAAATATAAACTTGTGCTGCTTCAAAATGTTAAATGTTTTGTACCATTTCTAGAACTGTTGAAGGTACACCAGGCAATTGCCCTATACTAAAATAAGAAATAAAGCATGTAAAAGACAAGGATGAGTTAAATGGTTGATAAATTTACACACACATTGCTACTAAATCTTAAGAATAATAAATCTTAAAGTACGGAACAGCATAGTGATAAGACTATAGAGAGAGACCTAATTCATACCTAAATATGCAATAAATAAAGAAAGAAATGAATTCCATCACTAAAGATGCTAGGGAAATATATTTAAGTCTACCAATGACAATTGTTGTTGGTTGAAGGCTAACAAGATCCAAGCAATCGAAGTACAAGTTCTCCGTTGGCCATAAAATCTATGGTAGCTAGTCGCGCTCATGGGTAGCACAGTGGGGCATGTAATCCAAAATTGCCTTCTTACTCAACTGATAGGCACAAAATACAAAAAAAAAAAAAAAACAACTACATACAACAACTAAACAATACAATAATAGTTCTAAGTTTCCTAGAAATCCATTAGATTAAAATTAAAAAGAACAAATTTCACAAACAATATTAAAAGTTATAAGTGACTGAAGTAAAATTGAAAAAAAAAATGATACAATTTCTATGAAATAACTCTTCTCTTAGATGAAAAGGGTTTAGTGTCATTAATTAGTCAATAAGGGATTGTTTCATGTTTGGAAAAAAGGCTAGAGGCAAACCTGGAGCAACAACACTGAGTAGCATGGCTGCAAACAGGTGGCACCATATCAAATGTTATGATGTGGGTGTGCTTTATAAAAGATACAATATATGTTAGTATGTAAGTGGACGCAACAAATAATATATTGATGAGTGTTCAAATCATCTCTTTAGGGATTGTTATTTTGAGAATTGCTACAACAATCATACATTGTAATTTTAGTGAAATAATAAAACAAAAGTAAATTAGGGGTAACGCTAAGAGAAAATGAGGACAATTGCTACCATTTGATAGGCTAGGACCATATGATATTTTACGTTCTACCTGTCATTATTTTGTCTGAACCTAATAGTGGCAGTGCAGTAATGGCTGCAACAATTTTTATTTGCTGACATGTGATGGGATGGACAATTTCTATCTATTTTGCTCTCGAATTGCTACAACAATTTCCTCTAGCATTCTCTTTGTGTCAGGCTTGATGTTGTTGGTGTAAAAACCAGTCTTTTGTTGTTTTTGATAAGTCTATTATTACAGTATTGTGATATTGCTTCTACAGTATGCCTAATCAAAGTATAAGCTTTTGGGTCACGTACAATTATGTACAAAATCAGGGTATTAAATGGTCTTTAATATATTATTTTATTACAACTACAATTAAATGCATGCATAAGCAAAATTTAATTAAAAATATAATAAAAATTCAGTATTTACTCTCGAAGTAATACAAGTTTTGGTCTATATATATAATGATAATTCTCATTTCATAGAGTTATCACACCCCCAAACTTAAAGTATTACTTGTCCTCAAGTATTGACAACAACACATACATTTTAATCACACATTCATGCACTAAACAACTTAACTCCACTATCTAGCTAGTTCTAACTCATCAATTTTAAGATTTCATATTCAAACATGTACAGGTACCAATTGATAGTTTTAGTTCTAGACTTGGGTTTCATTCTTTCAATGGGTGTGTGTCTCACTTTGACCAAATTCAGAGTTACTGCAGCATAACTCAAGCATTAGATATATCTTAAAGATAAAATAATTAAAACACTTCATTTACGGGGGGAATAACTTGAGCAACAGGAGCTCTACGCTAGAGCACAAAAGTATGGCATCTCTTTATCGAATTGCCTTAGCTTTTTGGTATCCCATTGGCTTACCCTGATGGTATTTGTATCAGTATCTCGTTCTAATAGACTTGCTTGAGCTATAAACTGTGCTACAACATTCATTATTCATTCATTTAATTCAAAACTTTTATTTTTTATACAAGTACCTTTCAGTGTCATATAAACTTTTCATGTGAATGCCTATCACTTATAATGATGGCACCCAATTACTTCATCAATGTAAAAATAAAGTTGTTGAAGCAGAAGCATCTAAAATGCTATAGTTGTAATCTTATCTTTAGATACCTTTAACTCAAAGTTGAACATAGGGGGTTCATTCACAGAACTGGCTACTCAGATTCTTAGACTTGATTTTTCTTTCTTTTGGCTTGTTGCATCAATGCTCATAAATCTTGTTGCCCTTACTCAAGTCTGAATATAGGGTGCATACACAACTTTGGTTACTCAGTAACTAAGTCATTGGTGTAAAAATTTATTATATTTTCAGTACAGTTTATTTTTGAATATCCCTCAAACTTGAACTATTCTTAACCATAGTTTCTGAAAATTTTCTAAGTTTCTTATCTTGGTTTTGCTACAGTATACTTACATAACTCAACTAAATTCTAAGTGTTAAGACAGAATTTTAACCTTCATCAATAACCTTCTCTATTTGAAGGTAACTTTCCTTTATTTCATTACTCAATTCATCCTCAGTGGGTTTTTTAATTCAAAAGTAGATACAAGATAGGTAGAGCTACATACTTAATCACACACATTCAACTAAATATCTATAAAATTGGAAAAAATTCATTCACATTCTTACAAATTAAAATTAAATTTCAACATACCACAATTCATTCGTTCGTATATCATACTATAGCATCATATTATATTATAACATAAAACAACTCTCCCCAAACTTAAGAGGTGTTGTGTCCTGACATGCACACCCAAATAAACCAAAAACATACATGCATGCAAATTAAACTAAAGGCATAAATTTAAAAATAAGAAAATTAAAAAAATAATTAAAAAGAACACAAAATTTTAGTAATTTTTGAAATATACTTGGTAGGCAGGGGATACTCTTTTATTGAGGTAATATTGCTGTATATACTGAGTAGGTTCGCTTCATCTTTATTCCACTCCTCAAGCTTTACTTTGGTGAACCACCTGTATCTGTATTAGTTGACTTCTTCTTTATTTTATTGGTTGGAATGGTTTTTGGGGTTCCAGCAGCTTTTTGAACTGTGGGCTAATAAGTCTTTGCTTTTGTGAGTTCTGGTTCTTCTGGTGCCCATGATGCTATAGTGCCTTCAAAGGATTGTGCTCGTTTTTACTTGTTGGATACTTTAAGAGTAGTTTTGGTAGACTTTATAGGAGTTTTCTTTATTAGTACTAGTGGGGGAGTTATTACAGCATTTTTAGCAGGGACGCTATCAATAAGTTTCTGTAGGCTCCTCTTTTATTTTACTGTCATTTTTGTTCTGTTGATGGCTTCAGCAATTGCTACTTCAATATCTTAAAGCTCTTCTTTTGCTAGCTCTTCACCAATTAGAATTTTCTCATTCTCCTTATTGCCTCTCCTCTTCTTCAGTTTCTCCTTCACTTTACTCTTCTTTACTTTCTTGTTCTTTTTTATTTCTTTCTTATTCTGCTTCTTTTTTTCTTCTAGTTGTTCCTCTTCTTCTAGTCTTTTTTCTTTCTCTCTCTTCTGCTTTCTCTGTATCTAAATCTTGTAATCCCTACTGCTTTCTAAAAGTCAAATTACTACAGTAGAGATTCAGGGAAATCTTTGTTCTTTCTCTTCATAAATACTGTAAATTGATATTTTTAAGACTCCATATGCAATAAGTAGGTCCAGAATCTTTGATTCTCATCCCTCTATGCCTTTATACACGCATTAATGCTTGCACTTAATTCTTGCAGTATTTTCACAATCTCTAAAGCCTTTCCTGGTATAGCTATAGTATAATGTTCTGGTCTCAACTATCCTTACAATTAGAGATCATTCATTCTTGACTCTCTTATTATTTGTAGTTATTTTTACTTTAGAAAACAACAAGGCAGCAGACTTTTAACTTTTTATAACACACTCTCTAATTTTCTTTACTATAATCGTCCCAACATCAATTCTAAAATCTTTTACAATAGAAAAAAATAATATGAACCTCTATTAGGATACAATGGTAGTGTTTTGTAGTAGGCATTAATTTAGATTTAAAAAATTTCACTACACTTTGGAAATCGGTTTCAAATCAATCTCATTGACTACCATTTCTTCTTCATTTACTCATTTACTGCCTTCTATAATCAAGGCCTTGAGTCCTTTATTCCATTTATTTACATTCATAGTTTCAACTAATCTAATGTGCTCACAATCTATAGTAGGAGGTAAATCATAAAAAGTATTTATGACTCTAAAGTGTAGAGGGATTTGAACTAGCCTCACCTAAATGTTTATTTAGTCTTGCGGCAGCATATTAGAGTAAAAATCCTTGACGATTGGTAGCATTGGGTCCTGAGGATGAGCACGAAATTTAACCCATCCTAACTTTGCTGCAGCATTGAAAATTATGTTGATTACACTTATTGGTTGCTTGGGAAATTCAAAGCCCTTCTTCTCTAGGATCTTGCGAGGTTCAATGAAATCTTCATACTTATCCCCAACTCTATAACTATAAAAATGCTTGAGATCATTCAATCTTCTAGCTTTTGTCTTAATTTTTGGCATTACTCTAGTACTGGAATGAGATTAGTGAGTCTGGTGTGTTTGGAAAATTGAGATTATAGTAAAATGTTACTAAGACTTAGAGTGTAAAATAACGAGTTTACCTTTTAAAATTATACACTCTCTGCCACTCAACAAATCTATTAATCAGCTTATTGCTAGTCCTTTACAAATTAAGTGATAATAATTTCAAACACATAATGTTGCCATTAGCTCAAGCATTACATCTACACAACTAACCTCCGAAAGGCATAAATGTTCCTTTCACCATTTTGGCACTATGATTTCATGGGCAATGATTTGAGTATGTTCCATAAATAGCCCATATTTTATGAAAAAAAAAATCATACAATTTAGGTTCCCAGGAAAGAGTAAAGGGGTATAAACAATCCACTTAAAATGCAAAATCCTTAGACAATATATAGCTTTCTTTATAGAATCTTACTGAGTATTTTTTTTTTAATAACCCTTATAAATATTTTTATAGGGGTTCGAACCCTTGCTCTCAACATTTTAAGTGCAATGGCTCTCCCACTAGGCTATAAGCCCATTGGTATCTTACTGAGTATTTAAGCTTACTTTGTTTGGGCATATAAGCATTTAGGTATTTCAAGCATCAATTTACTTTCAATAAGAATTCTGTAAGACTCAGTAATGTTAAATGGTTCTAAAAGGCTCCACTTAAAATTCAAACTCCTTAGACAATATATAACCTTTTTTTATAGAACCTTATTGAGTATTTAAGCTTACTTATTTGGGCATATAAGCATTTAGCTATTTCAAGCATTAATTTGCTTTCGATAAAAATCTCACAAGAATTAGTATTGTTAGATGATTCAATATCTATGTTCCCACCTCTTGAAATTCTTCCTATTGAATATCTCATATTTCCTCATAATCCACAATTGGAGAAATATTTTGCTCTCTAAAATATTCCTTGTTCACTTTGTACATTTCTTATAGCTATTGTGCAAATATTATTGAACTCACAAGGGAACGAATCTATTGCAATACAGATTAATGGTGATGAGTATCGATCTCATAAGGGGGTGAATTTTAATTTTATAGAATTATTGTTATTATTATTATAATACATATATATATATATATTAACTAGGCTTACGGTGAAGGTTTTAATATATTTAGTGCTAAAAATTTAAATTAAAATAGTGGGAATAAATTGGAGATTAAACAATATATACTGTGCTTGAATCTTAGGATTCACACTCAACATTTTATCATGGGTTTAATATTCTATTTTAGTTCCAATTAATTTATGATGGTGTATTTCCACTTCTCATAAGCTTAACTCTAATAAATATAGTATCAAGTATTCTTTGTGCCAGAAAAAATAATCTTATGTTAAATGTGGTATAAAGAATACATTATGCCAGATAATAATAATCCAACTATCGACAAGGTGACTACATTGTCCACTAATTAACCTAGATTAATTTTTTGTCAATACCGAGTTAAAACGAACCATAAAAATTAGAGGAAATTATTTTATTTAATAAATCTAGTGTAAAGTGCTCACCATGCCAAATAGTAATAACCTTGCACCAAGGAGCTAGTATGCAAGTGCAAAATCTAAACAAAATTATTACTATCTTTCAATAGTAAGTAAAAAAAATTTAAATAAATCATTGAAAGTGAAAATAAACTTACCAACTTAAGCCCATAGATCATGTTAAGACTTCACCATCAATTGAAACTTGAAACTAAATTAGCTATTCATTTTGTAACTAAGGACAAAAAAGAAATTTTATTAAAAAACATAGAAAATACAAGATAGGGAAGAAATTACATAAAATAGAGCTCAGAAATTTATTTAGGGCTATCAAATTAGGGGCTACCCTCTACTTATAGATATACTGAGTAAATCATAGCCATCGGATAAAAAAATTTCGGTGCTTAGGATTGCGCTATGTGGTAAGTTCTAATTGGATAGAACACATCATCAAGACTATCATTCTATGTATAAGCATATACTGTACACATTTTTTTTTGTCCGTTAATATACTGCCACATCACCAATCAACATAAAAGTTAACTTTTTAATCCAATAATGCACTACCGCATCATCAGTCAATACCACATCATCCTAATCAATAACACATCATCAGTCAACACCACGATCTATTGTACTCACTTACTCATTCGCTGCCTTCTACAGTCATGGCCTTGAGTCCTTTATTCTACTTCCTTACATTCATAGTTTCAACTAATCTACTATACTTACAATCTATAACTGGGAGATTATGAAAAATACTTATAACCCTAGAGTGTAGAGGGATTTGAACTGGCCTCACCCAAATGTTTCTTTGCTCCTACGGTAGCATATTGGAGTAGAACTCCTTGACGATTGAAAGCACTGGGTTCTGAGGATAAGCACTATATTTAACCCATCCTAACTTTTCTGCAACATTGAAAATTATGTTCATTACCTTTGTTGGTTGCTTAGGAAATTGAAAGCCCTTCTCCTCTAGGATCTTGTGAAGTTCAATGAAGTCCTCATACTTATCCCCAGCTTTATAATTATGAAAATGCTTCAGATATTTCAATCTTCCAGTCTTTGTGTTAATTTTTGGGCAATTCTCTAGTGCTGGAACAAGATTAGTAGGCTTTGTGTGTTTGGGAAATTAAGATTATAGTAAAATTCATAAAAGTGGAGATGTTACTGATACTTAGAGTGTAAAATAATGATTTTACTCTTTATAAATATATACTCTCTAATACTCAACATATCTCTGAACTAGCTTATTATTAGTCCCTAGCAAATTAATCAATAATAATTTCAAACAAACAATAAAATCTCTTTTTTTCGACAATTGTGTTTACTTCTTCAATGAGACTAATGAAAAAAATAAAATAAAATTATAAGCATCATCTCCAGCCTAAAGAAATATCACTCCCACATCAACCATCCACATGAGTTAGTCGTGTAAACACATGTAGATTGATTAATTATCGAAGGCACATTAATCAATTCATTTTCAAGAATGATATGTCAAATCCCAAAATCTCATAGGTTAGAGTGACACTTTCAAAATAAAATAAACCTAATAAAAGGAGTTACTTAAAAAAAGATAGATTGAGAGAACTTAATGGAAGATAATATCACACACTCTCATCAAGAATAATGCCTGCAGCTTATAAAATAATATGATCTCAAGTCAAATAAAATGCTAGTCAAACCAATTTATTTCATTTTTATGCATCACTACATCTTTTTAGCCCATATCACTAGTTTCTATTTTAGACTATGGTTCCCTAAAATCAAGGACTTTTATTAAGACGTAATGTAGGTTAGGGTTATGGCTAAAAAAAAGGCATAATGGAAAAAAAATATTTTTTGATAAAAATATAAAGATTATTTGGAAATTGTAAGGTGCATTTCATTTGTTTACTTATTAATTATTTTTCCCTTTTTTTCTTTTTTTTTATAGCATACAATAATTTTTTTATTTTGTTTTTAATATTACACCACTTTTTTGAATAAAATATTCATTTAAATTTTCTCGAACATGAGTAAGTGATGGAATACATAAAAAATATGGTGATTGTCTAAAATAGAGCGGAAAAGGCTAAAGAGGCTCAAATGTGTCAAATATGGCATTTATATAATCTTCTAGGGCTCTAAATAGTCTTATATATCTATTAGATCGATGGGCTTTTAGATGTAGCAAAACGATATTTTTTTAAATGGTTGACTCAAAAGAAAATATAGAGATCAAGTATAAATTAGTAGACTACTAAAATGTATGAAGAATGGGCAAAAAAAGTTACTCTACAAGAAAAAAAGATAAGCTCAAAAATTCACGTGGAATTTATTAGAAAATGTGCATTCCTCTGAGTAACTCAACTAGTTTCAATCATCAACTCGCTTAATTCACACTTACCACCAAAATCAGCATGCAAAGTTTCAGACATGGTGTAACATAACTCAAGACCAAAGATATACAAAGACTAAATTTTAAAAGTCATTATGTCATCTAATGTCAAAAGATCACAAAAAATATCCTTTTTTTTTTCATTTTACCCCCAAACCTATTCTAAATATAACAAAATATGCATGCAAAAAAGTGAAAATGATGTAGAAAAACTAAATAGTAAAAGAAGAAGTTAGAAGGATCACACCTGAACTGACAGTAGAAGTTTAAAAATAAGATAATAAAGAAAAATAAAATGTCATAAAGTAATTTTTTTTTACTCCAAGACTAAGAAGATACGTTTCTAGAGTCACTACACTACATATTCAGCCATCTTCAACTCAAAGAGTTATCCAAAGTTAGTTTTTACAACAAAAATCAGTAAAAACTTCACCAAGATTGAGACATTCCACAATTGCCAACTTTTCTCTCCCCCTAACGAGAACAAGTCATTGTCCTCAATGTTTTAAAAGAAAGAAGTAGGGTTTATAGGGCATCAACTAGATATTGCAACATAGAATGAAAGCAAATGTTTATAGAAAGAGAGTTAATTTGTACTTCTTACTACTACTACCACCTTCATTAATCGACTAATCTAATGTATTGGTCTTAAGATCTAGCTCTATTCTATAGATTTGTAAAAGATAAAGTAAATCATTAGTAGTATGAACACAAATAGAAATTTTTTTTACTGTAAAAGGAATAAAATGATTATTTATTGCATGTTTAAGAAATGCAATTAAGCTATCATAAAAGTTATTAACATTTTAACAATCTCATGTTCAGATTGGCCTAAGTTGGAAATATAGACAGCAACTCTAAAGTTACAAGATCTCTTGACAAGAAAATGAAAGCTTCGGCATGTTTTAACATTTCAAATAGTCTTCTTGCATGGTTGAGACAACAAACTCCTAACTAATTGGTAAATCGGACATGTTTACAAGAGTTTTTAGGGCTTTTAGAATGATGGCTAGCACTTGGCTTGCTGTATTTTAAACAACTTTTATAATAAACTATGATAACCCTCGGTCACCTCCTCCATATACTGGGTTCATTTTTGTCTCTGCTAGGATTTAACCAAGATCTATGGCTGACTCAATGAATTTCTTGTACTTTCTAAAATGAAACCCAAAAACCACATAAATTGTCTTAAATTATTTATTCGAAGTTGTTGCCATTGAGATAATTCTAAAAAAAATTATTTGTGAATATTTAACAAAATAAGCTTGTATTTAAAGATCTTGTTATAAACCTAATGATACACAACTATAAATGCAGTGGTGTATTTGATAAATGAGGCTGAAGTTTGTGGCTCAAAAGTCAAAAGTAAACAATGAACAACAAGAAGAAAATAAAATCATGGTAGGAAAATAATAACACTAATGATAAAAGAACATTAAATGAAAAAGATATGTATTAATAGTGACTATTGCACACATTTTCCTTTGGTTTTACATCTAAAAACTGTTCAAATGCCCTCTATGAGTTGAAAATAGGCTTTTATCCAATTTTCTTATAAACTGGCAAGCAAGTTTGTTTATAGTTAGATTCCTAAGACTATATGGTTCACGTTCTTTCTGGAATAATGCCATAACCAGAGAATTGTTCTTTTTACGTATCTACTGGGTTGTGTTTCAAGAGACAAAAGGATATCATCCAATGACTCTTTATTCATGCAATCTCTAATAAATTGAATCTTGTCTTCCTTGTTAATAAATACTATTCTTAAAGGACATGAGTTTTTATTGCATTTTATTCTAGCACACTTATGACAAGCAGCTAGAAGTCGTCGAGCTCTTCGCTTTCTCTAGTAGTTTTCTTTACCACAACCAGGTTTTTATGCAATAAATTTAAGAGATAACTCATTACCAATCGTACTTTGGCTTCAATTAACCAATAGATGTCAGCAAGGATGTTATTTCTCATAAGTAATAACAAGTTTTTGGACCAAACATTATAGATTATAAAGAAAGCATTCCAAGTGAGTGAATGAAATTATTTCTGAAGCTTTGCTAAAATTGTGTTTTTATCTATACCTTCACATGAGAATATCAATTATTATGGGAAACTGAAGTAATAAATTTTGATTGTCACGGAGTACCGTTATCTACCACTTAACCGGGATAACAAATTAAAGTATGTATAAAGAAAATCAAATCTATAAATTCAAGTAACACATGAAAGTGAACAAAAGAAAGTAAGAACACACAATGTAAAAAAAAAAAAATCAAACATTTACTCACAATCATCCTCTTATTGTATCTCTAACTCTAATTGGATGTCGTATATACCTCCATCAATTTCATTGAGTTGTCTTTTTAGATTTTCAACATAATATACTAATGCTAGTGGCCGTAGTTTCCAAACAGGATGTGATATACAAAACTTTATCAAGCCTTTTAGGTGAGATTTTGTACGTAGAATTTTTCCAAGATAGTTCAAGAGGCACTCATGACTAAAAGTGATAAAAAGAAACATAATAAGCAAGCAAAAACACTTAAGCAAAAAAAATAAAATAAAATGACATCGTACAATTCTAACTGATAAAATAAAAAAGCATATAAAAGTTAAATCACTCAATAAATACAAAAAGACAACTTAATTAGGATTGAATGCACTCAAATTGATTTTAGTGTCTTCCTCATACAGTTGGTGTTCTGGATATAGTTTTAATTGTTGGCCATTAACTTTTAATGTGACACTGTTCATTGAATCCAAAATTTCAATAGAAAATATACGGTCCAGACCATTAAAAGCGTAACTTATCTAAGAGAAAGTGCAAGTGGGAATTGAATAAAGTACTTTTTGACCTAGTGCAGAAAATTTTCTTGTGATTTACTTATTGTGAAAGATTTTTTTTTTTTTGCTTCTTGTAATCTTTAGCTTTTTCATCGTTGTGAATCTCCTCAAATTCTACTAGCTGTAATCTCATTTTTGAACTATAAATGGGGTAGATGATACTTTCATTCCATTGTTTATTGTCAAAGGATGATGGAGTGGTTTATTGTAATGTACATTTTTCTCCAAACGACGTATGCTCCAAAGTGTTAGATGATGATTTGAACTCGTGCTTTGGTGATGAATTGGATGGTGGGATGAGATTTTTCCCATATGGTACCATTTGCTCTTCTTTTAACTTCCATTTATTAGTAGGCATGGATGATGATAAATTGAGTGTGAATTTAATCTAGTAAAAAATGAAACCAAAATGAGTTAACTAATCTTGTAAACAGTTGTCATTAAGGATAGAAGAAAGATTATCCTTAACTAATTGTTCAATAAAATCCATATTAACAATTTCATCGTGTCCAGCATATGGTTGTTTGGCAATGTTAAAGATATTGAGCTTCATAGTCATATTGCCAAAGGACAACTACATATTTCTAATTCTACATTGAATGTGATAATTAATAATTGCCAAAAAAGGTCTTTCTAAGATAATGGGGATACGCTTATTTGAATCTTGCATTAGTTGACCTTCAATTATAATGAAAGCAACAAGAAAATAAAATTTATCTACCTGGATAAGAACGTCCTCCACAATACTACGAGGTATTTTCATTGACCGATTTGCAAGCTGTAACACCACTTGAGTTGAGTGTAACTCATCTAATTTAAGTTTCACAAATATTGGATAAGGTACAAGATTCACACTAGCTCCTAAGTCTAACAAAGCATTCTCATTTGAGATAGTAAGGGAGCTTGTCTAACAAAGCATTCTCTTATAATCTTTCTATTTTAGAGTAATCTTGTATTAAAGTATGGAACTAATGTTTTCAAATAAAAAAAGACCTTTTTTTGAAAATGAATGCTTTTCTTTTTAGTGCAAAAGTCTTTAAGAAACTTGCCATAAGAAACTTGATGCTTTATAGCATCAAGCAAAGCGACGTTAACACATACCTATTTAAATATATCTAAAATCTCACCTGTGGAGTTTTCCTTCTTTATTTTAGTTGACCTTTGAGGGAATAGGCTTTAGGACATATTCTCGTGGGTTGTTTTTTTTCTTCTCTTTTGGTGATGAGTCCTCAGAATCTATAGGCACAACTTAATTCGTTTATGCCACTTTGTTATCAATGTTTTTGTCTTTTCGTGAGGTCATCATGACTTTAACCTCTTCATACTAATAGTAAGACGACCCGCCCCATATCCAGAGGCGACCTATCTTAAGAAATTGAACATAAATATTAAAATCATCTTATTAATGAGAATTCTACCGAAATTTCGGCAGAACCTCCCCTAAATATATAACATTCCCAAACCTGCAATTACAACACAAGCACTTCCAACTCATTTATTATACAGTAAACTACATCAACCCAATCTCATCCGGTGACATATCCAATAATACACATGTTTCATAATTCATATATCACATTCCTAGTATAATTCCAAATTATGATAATTATACATTAACCAAAAGAAATAATTAATCTATAGCCTCAAACAACCTCAGTGGCCCAAATGACTCCAACTATGTACAGTTGTTGGATTAACTGTTGTACCTGTAATCTCCTGGGGGGAAAAATATAATAAAATTGAATGAGTATAAAACTCAGTGAGCTCAGTAAGTGGATAGTAGCTTTTAAAACATAAAATACTTTCAAAAAGAAATACATCACTTGTATAATTACTTTTCTCAAACAAATATATTTTCATGTAAAAACTTCTTTCATTTCAATCATATTTTAAACACAAATATATTTTCATATTGCCACAAAATCAAGAAAAACATCTCATATTGAAATATTATCTCAAACTGAAATATCAAATACTAAGTAAAACAAATATCCTAAAACAAATACCCAAGGGAATAATCTAGTCTCATTCGGACCTCAACGGAAGGCAATGATGTACTATTTGAATACCATCATGCCCGGAGCTACACGGATAGATGAAAGGACGTACCATCTCATGCTTATCAGCATAACTCATACCCGGATCTCAACGAACGTGCTATGATGCACCATCTTGCGACATCTTGTCCGGACCATCCAGTCTCATATCTCAATATCTGTCTGCATGCATATGCCCCAAGGATGAAGCGCCAAACACACGACTCAAAGCCTATATGTGTGTTCAGACGGGCCCCAAAGGTCTTCTATCTCATCTCATCTGGAGGGAACAGGTATTTGCTTAAAACTTAAAAATCATGATCGAAATCATTATATATATACACTTTAAATCATGCTTTAAATCATATTCGAAATCAATATATCTCATGCCCAAGATCCATCATATACTCTTTAAATCATGTTCAAAATCAACATATATACACTTTCAAATCACGCTCAAGATCAAATCATATACTCTTAAAATCATACTCAAAATCCACGTAAAAGCACTTTAAATCATGTTCGGAAATCAATCATCTCTTTTACTATTTTAAGATCGATACGGAGCATAATTAAATAAATATAATTTAACGAAATATTTATATGGAATAAGCATTTAATTTCAGAGAACCATTTAATGAAAGCACTTTAAATATTCAATTCGTAAACAAGCCTTACTATATAAAAATCAAATAATTTTAATATATTCCACTCACAGTGACAAACTTAGACTCGGCTATCACCCAAATCCGCAGGTAGATTCTCATCCGCAGATCCACCTATTTTACAGAAATAATATAATTACTTTCTATAATTATAATTCGAACTAATCTCGCAAAAATAACGCTTAAAATAAACATTCGTCCTAACATTACAACTCTCAATTTTTCCGGCTTACCGTATTAATCTCGTATTCGTAATTTACTAATATAATCCGAAATTATACTACCCTCAATTTCATAATTTACTAATTTACCCTCAACATCATAAAATTACCAATTTATCCTCAATTCAGATTACAAAATCACCCTCAACGTTAGAAATTACCAAATTACCCTCAGTACGCAAAATTACCAAAATGCCCCTACGGTCAACGTTGATCGAAATTCACCCAACGGCGGTGGGGAAGCTCGAGCTAGACACTTCTCATCGAGATGAGTCCAACGGTGCTGGTGGTGTCCTCCCACGCACGGCGGCGAAGCCGGATCAAGCTCGTGAAGTCGCGGCTCCTTAGGGTGTTCGATCGGCGGTAAATCGGCCTCCTCGATGCCGGTGACTGGTCGGGAATGGAAGATGGTGAGGTGAGGAAGCTTTTCCAACCGGTGGCGCGGCAAAAGACGGCCGGAATCGCCGGCGATCGTCAGCGTAAACCTACGGAAATTTCGAGCTTCACCGGCGGCTTTGCACGCGTTTTCCGGCAACAAGAACGGCTGGGGGTGGACGGCCAGCTCACAAGCTTCTGTTTGACACCTTGCTCGGCCGGTGAGGTGGCCGAAAATGGGAGAAACTGGCAGGTCGGTTTCGCGGGTTCGGGTCGAGTCAGCGGGTCTCTCCTCTCTCTCTCAGTTTTTCTCCAAATTTTCACCCGATTTTCTCCTTTTATAAACACCCACAAAATATCAACTAGACCCCCTCATGATTTATCACATAAACCCCCTCTTAATTTATCACATAAACCCCTCTTAATTTATTTATTCAAAAAAATACATAAAGCAAATGCATATGTTACAAATAGTCTGAGCTTATACTTACTTCATGTACTCCTTAGAAATCGGCATTAGGTGACTTGAAAATTTACTATTTTTCAACGGTCATTGTTAAATTTTGAATTGAAGAAGCAAGTTGACCAACTATCTTTTCAAGCTTTGAAATCAATTAGGCTTGTAAATTGAAGCCAGCTCTCATCTCATTCTATAACTTGTCAATAGTACGATTCTATTGTTCGATTATAGAGTAAACCCAATTTTTGAAGCTTTGCAATACCTCCTCCTATGGTTTGGGTCATGAGTCTTTCAAATTTTCATTGTACTATCTGAATGGTGGTTGAGGGACTTATAGTGTTAGAGCTGCTATTCTGTTATGTTATAATCCTTGAAACATGAAAAGTAGGGATGGTCTATCTAAGATTTTAAGTATTCGAGTAAGGATTATTGTTGGTTGCTTTCCTAACGTACAAGTTGCATTGGCTTGATTTTAGTATGAATCTTGGTCATACTAGTTAAAAGTATGTGGCTCTGTTGATTTGACAGCTTTTAGTAATGCTATTTGGCGAGAAAGTCCTTTAATTATATCTTTGACTTCCTTGATTTTTGATCTTAACTCGCTAAAGTGAACCTCATTGACTCTTTTGATTCTTTTAATAATCTTAAGTGATCGGTTTCACTGTTGGGAATTATTTGCTTGTCACATGAAAAAATCTCAAATCTCAAATCTCTAATGAGCTTTTAGACATCAGCTCTCCTCTATTTGTCGCCATTAGCCATTCTTGCACATATGGCAATAATCCTTTAAAAAACATAGTAGTATTGGTGTCATTTCTAGTACCCATGGTGCGAACACTTCAAGAGTAGCCCATTGAATCGCTCCCATACTTCAAAAAATTACTCATCTTCACTTTAGGTAAATTATGAGATTTTCTTAGGAATTGCAACAGTTATATATACTGGAAAGTACTTATTTAAAAATTTAATAATCATTTGTTCGCATGATGTAATACTATTAAAAAAAATGTATTGAACCAAGAATGAGCTCTATCTTTAAAAGAAAGTAGAAACAATCTAAGCTTAATATCTTCATCTAAACATTCTCATGTTTAAAAGTTTGACAAACAGTATGAAAATCATTCAAATGATTGTATGGGTCTTCATATTCTAGGCCATAGAAGGCAATTTAGCATACTAGGTTTTAACTCGAAACTCCTAGTAGCTACATTTAGGTATCTTATGTAGGATGTGTTTAAATGAGCTAAAGGACTGAAGTAGTCCTTAAATAGCCTCTCATGTGATGCTTGTGGTTATTGTTGTAAATCCATTTCAACTTTATCCACAATTTCAACTTATGATGCGATGCGTTTATGTTTGCGATGTGTCTTTTGTAGTTCGAGGTTTATGAGTTCTAAATCATGTAACAGTGACATTCGACTATACATGCAAAGAACATGTAAAAAATCAAAATTGAAAATAAAGAGAGGAGAAATTACAATACTGACCTTATTACGCAGTTATAGCCTTACTATGAAAACATACTTAAGTGCTATGAATGTACAAAAAGAAGAAAAAGACAATTGTAATAAAATAAATCAACTGAGATTAAAATAAATTAATAGGCAGTTGAACCGGCCATATAAATTAACAAAATAAAAAAGAAAAATAAAATGAAAATTAAATTATAGAAATTAAAAGAAAATTACGAGAAAACAACTATATAAAAAGTTTTTTGCACAATAAAGAAAATTGACACTACTAATTAAAATGACTCTACTAATTAAAATGACTTACCTTCCCAAAAACGGTTCAAAAAATTTATTGTGCAAATTTTATTGAACTCATAAGTACATTAATATATTGCAGTATAGATTAATAGTGACGAGTGTCAATCTCACGAGAAGTAATTTCAATTATGTATAGTTATTATTATTATTATTATTATTATTATTATATATATATATATATATAAATTATTTATTTATTTATTTATTTTTTAAATGGGCTAGTGATGAAGGTTTTGGTATATTTTATCCTAAAATTTAAATTAAAATGACATAAATTAATTGGAGATTACAGAATGTAATAGAGTACTTGAGTCTCAGGATTCACACTCAATATTTCACCATGTGCTTAGCATTCCCTTTCTGTTCCAATTAATTTATGAGGGGGTATTTCCACTCCTCCTAAGCCTAACTCTGATAAATATGGTACCAAGTATTCATTGTGACAAGAAAAATAATCTTATGTTAAATATAGTATCAAGAATATATTGTACTCGATATTAATAATCCAACTGTCGACAAGGTAGCAAGACTATCCACCAATTAACCCAGATGAATTTTCTATCAACAATGATTCAAAATGAACCACATAAATTAGAAGAAAGTTTTTCTCTAATAAATCTAGTGTAAAGTGCTCACCGTACTAAATAGTAATAATCTTGCACTAGTAATAACTTGTATACTAGTGTAAAATCTAGATAAAATTATTACTATCTGTCAATGGTAAGTCAAAACAGCTTAAACAAATCAGAGAAATAAAAAATAAACTTACCAAATTAAGCCTATGGATCATGTTGAGGCTTCACTTTCAACCGAAGCTTGAAACTAAATTAGTTACCCATTTTATAACTAGGGGTGAAATAAAAATTTTATTAAAATACGTAGAAAATACAAGATACATAAGGAATTATAGAAAATGGAGCTCAGAAATGGATTCAGGGGTGTCAAATTAAGGGAAGGTAGTCCCCATTTATAGATATAATGGGTAAATCATGGCCATCGGATGAAAACTATTTGATTGCACATGATTACACCACTTGGCACTCTCAGATTGGATGGAACACGTCACCGGGGCTGTTATTCCATGTATACACATGTACAATATATACGTTTTTTGGTGCACTCATATTCTACCACGTAATTAGTCAATGCCAAAGTCAATAAATATGATTCAATGTATTACACATATTATAAGCTCATTTTCTAATCCAATAGTATTCTGCCACGCCATCAACCAATGCCATGTTAGCTGTCAATGAAATGTTAGCAATCAGCACTATGTCAGTCTTTTTTGGGGTCAAATAAAAAGTTGCCATGTCATTCAGTCAATGCCATGTTAGCAAGGCCCATCAAATTTTAAAATTATGATTTTACCTCTTAGCCCATCCTAAAGTTTTTAATTGTCCTTAGTTTAAAAATATTGCCTATTTTTCTATTCATACTTTATTTTTTCTAAAATGGCTAAAATGCCCCTAAAATACATAAAATACACAAACTTATTCAATCACAGTTCAAGAGACTTAAAATGTATAAAAGTAAAGATGTTAGTGAGACTTAGAGTTTAAAACAACGATTTTACCCTTTATAAATATACACTATCTAGCACTCAACACACACCCTACTAGGTTATTGTTAGTCCTTCGCAAATGAAGCAAAACAATTTAAACAAACAATGAAGTCTTTTTTTTAAGACAATTATGTTTACTTCTTCACAATTTCCTTTATGATGGGATTCAACCTTCTCTCTTACTCTATAGAGTAGCTAAAACAATCCTCCAACAGAATTTTATGCATACAAATAGAGGGGTTAAATCCTTTAATATCTACCATGGTCTATCCAATAGCCTTCTTGTATTTTTTCGATAAAGTCGCTAAGCTCTACTCTTTCTCTGCATTTAAAGAAGATGAAATAATTAAAGGAAGTGTGTTATTATCACCAAGATAAACATATTTTAAATATGATCGTAAAGGTTTTAATTCTAGAATAGGGTGTAACTCAATAGAAGGAACTAATAGTTTTTCTTTTTTATATGATAAATCAAGTAACTCAAATTACTTGTTATATCTAAATTTTGTCAGCTACTTCAAAGTCTCGATATTCATCTTTAACTTCTTCAAATGCTACAACATTAATTTCTTCTCTACTGCAGTAATTGTTTAATCTCTTTGCCACAACAAAGACCGCAGCATTGATAAATTACAATCTTTAATCCCTTTAGGACTCTTCACGGCTTCTAGCACATTGAATGTCACTTTTTGATCATTAACACTCATAGTTAATTCTTTTTTTTATATATCAATAAAAGTCTTTCCCGTGGCCAAGAAAGGTCTACCTAAAATGATAGACACTTCTTTATTAGCTTCAAAATCCAACACTATGAAATCAACTGGAAAAATAAATTTTTCCACTCTCAATAATAATCCTTCCATCTTTCAAACTGGATAGGCATGAGATCTGTCAACAAGTGGCAAGGTCATTATTGTTGGCCTTACTTCTCCAATCTCTTGTTGCTTGGACATTGATATAAATGCATTAGATTGATGCTAGATCTCTAATCAAAAAGTGCTTTGCCACTGTATTTATTTCCTATAGAGTATGGAATTGTGAAACTTTCTGGATTCTTCAACTTTTAAACCATCTTGCACTGAAACATGTGGCTATATTCTTGTGTCCAAGCTACTGTCTCAAACCCTCCCAGCATTTTTTCCTTCATTATAATATATTTAAAGAACTTTACTAAATTTGGCATTTGCTCAAGAGCTTCCAGAAAAGGGATATTGATGTGTAGTTAGTTCAATACTTATAAGAATTTACTGAATTGGTTGTCTTCTTTCAGCTTCTAAAATATTTGAGGACATGGTGGTTGGTGCCAAAATTGTTGAGTTCTAACAAGTTATGCAAATTACTTCTCTTTTGGCATACTCTAGATTAGTGCTACAACATTTTCATCACTAGGTGCCTAGTGTTGCGCAAATTTTATTGAACTAGCAAGTGCACGAATTTATTGAAGAATTAATTAATGTTGACGAATGTCGATCCTACAAGGAGGTTGATTACAATTATGTCGAGTTATTATTATTATTGTTAGTTTTAGTAAAAGATTAATTTTATTTTGTCCTAAGATTTAAATTAAAATGACGAGAATAAATTGAGAATTAATAAATGCAATAAAGTGTTTGGGTCTCAGGATTCATACTTAACATTTTACTATGAGCTTAATATTTTTTTTAATTCTAACTAATTTATGACGGGGTATATCTACTTCTCATAAACCTAACTCTAATAAATGTGATATCAAGTACTCATTGTGCTAGGGAAAATAATCATTTCTCAAATGTGGTATTAAGAACATGTTGTGCCAACTAATAATAATCTAATTGTCGACAATGTAGCAAGATTGTCTACTAATTACCTTAGATGAATTTTTTGTCAATACTAAGTCAAGAATTATGATATAAATTAGAAGGAAGTTTTTCTTTACTAAATCTAGTGTAAAGTGCTCACCGTCTAAATAGTAATAATCTTGCACTAGGGAGCTAATATATTAGTGCAAAATCTAGACAAAATTATCACTATCTGTCAATGATAAGTTAAAACAATCTAAATAATTTAGAGAAAGTGAAAATAAATTTACTAAATAAAGTCCATGGATCTTGTTGAGACTTGACATTTAACTCAAGATTAAAAATAAATTAGCTACTCATTTTATAACTAATGGAAAAATGAGAATTTTATTAAAATACATAGGAAATTCAAGATATAGACGAATTACAGAAAATAAAGCTTAAAAATGGATTCAGGGGTATCAAATTAAGGTGGTAGCCTCCTATTTATAGATACAACGAGTAAATTACGACCATCAGATAAAAATAATTCAGAAGCCTAGGATTGCGCCACGTTCACTCTCAAATTGGATGAAATACGTTACTAGGGCTATCATTCCATATATGTACATATACGATATACGTGTTTTTCAGACCACTAATATACTGCCATGTCATTGGTCAATGCAAAATTCAACGTGTATGATTTAGTACATTACATATATTGTAAGCTCATTTTCAATCCAATAGGCTTCTGAAACATCATTCGTTAATGCCATGTCAGTGGTCAACAACACGCCAGCAATTAATACCATGTTAGCAAGGTCTACTAAAATCTTAAAATTATGATTTTGTCCTTTATTGTTGTCTAACTTTTTGTTTATTATGAAATAACTAAAATACTCGTGAAATATATAAAGTACTCCAAAGTACAAACAAACATATATAATCAAAGTACAAGGGACTTAAAATTCTTAAAAGTAGAGATGTTAGTGAAACTTAAAGTGTAAAATAATAATTTTACTCTTTATAAATGTACACTCTCTAGCACTCAACACCTGGTCATCATTTTCTGTAGATGTTGTAGCATTATTATTCTCATCAGTGTTTTTTAAAGTGGAAGGTTGTGGTTACTCTTCAACTTGAGGTTTACAAATTTTATTGAACTCACAAGTGCATGAGTCCATTGAAGTATAGATTACTGGTGACGAGTGTCGATGCCACGAGGAGGTAGATTTTTAATTATATAGAGTTATTATTATTCTTTATTATTTAATGTACTTGTTGTAAAATTTCTTAGTTTATTTTATCCTAAAATTGAAATGAAAATGGTGGGAATAAATTGGGAATTGATCAATGCAATAAAGTGCTTGGGTTTTATGATTCACACTCAACATTTCACCATGGGCTTAATATTTAGTTTTTAGTTCTAATTAATTTCTAAGGGGAGTATTTCCGCTCCTCATAAACCTTACTCTAATAAATATGACATCACACACTCATTGTGATCTTATATTAAATGTTGTATCAAGAATACATTGTGCCAAGTAATAATAATGTAACTGTCGATAATGTGGCAAGACTATCCACTAATTAACCTTGATGAATTTTATGTCAATAATGAGTCAAGACCCATCACATAAATTAAAGGGAGGTTTTTCTCTAATAAATCTAGTTTAAAGTACTCACCGTGCCAAATAGTAATAATCTTGCACTAGGGAGCCGGTATACTAGTGTAATATCTAGACAAGATTATTACTATCTGTCTACGATAAGTCAAAATAATTTAAATAAATTAGAGAATGTGATAATAAACTTACCAAATTAAACCTATAGTTCATGTTGAGACTTCACCTTTAACCCAAGCTTAGAAATAAATTAGCTACTCATTTTATAACTAAGGGTAAAATGAGAATTTTATTAAAATACATGAAAAATATAAGATGGAGAAGGAATTATAGACAATAGAGCCAAAAAATGGATTAGGGGTATCAAATTAGGGGGAGAGCCCCTTATTTATAGATATAACGAGTAAATCATAACCATCGAATGAAAATAATTCAGATGCCTAGGATTGAGCCATGTGGCACTCTCTGATTAGTTGAAACACGTTACCAGGCCGTCATTCCATGTATATGCTTATACGGTATGCATGTCTTTTAGTTCACTAATATTCTACCATGTCATCGGTCAATACAAAAGTCAACAAGTATAAGTCAGTGCATTGCATGTATTGTAATCTCATTTTTTGGTCCAATAGACTTCTTCCAGGTCATCCGTCAATGCCACATCATCGGTCAACAATATGTCAGCAGTCAACAACACGTCAGCGTGACCCACCACAATCTTAAAATTATGATTTTACTATTTATGTTCATCATAAGGTTTTCAGCTGTTTTGAGTTAAAAAATACAGCTCGTTTTGCTGTTCAACTTCTTGTTTATTAGAAAATAGCAAAAATACCCTTGAAATACATAAAGTATTAAAAAAACACAAAATATATATAATCAAAGATTAAGGGACTTAAAATACATAAAGGTAGTGATGTTAGTAAGACTCGGAGTGTAAAATGATAATTTTACCCTTTATAAATATATACTCTCTAGGACTCAAAAAGGTTTTTCTTGGGTTGAAGTGGGCTCAACTCTTCTTTTTGGTACACTAAATTTAATGTTAACATCTTTTTTAGATCTCAAGTTAATTACCTTGCAGTGCACTTTCCCTTCTCTTCTTGGGACCTTTGTACTATTTAGTAAACTACTTTGAGCTCTGTTGCTTAATGCTGTAACAAGCTACCTCATCTGATTCTCTAGATTTCTTAAAGATACTACTTGAATTTAAACAAGAGCTTCATTCATCACAATATACTATTTAAGCAGAGCTTTAAGAGGTATGAATTGATTATTGGTGGTGTTTCTTTGCCCTTAATTTTACTGCTAAAATCTAGCTCTTAGTGTAGTTCTCTTCTGTTCGCTAGGTGTTGTAACATATTGATTCCAGTTCTGATTGCCCCATGAGAAGTTTGGATGTTCCCAGCAACTTAGGTTATAAGTATTTAAATAAGGATTTTTTTGCTTATTATAATTACCCATATAGTTGAATGAAGCAAGATTCCTAGGACAATTATAAAAAAATTCTTCTCGATATTAAACACAAGATACCTCAGTAACTTTATTGATAGTTACTAGAGTAGTACACATAGCTTTCATCATGTTTATCAATAATGCTATTTAGACTAGTAATACTATCAAAGTATTTACAATGTGAACTCTTGTTGTTCCTCTTACTGTATCTTGCCCAGTAGATGGTCACTAGTAGCATAAGCCTCATTGGAAGACTTAGATAACAAAGTCCTACAGAAGCATCTACCATCAATTTAGTACTTGGGTTCAAACCATTATAAAAAATTTCCAACTAAATACAGCAAGGAATACCATAATAAGGACATTTCCTAAGCAACTTCTTAAACTTTCCTATGCATCATATAACTTTTATCTTTAATTTAATGAAAAGAAGTAATCTTATTCTTTAGTTTTGCGTTCTTGGTAGGTGGAAAGTACTTTATTAAAACTTTTTCAGCCAAATCATTCTATATAGAGATGGAATTAGGCGGTAAAGAGTTCAATTATACTCTTACTCGATTCCTTAGAGAAAATGAAAAAAAAACATTAATCTTAATGCTTCCGGTGATGCTCCAGTAATCTTGAAAGCATCACTCACTTCCAAAAATAGCTTAAGGTAAAGATGAAGATCTTTTTATGGCAACCCATTAAACTAGCCCATGATTTGTAGTATTTGGAATATCACATTCTTAAGCTCAAAATTATCAGCTTGCACCTTAGGCCTTATTATTCCCAAATGTATTGTTTACAAAGTTAGTGTAGCATAATCTCTTATGGCTCTATCCTTGTCATCAGCCATGTAGATGATATTGTTATTTTCTGGTTGCCTTTGGCCATTTTACCTTTTGGACTCTTTGTGCATTAACTGGATCTATTTTTCCTTATGGATTTAAGTCTCTCATGTTTTTCAAAGCTGCAATGTCAGCTACTAATCCTAGTCCTTTATGCTCTTTCTTTAGTCTTCTTACTATCTTTTTTATCTCTAGATTAAACTGAAATTCCACTAGTTTAAATTTGCGCATGTAAGGACAACCATGTCAACACAGTAAATAGATCAAAAGAAAACTAAAATTCTCACTAAATAAAAAAAAATTCTTCAAAACACACAATATGCACTCAATCCCCAATAATGATGCCAAAAACTTGTTGTTTGCTTGCTTGTGAATGTGTTATAAAATGTACAATATATGTCAATATGCAAGTGGACATAATAAGTAATATAATAATGAGTATTCAGATCATCTCTACATAGATTGATGTATTGAGAATTGCTACAATAATCTTATAGTGCAATTTTAGTGAAATAATAAAATGAGAATAGTTATTAAGATTAAAGAACTAGTGGAATTAAAAGTACAATAAACTAAATGCAGTAAAAAAAATGTTACATCACACACAAGGATATACTCAATGATAAAAAGGGTAATTGGATTCTAATCTCACTTAATGGTTATTGATTATTTTTCACTTAAGATTTAGTTGCTACAACATTTACTATAGTATTAGGTAGAATCACTCATGCATCCTCAACTGTCGCTTATTGGATATCTTATATTTAAAAGCAACCTAACAACAACCAGTTGTTAAGCTAACATTTAAACATGAAATTACACGTTCTAAGTTTTATTTACCCTATAACGTGAATGACTTACTATGTCTAGTTCATCACTAATCTTAGATTAAGCATGAATCTATTCAAAATGAGATTAACTTAACTTGAGAAACCCAATCTAAAACTATGTATTGTCTTGGTTAGTCCACTAGATTAGACTTTTGGGAGGCTCTTCCCTATCTTGTATCTATGTAATGGGTGGTCAGTCGAAATAGAAATTTGTAATAAATAAAACCAAGATAAAATGCTATAACAAAAACTAAGCAATGCACATATATATAAGTTATATAACCATTAAGTTCATTTAAAATCTAATTACTTAAAGGTTTAGCTCATGATAAGCTTTAAAACATTAACAACATAAGAGTATGTCATCAAATACATCATTAAAAAGTGATATTTAAAGCAAACAAATACAAAAAAAAAGTTGAGATACAACAAGGATGAAAGTGTCACTCTTCGGTTATGGAGTAACTCCTCTGTTGCTACTCTACAAAACTTGTTTGAGTCTTGGTTTTGTGGGTGATGGCAGTGGTTGATATTGAATAAGTGTAGTTGATATTGGATGAGAGTATGGATGATTGGAAAATAGAGGTGATAATAGAGATCGGTTAAAGATGATTGTAGATGATGTGCTTCTTTAAAATAAGTCATTTTATATCTTGGAATTAGGGTAACCTTAAGAGAAAATGAGAATGCTTGTCACTATTTGATAACTTAAGACCACATGATATTTTGTATTCTATCTGCCACTAATTTTTCTGCACTATACAGTGGCAGTGTAGTAACAATTGCAGCAGTTATTATCTGCTAACGCGTGGCTGGCTGGACAATTTTTATCCATTTATTTTGGTCTTGAATTATTGTAGCAATTTCCTCCAGTATTCTCTTTGTTTCAGGCTTGATTTTATTAGTGTATAGACCAGTCTTTTGTCATTTTCTACAAGCCTGTTACTACAGCATTGTGATTATTCTTCTGCAATATCCCTTATTAGAGAAAAAGCTTTAGGGTCACCTACAGTTATGCATAAAGTGAGGGCATGAAATAGCCTTTCACACAATATTTTATTATAGCTGTAACTAAATACATGTGCATGCAAAATATAATTTAAAATATAATAAAGCTGTCATTTACTCTCTAAATAATGTTTAGGTCCAGAAACATCATGATAACTCTCATTTCATAGAGTTATTAGTATGGTAAGTAGATTTATGGCTAATCCAGAGCATGAACATTAGAGAGTAGTATAGTGGATAATGAGGTATCTGGGGGGCACTTTAGAGTTTGGTTTAGTAAATGGTGAATCAAAAGAAGAAGAATTCACGTTGGTTGGTTCTGTTGATTTTGACTTTAAAGGGAACCATAATAAAAGAAAATCACAATAAGTTATTTGTTCGTTGGGGAGTTGTGTTGTAAATTGGAAAGCAACATCACAGAGTGGAGTTGCATTGTCTACAACAGAGACTAAGTACATAATGCTGCATAAGCTTTCAATGAGGCCATTTGGTTAAAAGGAATTGTCATTGATTTGGGAGGAAAACTATTGATGCTGTTTTCTGCTCGCTCCTAAGTGACGCTGTGAACTTCTGCTCGTCGGATGCTTGAGCAGGATTTCTCAGTGACTCATGCCTTTCTCCGTTTACTGGAACAGTGATTTCCTTCGACCTGCGCTCACAAAGAATAGTGTCAAGGGTCGCCGGGTGTTTTTCCGGCGAAAACCCTCCGACGCTCAAGTCAGTAATCGGGTTGATTCTTTTGGTATGCCTCTTGGTTTGAGAGACTGAAAAAGATAGGGCGTTTCAAGGGTAAAAGTGATAGAGGGAGTCTCAGTTTTTGGTGGCTTTGTTGGAGTTAAAATGTTTTAGATTTTTAAGAAGGAAAATATGGTAAGGAAGAAGAGAATCTCAAAGGTTTAAAAGAAAAAGAAAAGAATCTGGCTGATATTTATCCTCCTATTTTTCTGGCCTTGTTTGCCTGGATAGTACCCCTCCGCATTAATTGTGCCTGGGCCCTTCTAATAGCTGGGGTTGCCACGGCACGCCTTGGGGACGTGGGATATCATGTGGGTATGGGTTCTCATGACCCAATAATGGTGTCGTGCACGCGTGTATGAAATGATGACACTGTAGAGGTGTGCACAGGCCATCAGTAACAGTGACGAAGCCCTACGGCGTGAGGTGCCTACCAAGTATTGATCATCGTGTCAAGTTGTCGGGAGGAGGGGTCATCTTATTTAAGTCGGCTCTGCTCGAGCCTTGACTCCCTCGGTGTTTTCGACGACGTGGCTAGATCCTGCTCTCAGGTTAGAGGATCTCGATCAGGAAGAGAAGGTCAAGGCTCGACCAGCCTTGGAACACTTGACCTCGACCAGCTTTGATACTTAGCGAGGGCATCTTCGTGCTAGCGGTCAGATCTTCTACTCTGGCTGGGTTGACCTCGAGGGGTCTGCTCGGTATTACCCAAACACCAGTCCTCTAGTTTCTAGTCTTTTAGAGTGAAACGAGATAAGACTGGAAACTTTTTGTTTGAGCAGGCTTCCCCACTCTTTTTACCTTCTCATGTTGAGCTGTCTGACTTTTCCATCACCTCATATTTAATGCAGGACACGTGGGTGGATCTGGGCCGTTCATTTGAATTTTGAAGAGGCAGTTACTTGAACAGTCGCGTCCCTTTAGTAACGTGCTATCTGTTGACATGACTTGCTTTCCAACCTTTGCTTAAACCAGACTCAGTCGCCTGCAAGTGTTTCTCGCCTCCCTTTCTGCCTTCGCTGCCATCTGCCGTCGTCGAATCTATCTCAGGTATAAACTCTTCTCACTCTTCTCGTTCTCGTTCTTTCCATTTTCTAGGTTTCTAGTTCCCATTTGGTAAATTGTGTCCCTAGGAAAAATTTCAGACACTTAGCAACCTCGTTGGATGTCCCCTGAAGAGTCATCTTCTTTGAGTGACTCCGAGATCAATAGGGGGTTTCTAGCGAGAGACCCAAGCCCCGAATGGGTCGAGACCCGGTTGCAATAGGGGCATAGGGCCGGCCAGAGGTCAGAGGCTGAGTCATTTACTATTGACAATATGATGTGTGAGACTTCACACCAAGATCTAGACCGGCTTAAGGATATGTACCACATTCTGGCCAGTGTGAATCTGCGTCTACCTGGCAAAAGTAACACGCCCAGCCATCCTCCCCGGTACTGCCTGACAAAAGTGACACGCCCAGTTGTCCTCCCCGGGGGTATGTCACCCTTTATTTAGAAAGCTTCAGGTGGGGTGTTAGGTTGCCCCTTCAACCCTATTTGTCCAGGTCCTATCCAAACTGCGTCTAGCCCCGGGGTAGCTGAACCCAAATTGGTTGAAGGTTCTATTAGGGTTGTATTTTTTTGTGGGGATGGTGTAACTTGGGTGAGCCATCGATAGATGAGATAAAACATCTCTACCAGTTGAAGAGCAGTCCAAAAGACGTAGGCTGGTACTATCTCACCTCCAGTTTGAAGGGCAAGAAACCCATCGCTGACCTCCCCACCTCTAATGGCAATTGGAAGGGTAAATTCTTCTTTGCCAGGGGAGATTGGGGGCAAGCAGCTTCTGCTGTTGAGGGTGTTCCTCCAATTCCCTCTCATTTTTTCACCCCAGGTCGTCTGCTGCTCATTATATTTCTTACTTTAGCTTTTCTGCTAATACCTTTCTCACCATTTTTTCCTGGCTATTGTTGCAGTATCTTGGACCTTCAGTCGCGTATCAATACTGCTCTAGACAACGCGAGCTCGTGCTGGGAGCTACTCACACTCACAACCTTATTGAGTTTAGCCTTATTTCAGGGGAAGAAATAAGTGGCATCCTTTCTCGACTGAAGAGGCCCCTGAGTACAGCAGAACGTCCGAGCAGCTCCTTCGCTCTACTCAAGTAGCCTAGAGTTGATCCTGCTGCCTCGCCAACCAGAGTTGCTCCTTCTGCTCGAGAGGGTGAGCGATCAGCAGAAGGGACAACTCGAAGGGGCTCGAGAGCTGTCGTTCCAGTCCGGTCTCGAGCCGGACGTTCTCAAGAGCAGCAGCAGCCCATTGTTGCCGACCCCTATGTCATGGATTTTGCTAGGCATAAGCGAGCTGGCCAACATATTCCAGCGCCTCTCTTGCTACGCTACGGCTGCTTTCATCGCGTTTAAGACCAAGGCCATAGACTCCGACAGGAAGATTAGGGCTGATAATCAGAGCTTGAGGTAGAGGCTCGAGCAGAAAGATGAGGAAGCGGCCAAGCTCCGCATTAAGATCTCCACATTTGAGGAGAAGGCAGTTTTAGTTGAATCCAAGGCGTTGCAACTTGAGAAGGAGTTATCCGTGGTCCGGGATGAGCTGGTGAATGCTTGAACGGACATCAACGTGCAGAGGTCTGCCTTTGAAAAGACCCTGGAGGTAGAGGCTTCTCGTCTCCAACATAAGGTGGGTTCCTTAGAGAGCCAGCTCGCGGAGGAGTACAACAAGGGAGTGACCTTCAGCTACGAATGCCTCATGTCTATCCTAGGTAAGGAATACCCCAAATTTAATATGTGCAAGCTCGAGGTAGGTGTGGATACTTACATGAGCGAGCAGAATGCTCGAACTCAGGATGCTGCAAGGTCAGGAGAAGCCGCTCCTCCAACCGCTGAGACCTCTACTGCTGCTGCTGCCGACTCTGAAGTTGCCCCGTCCTCTAAGGCCCTAGCCCTCATTGCTAGCTCAACTGCTCCAGCCACTCAAGTGGCTTTGATGAAGAAATGAAGAACATATGTTCGTTACCTTGCCTTTGTGCTTTTATTTTTGTTCTACAATTCTCTGTGAGGTAGACTTTAAGCCTTTGCTTTATAATATTTAATAGACTTTAGGCCTTTGCTTTTCTTCTTTGAGCCTGTTCTGCTCGAGCCTTCATTTGGTTCACGCTTGGCACCGTCTTGCCTTAGGTTAGGCTTTGATACTTCGGGCCTTTGCATTTTTTCATTTGAGCTTATTCTGCTCAAGCCTGCTTTTGGCTCACACTTGGCACCGTCTTGCCTTAAGCTAGGCTTTGAGACTTCTAGCCTTTGCGTTTCTTCACGAGCTTATCCTGCTCGTGCCTGCTTTTGGCTCACGTTCAGCACCGTCTCACCTTAAGCTAGGCTTTGAGACTTCTGACCTTTACGTTTCTTCGCGAGCTTATTCTGCTCAAGCCTGTTTTTGGCTCACGCTTGGCACTGTCTCGCCTTAAGTTAGACTTTTAGACTTATGGCCTTTGTATTATTATAAGCTTCAACTTGCTCATATTGATTTAATATTGGAAGCGTTTTTCTTGCTTTTATTCATGTACAAGGTTTTACACACTTCTATTTTTGGAAAAAACTAAATATCACGGCTCACGCTACAAGGAAACTTACTGGAAAATTCTTCATCAAATTCTGCGCATTCCATGGCCTCTTGACTTCTCGTCCATCTGGGTAGGTCAACCTGAACGCTCCCGGACCGGCTATTTAAGAGACCTTATACGGACCTTCCCCGTTCGGGCCCAACACTCCTTGACTAGGATCTTTGGTATTCTGATTCACCCTTCTAAGTATCCAGTCCCCTACCACGAATCGATGGATGTGTATGTTCTGGTTGTAATAGCGGGCCACCCTCTGCTGGTACTCTGCCATCTTTACCGCAGATCTTTCCCTTTTCTCTTCCAACAGGTCTAAATTTGCACACATCTGCTCATCGTTTTGCTCCTTGTTGAAATAATCCATCCGATGTGTTCCCATCCCTATTTCTGCAGGGATCACTGCTTTGTGCCCAAATGCCAAGGAAAAGGGTGTTTCCCCCGTGGCGGTTTTGTACGTGGTTCTATAAGCCCACAAGATACCAGGTAGCTCATCAACCCAAGCTCCCTTCTGCTCGCCGAGTCTGGTCTTCAAGAGGCGTTTTATAGTCTTATTCACAGTTTCCACTTGCCCGTTAGCCTGTAGGTGTGATGGCGAGTAGAACTTTAGTTCTATCCCCATGTTCCTGCAGAAGTCTCTGAACTTGTTGTTGTCAAACTGCCTCCAGTTGTCTATAACCAGTGTGTGGGGGATCTCGTACTGCAAATCACATTTCTCCAAATAAAGTCAATGGTCTTGCTTTCTGCAATACTGCTCAAAGCTTCTACTTCAACCCATTTGGTGAAATAATCAATTGCCACCACGGCGTGTGTTGCAGACACTCTTTCTTTTAGCAGCGGTCTGATTAAGTCGATCCCCTATTAAGCAAATGGCCATGGTGAGTTTATCACTGCGAGGTTCTCGGGCGGCTGAGCCATGTAGTTGGCGAAGCTTTGACAATTCTTGCAGCTTTTGGTCTTTTCTTGCGCATCCTGGTGCATCCGGGCCAGAAGTACCCCTGCCTTAAGGCCTTAAAAGCCAGAGACCTTACACCTGAATGGTTCCTAAAAATCCCTTCATGTATCTCCCTAAGGACATAGTCAGCTTCTTCTTTGTCCAAACATCGCAGTAGTGGCAGGGTGTATCCTTGCCTATACAATATCCCATCAACCAGGTGTACCTTGCCGCTTGACACTTTAGCTTCCTTACCTGCTTCTTGTCGGCACGCAATGTTCCTTCATTGAGATAAGAGATAATCGGATCCATCCAGGTGTTATTCGTTGTTAAGCTCATTACCTCGTCCTCCTGCTCGATACTCGAGCAGGTCCTGATCTCCAATGGGATAGACTTGGGCATTATGGGGTCGGATATAGTGGCTATTCGCACTATCATATCCGCTCGAAAGTTTTCTCCCCTTGCGATCTGTTCCACTTCTACCACTTGGAATTTCTCTATCAACTGTCTTACTTTCCAAAGGTAAGCTTCCATCTTCTCGCCCTTCGCTTGGAAGCTTTCATTGAGGTAGTTTGCCACCAGCTGAGAGTCTGTTCGGAGTTTTACTTCTTCCGCCTTTACTACCAAAGCGAGCTTTAGTCCTGTAATTACGGCCTCGTACTCAGCCTGGTTATTGGTAGCCTTAAACTTGAGCTTCACGACATATTGTACTTCTACCCCTTCAGGGCTAAGAAGTACCATTCCTGCTTCTACTCCTTAGTCCCCACATGACCGGGGATCCTGCTGGGTGCTCGCTGTCCGCTTCTTTTTTTGTCTCTATACAGTCGACTATAAAGTCTGCTAGGGCCTGCGCCCTAATTATTGTTCGGGGCTGGTAGCTGATGTCAAATTCACTGAGTTCTACTCCCAATAAAGCTCTGCTCGAGTAATATATGGGTTATTGCACCCCAGACTCTTCCCTTACCAAGACTGAGCTCGTTGCCCATTGTGACATCGCCAAATACAAGTATAGAACCTTTGCTCACAGTGTTGACAGTAGTGGGGCTTTCATACGATATTTCCTTAAGAGCATAAAAGTCTCTTCCAAGTGCTTCGCATGCTCCTTTACATTCTTAGACTTAGTGATCATATCGTCCACATAAACTTCCATCGTGTGGCCGATCAGCGGCTTGAAAATCTTGTTCGCCTGTCTTTGGTAGGTTGTCCTCGCATTTTTCAGGCCGAAGGGCATGACCTTGTAACAAAATAGGCCCTAGTTGGTGATGAAGGTCGTGCATTCCTCAACTGGCCCTTTTCATAGGGATCTGGTTGTAGCCTGAGAAGGCATCCATGAAGCTGAGCAGGCCATGTCCTGTTGTGGAGTCCACTAATTGGTCTATTTTTGGCAATGGGAAGCTGTCTTTCGGGCAAACCTTGTTTAAATTTGTGAAGTCCACGCACATTCTCCATTTCTCACTTGCCTTATTTACCAGCACCACATTCGAGATCCATTCAGGGCACCTACCTTTATGAATCCTGCCTTAGCAGCTTCTCTACTTTGCAGTTCATGGCCTCATACCTCTCCTGGTTGACGCATCTCCTCTTTTGCCTTACCGACATCGCATCCTTCTTTATCGCCAGCCTGTGGCATGCCACTTTTTGGTCGATCCCGGGCATACCTTCATACATCCAGGCAAACACATCAGAGTGTGCTCGTAAACACTCGACCAGATTTTCCCTCAATGGCCCGCTAATGCTTGAGCTAATCCTGACCTTCCTCTCATGGTCGTCTGGCATTATCCCGATTTCTTCTAGCTCTTCAGTGGGCTCCTGCCTTTCATTTTTTGACTCTCCCCTCACGTCCAACGATGTCACTTGCATCGCTTCTTTGTTGCCAAGGCATAGCAGCTCCTCGCGACCCTTTGATTGCCCTTAACAACTCCCACAGCCCCGTTTACAAGGTACTTTAAGGCCAAGTAATGAGTGGACAACACCGACTAGCTAATTTTCATGAAGGGCCTTCCAAATATCGCTTGGTAGGGGCTGGCCTCATCCACTACCACGAAATCCAACATTATATTCTTCTCAAAGGGCCTCAAGCCCATAGTCACCACCAATTTAATGATCCCAACCTTCCCCCACCGAACCCCTTCAGAGAGGTGCTCATCTACTCTAGCCTTAAATCCGCTATTCCCAAATCATCGATTGTGGACTTGAAGAGAATGTCCACCGAACTTCCCGAATCCACCGGTATTCGGTTGATCTCCTTATTGGCAACATTTGCTTTCACAACCAAGGCATCCTCGTGGGAACAAGCACCCTCCTCGTCCTCTCCATGGGCACTGCCAGTTCTCTTCGTGACCATGCGGACTTCGCTAGCATTCTGTAGTTCTTTCGAGCCCTATTTGAATTTCCTGTCATCATGGGCCCCATGCTATTACCCTCACAGCAGGCGGTTCATGGTCCATGCCACAGGCTCGATCATCTTTCGCTCACTGCTGCTCGACTACTGGTTGTCCTCCTTCAATAAATTCATCCAAGTACCGGTTTCTAACCAAGTCTTCTACATGGTTCTTCAAATCTCGGCACTGCGACGTCGAGTGGCTGTAGTCGCCGTGGAATCGGCAGAACCGACCCCTGTCCCCCCTACTGGCTGGCTTAGACATTGGGGTCGGGGAACGCAAGAGATCTCGTTCCTCCATAACTTGGAACATTTCCTCGAGCGACACCTTCAGTGGGGTGTATTGTTTGTATGCGGGGCTCTGATCAACTATTTGCATCGCCCTATCCCGGGGAAAGCTTCCTGGGTGTGGGGGTAATGGGCGGTCGACTCTATTATTGTTCTGCATGGGCCGAGTTGCAGGCAGGTTGCAAGGCGGGTTGCCGCCGTACTGCCGATACTCCCTATAGTCCCAACTTAGGGACCCGCGAGGTGGAGCGGAAGCCACTCGTGGCTAAGAGCAACTCGTTCCTTTATTGCTCTGGAAATTGGTGTTCCCCGAGCAGGTCCTCCGTTCTCTTTCCGCTTCGTTCCACTGCTCAGCTCACTTCTCAGATTCGCGGCTTTTTCTTCCTCAATAACCATATTCATTTTCACCTGTTCATGTATGTCGGAGTATGAACGAATCAAAGGGCTTCGCAAGTTGTACCATGGCCTTCCTATCTTGACGAACTCTCAGAGGGACTCCCCCTCTCTCTGCTTTATCTCCACTAATTCCATCATGTTATCTTTGGGGGCCACCGCCCCCCGGATCTGCTCTGTAAATTCCCTGCACATTTGTTCAAAGCTCAAAATACTTTCCCGTGGTAGTTTACGGTACCACTCTCTCGCCCTCCCTTCCAAAGTAAGTGGGAAGGCCCTGCATCTTTGGGCAGCTGTTGATAATGTTTTCTGCTCGCTCCCAAGTGATACTGTGAACTTCTGCTTATCGGATGTTCGAGCAGGATTATTCACTGACTCCTGCCTTTCTCCGTTTACTGGAACGGTGATTTCCTTTGGCTTGCGCTCACAAAGAACAGTGTCAGGGGTCGCTGGGTGTTTTTCCAGCGAAAACCCTCCGACACTCAAGTCAATAATCGGGTTGATTCTTTTGGTATCCCTCCTGGTTTAAGAGACCGGAAAAGATAGTGCGTTTGAAGGGTAAAAGTGATAGAGGGAGTCTCAGTTTTTGGTGGCTTTGTTGGAGTTAAAATGTTTTAGATTTTTTAAAAGGAAAATATGTTAAGGAAGAAGAGAATCTCATAGGTTCAAAAGAAAAAGAAAAGAATCCTCTAACCTTGTCCCTCGGCTGATATTTATCCTCCTGTTTTTCTGCCCTTTTTTGCCTGGACAGCCGCCTTCCGCATTAATTGTGCCTGGGCACTTCTGATAGTTGGGGTTGCTGTGGCACGCCCTGGGGACATAAGATGTCAGGCAGGTATGGGTTCCCGTGACCCAATGATGGTGCCGTGCATGCGTGTATGAAAATTAATTAAGTAGATTTTAACTAAAACATGCATGCGACAGTGCTTTCGGAGGTCTTTTAGACTATTAATACAATATATAATAACTAAGTAATTAACACAGAGTGCCCTTTTTGTTATTGATTGTGTTTTAAATAATAACTTAAAAAATACTATAGGTTTCATAAGTTTTTCATCATAAAAATGTGAAATAAAATTAAATTAGTTTTCAAATCATACACAAACTTGAAGAAGTTACCATATGAAAAAAATAAATTTAAAGGGCTAAAATGTAATATTTACATTAAATTCGTAAAATTTCTATTAAATCCTGGCCACATAATGAAAAGAAAAAAAAAAAACACAGCCTAGATAAAATTATAGTAAATAATATCTAGATAAAATTAATTTGGACCATAGTGTTGAGAGTAGCCGTTGTTTTAGCAAATTTATTCACTTGTTTCTCCTTTCTCTTTACTTGACAAATGTGCAAATGTTGCCAACTTTTCCATGCCATAAAAGGACACAGCAAATCAGCAATTAATCTGCCACTCCATTTCATACTCACTCTTTTCTCTCTCTCTCTCTCTCTCTCTCTATTACTCTTCTATATCTCTCTAAATGAAAGCCTCACGCTCAGTGCCGCCATTGGCTTCTCAACAAATGGATGGGGTAATTTAACTTACGTCCTTGCTATGCTATTTTCTTATTGATTAATTCTCTAAGATCATCAACAAATTTGACGGCTTGCATAGCAAAGATCTGATATAATTTTGTTTAATTACCTTCTTATATTTCAACAATTTTAATTGAAATCGTAAAAGTATCTTAATTAACCTTGATGCAATCAACATTTGATGGAGAAAGCTAGGCCTAAAATTAAGGTCTATGATTCTCTCCTATATGTAACCTTTATCTGGTTATTATTTATTCATTTTAGATCACGTATAATGTGAGAAATAGACAACTTCCTTGATGAGAAAAAAGTCTTGCTCAAGGCTCATCCTTGCTTCCGAGTCTGAGTGATTTTCTCTTTCTCATTTTCATTTATTATTTAATTTTTATCCTCTTAATTTAACTTACTGAACATTATTATATTTCTTTATCTAAATTTCACTCTCAATGTATTCATCTTCAGGTTTTTATGTTATCCCTAAATCTACTATTGTAGACTTGTTTAGCTTCCGTTAGTGAACACTAATAAAGGATAATTGTGCATTACAGCCTCTTCCGTCAAGTGCAGCAACACATGGAGCACAAGATGCGGTCTGTCTGTTTAACTTTTACTTATTTTTTACAGTCAATTAAAGATACTGTCTACTGTGTTTTGTATAAGTGAATGTCTCCCAAATATGGTATCACTAAGAGAAAAAAAATGCATATCGAAATTTCATTAGGAAACTAAGGATCTCAATTTTTTTTTTAACAATAATTAGACCATAGAGAGTTGCACCTTTATGAAAAAAAAAATCTTCAAGAAGAACCTTCTAAAGATATATCTATTATTAATAGAGGAAAGTGAAGTACAAAAGAGAGCTCTCGCGAAGTATAAAATAAAAAAGGAATGAAACAAGATATGTTGCATGATCTAAAATAATCACCAAAACGTAAGTCAAAATTTGTTTGTATAATTATTGTGAAAAGAAAAAGGTTGTATTTATAGTTAAGATCATATGACAGTCGTCCATTTAATACTTATCGTTAGTATAAGACTGAATGTCATTACGTATCAATCATTACTTATTATCTGACATCCAGAATAATAATATTTGTTAAGGTACGTTTGGGAGCATCTACGCTACGACAGCGCAGCTGCTCCAGCCCCCTGATTTCAATGATTTTCCATGTAAATAAAGGAGTTGGAGCAGCTGCACTGCCCCAAACGCTCCCTTAGTGTATATATGTGGTATTGACTGTTTATCGTTAATCCATCTGGATTTCATAATTTACTATATATATTTGTCAGTTCATTGTTTATTATATTTTTGTGCAAAAAAATTATGATTTACGAAAGATATAATATTCGTTATGACCAATAATATTATGTCTATTTTTAATGTCAGAGTAAGTGCCCACAAATCTCTATTTTAACTGCATGAACTAATATAAAGTCACTGCATGCTTTAAACCAACTGATGTTTTTGTAGAAGCTCTTGGATATAACTTATTTTGTCTACAAATTACAAATTTGTTTCTTTTCTTTACAATATATGCCAATAGGCGACTAGTTGCATGTGTTTGACATCTCAAAAAATAATTTCATTTTCTTTTTCGCACGTTCATACACACACACACACTAATATAAATGACACATATAATAATTTTTTACTTATGCTGCCTCCATGAAAAGACAATCTTCACTCCTATATTTGTTTGTCTATTTAATTTCTTTGCATTTTGTAGAAGATAGAAGCTCCATGTAATGAGCTTCAGATCATCAACGCCGTACCTCTGAGGATGGCACCTCCTCCTGATCAGAAGCCAAAAAGGGGGAAGGGGCCTAGAAGTCCACTCATAGATGGCAGAAACATTGGATTGCCTGAAGGATGGATGTTCGAGCAGAGGCAAAGAACCAATCCTAATTAAAAGGGAAAATTTGACCAGGTTGGTTTCAAACTTCAATTTCTTTTACTAGGTTTTTGAAAGTTAAGTCTTGTAAAGAGAGCCGTTGATCAGATTGCACTTTGTTCACAATTCAGTGGAACATGATCATGAATTTTATTTTGTTATAATATGTTGATGCAGTTTTTCCCGCGTGCCTCAACAGTGCCTCGAACCTTCAAACAGTGCCTCCAAGCAGCTCGAGCAGGACTGTCTGAACCTTCTGCTCGCGGCTTCAAACAGTGCCTCGATCCTTCTGCTCGCGATAAGCTCGATCTCGAGCAGGATTGCCTCCTTCGTCCTGTTCCGCTGTCTTCTTCAGAACGGAGATCTCCCGATCCTGTACTCACAGAAAATAGGGTCAGGGGTCGCCGGGCGTGTTCCGGCGAAAACCCTCCGACGCTCAAGTCAGTAATCGGGTTGTTCTTTTTGGTATCTCCTTTAATGGAGGAGACCGGAAAGATGAAAGGGATATTTTTCGCCCTCCCTTTATGAATGAATATGGTGTTTTTTGAGAATCCAGATAAGAGAAATTAGCAAAGAACTTGTATCAACTTACGGATTCTTTCTGAATCAGATTTTCCAACCCTTTTCCGGATCAATTTCTTCAACCCCTTTTGCGGATTCAATTCTTCCAACCCTTGTAACGTTCCCCTTCGTTTCCTTTTATACTCCATTTTTCCCGCTCTTTCCATTTCCAGGCTGTCCACTCCCACGTTAGTGGTATCCGGGTCCCTCCGACGACCGTGGATTGGCGGAATATTCCCTAGGGATGAGCTACTGTTCTCTTAACCCGATTCACGTGGCCGATCACCATGTCGCAAGTCGCAAGTATAACACTGAGGCATGTGGCCACCCATGTATCACCACCACACCATGGGACCCGGTCGACATAAAGGTGTCGGGATTCCGATAAAACGGGCCTGGGTCTTGTCCAGCTATGCTCGTGGATCGTAATCTCGACGAAGGTGAAAGGTGTGCTCTGGGGACCCGCTCTACGCGAGCGGGAAGGAGTGCTCTGGCTCTCGACCTTGACCAGCTTTGACCTAGGACGACCTCGAGCTAGTCGTCCTCGGTGTCTTACTCGAGTTGGAAGGGCTTCGAGGGCCTCGTCCGATATTACCCAAACACCGGTCCCCGGCTTCTAGTCTTTTGAGTGAAGCGAGATAGACCGGAAACTCATGAATGATGGGTCGACTCGCTGCCTTTTACTCTTCCCCACGCTTCCCAACCTGCCTCCCACCTCGCTCATTTCACCTTTAGGCGGGACACGTGGGTCGATCCTAGCTGCAGCATTTGAAATTCGAAGGACGTGACCTAAAAGGTCGTGGTCCCTCAAACGCACGCCGCCAGAGAAGGGACGCTGCTCACCTCTTTAAGAATCCCCAACTTCTTCACTGTTCCTCTATTTGCTTACTTTTCGCTCAAACTCACAATTAATCTGCTCTCCGCCATCGCTCTTCTTCTTCCCGCCAAGGTGATTTCCGGCCAACCACACTTCCTTTCGTGTTCGTGTACAAGCCATTCTTCCGCTTCCCGCCACTACTGCTTTCTTCTCCCGCACTCCGCTAGTTCACACCCTTAGGAAAATGTCAAATCCCTCAGAGCCCTGTAGGATGTTGCCGGAGGACTCTTCCTCCTCTAGTGAGGCACAACCCCTTAGCATAATCCCCGTGAGGGATTCTAGTCCAGAGAGAGAGTTACCCGTGGTCGAGACCCACCAGCAAAGAAAGGACGAGGGCCACCAAAGGTCCGAACGTGGGAATACCCCATTGACCTCCCGAGGTGTGAAACCACTCCCTGACTTAGATAGACTTAGTGCACTTACAATATACCCGATAGTGTAGTTTTAAGGTCACGGGCAGGGTGAAATCCTCACCGTCCCCCAAGGATATACAACTTTCTACTGGAGTGCTTCAAATGGGGGGTTAGGCTGCCTCTCCAGCCTTATTTTGGCCGGGTTCTGTCTGGGTTCCGTCTGGCCCCTGGGCAATTGAACCCGAATGGGTGGAGGGCCGAACTCTTCGTTTTGTGGAAACGCTGTGTCCTGGGTGAGCCCTTGGTAGGGAAATCGACACCTCTACCACTGAAGTGTAGCCCAAAGGATGTCGGTTGGTATTACCTTACCTCCAACTGAAGGGTAAAAGCCCATCACCGATCTCCCGACCTCCGGTGGCAACCGGAAGAGCAAATTCTTCTTCGTCGGGAGAGTGGGGCACGCTGCACTCAGTAGTGAGGGGTCCCTCCGATCCCATGAGCACTTTTGCACTCCGTGTCATTTATCCGCCTCGTGGATTTTACTTTTAGTTTTCCCGCTCGCTCTGCTTTCATTGTTTTGCTTTGGTTGTTTTTGCAGTCTCCGGGTGCTTCTTATTCGATCGGGGTCGCTCGAGCACGCGTGCAGCATCGTTCTTTCAAACGCGAGCTCATGCAGGAGTCGCTGACACCCCGGACCTTTCTGAGTCCAATTTAGTATCAAGTGAAGAGATGAGCAGCAGAACGCGTGAAATGTTGCATCGACGTGTGGGGACGGCCGAGCGTGCGAGCACCTCAAAGAGGCCACGAGCGTAATCGAGTGCTCCGCCTCCGTCCACTCGAGCTACATCTTCCGCTCGACTGCACCGAGCGAGCAGGAGGAAGGTCCTCCACGCAGGAGACAAAGGACCGCTGCTGCAGCTCATCCTCGGACCGACAATGTGCAGGGAGCAGCAGTCACCGACTGCTCCGAGCCTTACCCGAGGGCCTACCACGAGGAATTGACCAGCAGGTTCCCTGGATGAGATAGAGTCCCGCACTCACGGTCACTGCTCAAGATCTTCCAGCGGCTCTCCTCCCGAGCTTGGCATCCGCGACCGTGCTTAATGAGATAACTCTAAGTTCCCGGAAGAACTTCGAGCAAAGGTTCGGAGCTTAGAGCAGTCGTGAACGAGTCGAAGGAAGAAAATTGAAGTCACTGGACGAGAATATAAATCTTGCAGAAGACAAGCAGTGGCCGACTCCAAGGCCTCGGGCTTGAGAGGAGTCGATCGACACCTGAATGAACTCAAGCATGCTCTCAAGGATCCTGACACTCGAAGTCTAGCTACGAGCAGTCTCATGGAGGAGAAGATGCTCGTCTTCAAGGGCAAATTGATACTTCAAGGTCCAGCTCACATCGAGTATAACACTCAGGCAGACTCCACTATGACCGCCTCATGTATGCTTTTGAAGGCATACCCGAGGCCGACATGTCCAAGGTCGAGGGTATGTAGCCGAATACATGAGCAACCTCGAGCTATTTCATCCGAGCCCCAAGGTGTTGTCGAGAGCCGTCTCCTCTTCTTCCAATGCCCCTCCTGCTAAGCTCCTCGCCGTGTCCTTCCTCCCGCCTCCCCGCTCAAGCTCTCACGTGTCCTTCCTCCCGCCTCCTCTGAAGCTCCTCGTCAATAACTTGACTTCTCTTTTTTTTTTTTTTACATGTGTAATTTTTTTCAATGAAATAAAAGATACATGTTGAATAGCTCTATTGAATGCTCGTGTGCGCATGCTCTTGTCTTCTATGTTGAATTGACTTTAAATAGGCTTGCTAAGTAAAAAATTTTCTAAGTGTTGGACCTCCTATTTTCCTTTATGCCCAAGTGCAATGCTGTTTAACCTATGTATAGTAGAGTTTTGCTCTGACTTAGGCTAAAAGCCTTATGATTATTTTGCAAGTTCATTTAAGCTTGCTCGAGCCTACATTTGGCTCTTGCTAGACACCGTCCCGCCTAGAGCTTAGGCTTAGGGACTTTTGGTCTAGCATTATTGATGAACTCCCTTCAATTGTAATTAGCTTTGCCGGGCACTATCCAGCCTAAGACTTAGGCTTTGGGACTTCTGGCCCAGGAGTTCTTCTTGATCTTTCGCTCATGCCTTTTAATTGACCGGAGTTTCTTCCGATGTTACTCCCGCCTCGGTCTTCAATTGACTCGAAGCTGGCAACGTCCCGCCTAATGACTTAGGCTTGGGACTTCGGCCAAGGAATTCTTCTGAAACTTCGCCGAGTCTTTAATCGACCCGAGCTTCTTCGATATTACTCCCGCCTCGGTCTTCAATTGACCCGAGCTTGGCACCGTCCCGCCTAATGACTTAGGCTTTGGGTCTTCTGGCCAAGGAGTTATTCTGAAACTTCTGCTCGAGCCTTTTAATTGACCCGAGCTTCTTCTGATATTACTCCCGCCTCGGTCTTTAATTGACTCGAGCTAGTACGCTCCCGCCTAATGACTTAGGCTTTGGGACTTCGGCCAATGAATTCTTCCGAAACTTCGCTGAGCCTTTTAATCGACCGAGCTTCTTCCGATATTACTCTCGCCTCGGTCTTCAATTGACCTGAAGCTTAGCACCGTCCCGCCTAATGACTTAGGCTTTGGGACTTCGCCAAGGAGTTCTTCCGAAACTTCGCCGAGCCTTTTAATTGACCCGAGCTTCTTCAATATTACTCCCGCTCTGGTCTTCAATTAACCCGAGCTTGGCACTGCCGCCAGGAGTTCTTCCGAAACTTCGCTCGAGCCTTTCAATCGACCCGAGCTTCTTCCGATATTACTCCCGCCTCGGTCTTCAATTGACCCGAAGCTTAGCACCGTCCAACCTAACGACTTAGGCTTTGGGACTTCTGGCCAAGGAGTTTTTCTGAAACTTCGCCGAGCCTTTTAATTCACCCGAGCTTCTTCTGATTTTACTCCTGCTTTGGTCTTCAATTGACCCGAGCTTGCACCGTCCCGCCTAATGACTTAGGCTTTGGGACTTCCGCCAAGGAGTTCTTCCGAAACTTCGCTCGAGCCTTTTAATCGACCCGAGCTTCTTCCGATATTACTCGTGCCTCGGTCTTCAATTGACCTGAAGCTAGCACCGTCCCGCCTAATGACTTAGGCTTTGGGACTTCTGGCCAAGGAGTTCTTCTGAATCTTCTGCTCGGGCCTGCAATTGACCCAAGCTTCTTCCGATGTTACTCCCGCTCGGCCTTTTAATTGACCCAAGCTTGGCACCGTCCCGCCTAAGACTTAGGCTTTGGGACTTCCGCCAGGAGCTATTCTCGATCTTCCGCCCGGCCCGCAATTGACCCGAGTTTGCTGATACTCCCGCCGGGCCTCGCAATTAACCCAAGCATGGCACCGTCCCGCCTAAGTCTTAGGCTTTGGGACTTCTGACCAAGAAGCTCTTCTTAATCTTCTGCCCGGGCCTGCAATTGACCCGAGCTTGCTGATACTCCCGCTCGGGCCTCGCATTGACCTAAGCATGGCACCGTCCCGCCTAAGACTTAGGCTTTGGGACTTCCGCCAAGGAGCTCTCGATCTTCCGCTCGGGCCTGGAATCGACCCAAGCTTCTTCCGTCACTACTCCCGCCGGCCTTTTAATTGACCCAAGCTTGGCACCGTCCCGCCTAAGACTTAGGCTTTGGGACTTCTGGCCAAGGAGCTCTTCTTGATTACTGACTTGGCACCGTCCCTCCTTCGTCCTGCTCACTGCCTTCTTCGTAATCGGAGATCTCCCGGTCCTGTACTCACGTAAAACAGGTCGTGGGTCGCGGGCATGTTCCGCGAAACCCTCCGACGCTCAAGTCAAGAATCGGGTTGTTCTTTTGGTATCTCCTTTAATTGGAGGAGACCGGAAAGATGAAAGGGATATTTTTCGCCCTTCCTTTATGAATGAATATGGTGTTTTTTGAGAATCCAGATAAGAGAAATTAGAAAAGAACCTGTATCAACTTACGGATTCTTTCTGAATCAGATTTTCCAACCATTTTCTCGATCAATTTCTTCAACCCCTTTTACGGATTCAATTCTTCCAACCCTTGTAACGTTCCCCTTCGTTTCCTTTTATACTCCATTTTTCCCGCTCTTTCCATTTCCAGTCGTCCACTCCCACGTTAGTGGTATCCGGGTCCTCTCGACGATCGGGATTGGCGGAATATTCCCAGTGGATGAGCGGTCATCCCTTAACCCGATTCACGTGGCTGGATCACCATGTCGGGCAAGTGCGCTAGGAATTATGACACCTTGAGGCATGTGCGGCCACCAACAATGAGATCACCACCACACCATGCGGGACCCCGGTCGAACATTAAAGGTGTGCCGGGATTCCGAGAAAACGGCTCGGTCTTGTCCAGCTATGCTCGTGAAGCGTAATCTCGGCGAGCGGGAAAGGTGTGCTCTGGGGACCCGCTCTTCATGCGAGCAGGAAGGAGTGCTCGGTTCTCGACCTTGACCAGCTTTGACCTGGGACGACCTCGAGCTAGGCTGTCCTCGGGTGTCTTACTCGAGCTGGAAGGGCTTCGAGGGGCCTGTCCGATATTACCCAAACATAATACATTATTACTATAGTGATTCCTTTTTCCATTAGTAGGTCCAATCTACAAAAACATAAATATTTTTCAAAAGCAATGGTACATTTGTACGTAGGATGGGCTATAGTATGACAGATTATAAGTGTTTCAAATAAATGTGCAGTTATATTATGAGCCAGGTACCAACAAGCAGTTCAGTTCAATTAAAGAAGTCGAGAAGTATTTACAATCAAAACGGCAAACAATTCAGCAAATTACTACTACTCAGGCATTACAAGAAACTGATCATCAGAAGCTTGAACTACAACCAGTAGTTGACCTTCCTAATGTGAGTGAGCCTGCAAAACCAAATCTGATCACTTTGGCTTCTGTTTAATTTTTGACTATTTTGTGCACGCATGCAGGATTCTGGCACCAACGAACATAAGAAGAGGAAGAGAAATCAACAAAAGCTTGATACAACACCGGTAATGGGCCCTACAAATAATGTGAGAGCTCTGTGGGCCTACAAAATCAGTTGTTTTATGAACACATTTAGCTATTTAATGTATTGTTTTGAATTAATTGTTTTATGAATGCATACATGCATGCAGCTAATGGATGCTGCAGCAAGGAGCTCTAACCCAGAATCAACCAACAAATCTAACAAGGAGAAGGGGAAGAGGAAGAAAGCAGCTACAAAGCAAATTAACTTTGACTTTAAAAGCCCACCTACAGAAATCACATGGTGTCTTGCAGATGCCAAGTCCGATGAGTGGACCTCGTATATCGGACATATGAAGGTTCCAGACGAGCTTGAGCAATACTGGGTTAATGCGTTTAAGCAGATCAAAAGGCCCGAAAATCGAGATTACAATAAATAAAATTATACTAATTAATAGTTTGCTTTGTGACTTTTTAAATAATTTTTAGACTAATTAATACGAACGTAAGATAATCGAGTAATTAGTTCAAACCGTGTAGATTGAAAGAGTATTTACTTGATAAAAATTCAATCAATTAAACCCTTATTCAGTATTAAGATTGGGCAACTGTGGCATAAAAGATGCAACACTAAATTATTTGATAAATACTACCTTGGTTAGAGAGTTAAGGTGATTTGATCCACCACTAATATAATAAAAACGCTTAATATCTTTACAATTTTTGTCAATATTATTATTTAAAATTTACATTTACTACTTGAATTATAATTTAAAAGATATAGTACCTTAATACGTGAGACGACCCGCCCCATTCCCAGAGGTGACCTTATTTTCCAGCCGATGGCGCGGCCAAAGATGGCCGAAATCGGCGGCGATCGTCCTTGCAAACCTGCGAAAGTTTCTAGCTTCAACGGCGGCGTTCCGCTCATTTTCCGACAACAAGGACAGGTGGGGGGTGGACGGCCAGCTCACAAGCTTCCGCTTGACACCTTGCTAGGCCGGTGAGGTGGCCGAAAATGGAAGAAACCGGCGGGTCGGGTCGCGGGTCACGGGTCGAGTCAAAACAGGTTAACGGGTTCACTTCTCTCTCTCTCTCGGTTTTGCTCCAATTTCTTCACTCGGTTTCCCCTTTTAAACACACCCACAAAATATCAACTAGACCCCCTCATGATTATCACATAGACCCCTCTTGATTTAATTATTTACATAAATAAATAAAATAAATGACTATGTTGCAATACCAAAGAAAGCCTAATTACATTAATTACTCCTCAAGCATTACAAAAAATGATCAACAGTAGCTTTAGACACTAGCAGTAATTGACCAGAAGGATATCCAAAGTAAATTTTGTTGTTGCCTGGCCTCAAATAAACTTTTTTTTTTCCAATAAATCTCAATGAAACGAGGCCTCAATGATGTAAGATGTTGTGTATTGCGAGTAAGGTACCTTTTGGATGACACAACTTTGCCTACAGGTGCCCGTTTTCACGTATAATATACCGTTTCGAAGCTTACGACGAGACGAACAAAATCTCCATCAAAGCCATTCTAGTTTGTGCTTGACCCGAAATTCCTTCTCTTTACTGCATCATTTTTAGATTTTAATATTTTTTCTTTTTTTCCTGATTCTTCTAGAATTTTTATCTTTTTGTCTACAACTCAGATTTGGTTTCCGTTTTCTTTGCCTTTCTTATTTCAGATAGGAGAATTTTATTATAAGATTATATTTCAAATTTTCCTATTTTGGTAAATTCGTAATATTTAGATTTGTTATAAAAGGACCTCAAAACCCTAATTTCATTCATTCAGTTTACTTTCAATAAAATTAATATTATTTAGAAACCTTTGGTTTCTGTCTTAACAAACTTTAAGCTTCTGTTTCATCACTCAACATACTAATTAATCATCCTATTTATATTTTTCTTTCATGCATCCAAATTTAGATATGTATATATGTTGTGATTCTGTTAATGCTTCAATTATTTATACAACCAATCCCATGATAATGTAATTTGTATAAATTTATTTATACAAGGTCATTGTTGTTGTGCAAATTTTATTGAACTCGCAAGCATACGAATCTATTGAAGTATAGATTAATGATGACGAGTGTCGATCCCACGAGGAGGTGGATTTTAATTATGTAGAGTTATTATTATTCTTTATTATTTAATATGCTTGTTGTAAAATTTTCTAGTTTATTTTATCCTAAGAATGAAATTAAAATATTGGTAATAAATTGGCACTCAATCAATAGAATAAAGTACTTGGGTCTTAGGATTCACACTCAATATTTCACTATGAGCTTAATATTCTTTTTTTAGGTCCAATTAATTTATGAGGGGGGTATTTCCATTCCTCATAAACCTAACTCTAATAAATATAACATCAAGTGCTCATTGTGCCAGGAAGAATAATCTTATTTTAAATGTGGTATCAAGAATACATTGTGCCAGGTAATAATAATGTAACTGTCGACAAGGTGACAAGACTATCCACTAATTAATCTAGATAAATTTTATGTCAACAATGAGTCAAGACCTGCCACATAAATTAGAGGGAGGTTTTTCTATAATAAAATTAGTGTAAAGTGCTCATCGTGTCAAATAGTAATAATCTTACACTAGGGAGCCGGTATACCAGTGCAATATCTAGACAAGATTATTACTATCTGTCTATAATAAGTCAAAAAAATTTAAATAAATTAGAGAAAGTAAAAATAAACTTACCAAATTAAGCCCATATATTATGTTGAGGCTTCACCTTTAACCCAAGCTTGAAAATAAATTAGCTACTCATTTTATAACTAGGGGTAAAATGGAAATTTTATTAAAATACATGGAAAATACAAGACGAAGAAGAAATTACCGAAAATAGAGCCCACAAATGGATTCAGGAGTGTTAAATTAGGGGAGGGAGCCTCCTATTTATAGATAGAACAAGTAAATTATGACCATCGGATGAAAACAATTCGGATGCCTAGTATTGCACCATGTGGCACTGTCTGATTGGTTGGAACACGTCATCAGGGTTGTCATTCCTTGTATATGCATGTACGGTATGCGCGTTTTTCAGTCCACTAATATTCTGTCACGTCATCGATCAACGCAAAAGTCAACAAATATAATTTAGTGCATTGCATTTATTGTAAGCTCATTTTTTGGTCCAATAAAGTTGTGTCACATTATCCGTCAAAGCCACATCATTGGTCAATACCATGTCAGCAATCAATGCCACGTTAGCAGTTAATGCCATGTCAGCAGGGCCTACTAAAATCTTGAAATTACGATTTTGCTCTTTATGTCTTTCTTAAGTTTTTCAGCTGTTCTGAGTTCAAAAATGATGTCCGTTTTGTTGTCCAACTTCTCCTTTATTGAAAAATGACCAAAATACCCCTAAAATATATAAAGTATTAAAAATACACATAAACATAGACAATTAAATATCAAGGGACTTAAAATACATAAAGGTGGAGATGTTAGTGAGACTTGGAGTGTAAAATGATGATTTTACTCTTTATAAATATATACTCTCTAGGACTCAACAATTGTAACTCTATCTTTTCTCTTTAATCATTAGCTTGTAATAAATCACTCCCTTGGTATAAGGGTTAGAGTTCAGTTCTTACATGTGTAATATGATAGTTGATTTTTTTTTTTAAATATATCAGAGCGAATGCAACCTGTTTACTCAGATTACATGATTATAAGGCTAATTTACGAGGTAATCGATCTATGATGTAAATATTAATGAACTTTGAAGTTTGAGAAAATAAATAGATACACCTTGATGTTGTTGGGCACTGAGTTATATTATCGAAGGATTAGAGCTCCTAAATCAATGAATTTAATACAATATTTTTGAATGTCTTTTATTCCTGTAACTTTCAAAGGTACAATCATCCCTTATAAAAAATTTACCTATTTAGTCACTTTTATAAATTCATTATCAAAACTAGTAATTTATCATCCTAAAGTATAATTTTAATACATTTGAGTCTATAAATTTCAAAACATGATTTTTACCTTCTAAAGTTAACAATAACACAAATAAATCTAAACTTATTATTATATTCATTAAAGAAGTGAGAAAAATATCATGGAATAAGATTGTTATAGCCGAAAAATGAATTAAAACTGAAATCCAATTATTTTTACTTAAAACAATTATGAATTATTTAAGGAAAACTATTTCATTTTGTTAACAAGTTAAATTTGTAAAATAATACTATCCATCTTAATCTATGTTGTTTCACAAGCTTTCTTGAAGCATCGGAAATACAAAGAGTTCGGAGGTATCGTCCCCCAAATTTGATTTAGTTTATTGGTTGAGATTGAACATTCAAAACTTTAAAATTTATGTAATTTTAAGGAAATAATATAGAAAGGGAATCCTAGACTAATGCAGAAAAAAAAAGTAGTTAATCAAAGAAATAATTCTTGGCATAACAAGAATTAATTCTAACAGAAAGCTTGAGGATTCATATTATCACACTTAAGTAAAGTGATATATATGTATCGGATGATCTGATAAATTAATAAATACTTCTACAAATTATGAACTTGATCATCCAATAAATGAAAGACACCTTAATATTTAGGATAAAAATTAATTTTGTGAACTATTATTTACTTAACCCTATAGTGTTATCTTTTGTAAATACAACCATCATAATATTAAAATTAAAATTGTTTGATATTCATTGTTTTACTTTTTTGGTTTTATAATTTTATTTTTAGTGAACAACGAGATTGTCATTTTGTCTCTAGACGTACTGACCTTTTATTGCTTCCCTTTCTAGTTTATAATAAGATTCACTGCTAAGCTAATTTCATAACAAGCATTGCATCTATTATCATAATTTTACTTTTATTTTTTGTTTCTCTTATCAAACAACCATAATTCCATGTTCAGAAAAAAACAAATCACTATTGAATTCTTGTCTTTATTTTCATAATTTTTTATATCAAAATATTAAAACATTGGAAAATATAATTTTCTGTTTTGTGGTTAGGATGAATTTTTCCCCTAAAAATTTAACATCAACGGCCAATGGGTAATAAGAAATTTTGAAATTTAAGGGGTAAATGATAATGCCAAATACATTAATAATTTAAAAAAAAAAAAGAAACAGTAAATAATTTTGTTTCCCTTTTTTCGCTTCTGCTAATATATCAAGAATTCCGTAATTATAATTTTCACCACTAATAATAAAAGGTGAGGTTATTTAAATATAAGATGTAAAGAAATGTGATTAATCTAATAAATATTAAAAAATTATTTTAACAAAAAAATCATCTTCAAAATGCATGTGAGTTATTTTAACATTATATAATTTTTAAATATTTATTAATTTTATTTGAAAAAAGTAGATGTAGTAATATTTGGGTGCCTGTAATATTATTAACTCATTCCCTTCTTGATATTTAATAAAATATAAAATAAAACCACTCTATAGTCATAATGTTGACATCACCCTAGTTTTATTATTATGAGGAGGTTATAAGTTTATAGAAGTATACATATAAAATTATTATTTTAACTTAATTATCCTTAATGCATGTGATGTAGGGGTAAAATACTGGTGATAATTAGTCCATGAAGCATGTCAAATTCAATATATAAACATTCATAAAAGAGATAGAAATAGTTTCAGAAAACTAGTAAATAAATCTATGTAGTGTTGTAAATATACAAATTAATCTTAAAAGTTTAAAGAATAAATCATTGTCCGAAAGAGTTTTTTAAAACAAATTTTATTTTATTTTAGCCTCTAATGTAACATACCTTATAATTTTTTTTTAAAAAAAAAACAAAGCATAAAATTTTTGCAATATATAGATAATTATTACTATGTGGACGCTCATATAAGATCTAGAAAAATTATAATGTGAAGTTTATTCTTATCGATAACTGGCCAAAACAAGGACTAGAATTTGTTATGACTCCAAAGAAGTTATTTCTCTATTGAGTATCACTACAAAGAGGTTTTACTATATTATCCATATAAGATAAATAAAGCATTGTGTGGCTACCAACTGTCAAGTTTACGTACCTTCCAAATAAGGTAGAAAAAGTAAATTGACTAAGTTATGCATTAATGGTAGCTAAATTAATTATAAAATGTCTTTAATGGTATGCATATTTGGCTGAGATATTTTTGCAAATTACATGTTTAATGCATTATAAAAATAAGTTAAAAATCCTAGAAGAATTAGGAAAAATAAGAAAAAATCTTAAAACCTAAAAGCAACAAGGAAAGAAAGGTAATTTCCAACCCAACTGCAAGCTTGTGAGTTTTGTTCATCTCATCGTAAGCAAACAATATATTATACAACTAAAACAGACATACATAGCCTAAGTTATAACCTCTGAAAAGTACTTTGCTCGCGATACGCAACCATCTTACATCAATCCCCCTCACTTAGAAAAAAACTCGTTCTCGGGTTTTGCTCGTACAACTCATCATTTAGATGATATTTTGAACATATTAGCCATGTTGAAAGTGTGAGAGATATTCCAATTATCTAGCAGTTGAATAACATAAGCATTATCATTAATCTTCCTAGACACGTGAAATATACCATACTTCTACTTCTCCTACGTTCACACCTCCAAGCACACCAAGCTTAAGGATTTCATTATCCAGACCTCCTAAGACTTCAAGTTCTTACAATTGACTTCCAAGGTTTCAATAAACCTTTACACTAAGAGATTATCTCCTAATCTCTTCACTCAAGTATTTCTCACACTTATACACTCATAAATTTTACAAAGAATTCAAGGATTACAACAAACACTCTCCTTTAGGGTTATTGCACAATATAGATTTGGTATATGATGATTTACGAAACAAAAGCTCAAACTATGTTGTATAATCTTGTTTTTTATTTTCTTGATCCATAAAAATAGATTGGATTTGAGTTTATATAATTTTGACTCAAAATATAGGCATTATTGCACAAAACTCGTAGGGAAGCGGTTCACTGCTTAATTTAACTGGCTAGCCGCTTGCGACAATGAAGTTACGTTGCAATTTAAATTTTGGTATAGTAATACTATTTTAAGAATTATAATTTGGCCTAAAATGTCATCATATTTTACAAATAGTTCTATTTTAAAAATTTCTAAATAATACTTGTTATTCTCAAAAATTTCCAAATTATACTATGGCCTAAAACTTTATAAGACTTTTCAAAAAGATTATTTTCAGAATTTTAGCCTAATACTTATTGAATTCAAAATTATCAAAACTTTTTTAATTTAATTCAAAATCTAAAAAGTACTCAAATCAACAAAATACTTGTCCTATAAATATAAAACCTTTGGTTTATAAAAAATGATTTCTTATGAAATAAATACTTTGAGTTTCTCAAATATTAAACCCTACATGTATGAAATCACATCTGCTTTATAAGAATTTGTCGCATTAATAACTTTATTGACCTAAACTTTATACTTTGTTCTTGAATGAGCCGTTGTCTGTTGAGTGTCTTGAGCTTAACTTCACTTGATTCACTTGTATAAATATTATCTTTTAAGAACTAGTGAGAGAGTGAAATAAAATATTAACCAAATTACTTAAGACACATGTTTGTTATCATTAAAATTAATATATATGTAGTCCTTTAGGTTAACAATTTTAAGGTTAAGGTTTTAATAACAGATAATGGTATGAAATATTATAACATGATGTTTGAGGACTTTTATAGAAAGAATAGCATTTTGAGGCATAAAACAGTAATATACAAACCTTAGCAAAATATCCTTGCAGAGAGAATGAACATATCCTTAATAAGAAAAAGATATATACTGATGTACCTGAAGCTGTTGTTGAGTGCTAGTAAGTCTATATTTATAAAAGGTAAAATCATCATTTTATACTTCAAGTCTCACTAACATCTCCACTTTTATGTCTTTTATGTCCCTTAAACTTTGATTGTATATGTTTGTGTGTATTTTTCAGTACTTTATGTATTTCAGGGGTATTTTGATTATTTTACAATAAACAAGAAATCAGATAGCAAAACAAACAAAATTTTTTTGAACTCAGAACAGCTGAAAACCTAAGGAATGACATAAAGAGTAAAATCATAATTTTAATATTTTGATCGGTCTAGCTGAGATGGTGTTGACTGCTGATGCGTTGTTAATTGCTATTGTGGCATTGACCAATGACATGGTAGAAGTCTATTAGACCGAAAAAGGAATCATGCATGTTGACTGATGATGTGGCAGTATATTAGTGGGATGCAAAATACGCCTGTCGTACATGCATATATATGGAATGATAGCCCTCGTGAAGTGTTCCATCCTATTTGAGAGTGCGACGTGGCGTAATCATGGGCATCCGAATTGTTTTCATCTGAGGGACAAGATTTACTCTTTGTAGCTATAAATAAAAGGCTACCTCCCCTAATTTGGCACCCTTGAATCTATTTCTGAGATTCATTTTCTGTAATTCCTTCTCTATAATGTCTTTTCTATGCATTTTAATAAAATTCTCATTTTACCTTTACTTATAAAATTAGTAGCTAATTTAATTTCAAGCTTGGGTTAAGGGTGAAGCCTTAACATTATCCATGAGCTTAATTTGGTAAATTTATATTCACTTTCTCTAATTTATTTAAATTTTTTTGACTTATCGTTGATAGATAGTAATAATCTGGTCTAGATTTTGCATTGGTATATCGACTCTATAGTATAATATTATTACTATTTGTCATGGTGAGTACTTTACACAAGATTTATTAGAGAAAAGCTTTCCTCTAATTTCTATAGTAGGTCTAGACTTAATGTCGATAGAAAATTCATCTAGATTAATTAATGGATATTTTTGTCACCTTGTCGACAGTTAGATTATTATTACCCGGCATAATGTATTCTTAATATTACATTTAACATAAGATTTTTTTTCTAGCACAACAAGCACTTGACGCCATATTTATTAAAGTTAGGCTGATGATTAGTGAAATACCCCCTTATAAATTAATTTAAACTAAAAATGAATATTAAGTCCATGGTGAAATGTTGAGCATGAATCCTGAGACCCAAGCACTTTATTTCATTGTTTAATCTTCAATTTAAATTTACTAAAACCCTCACTACAACTCATAAATAATAATAATAATAATAACTCTACACAATTGAAATTCACCTCTTCGCAGGATCGACACTTGTTACCATCAATCTATACTTCAATAGATTTGTGCGATTGCAAGTTCAATAAAATTTACACAACAAGTTTATGGCTCCATTGCCGGGGAGGTAAGTCATTTTAATTTGTAGAGTTAATTTTCTTTAATAACTTTTTGCAATTTTTGTAATTTAATTTTCGTGATATTTTTCTTTGCAAGTTTATGCTAATCTTGTTAATTTATATGGCTATTATATCCGCCTAATAGTTTATCTTAATTTCAGTTAATTTATTTTAAGTTAATTTATTTTATTCCATGTGTCTTTTTCCTCTTTTTTTTTTTATATTTTTAGCACTTGAGTATATTTTCATAGCATGGTTGTAACAGCATAATAATATTAGTATAATAATTTCTCCTTTCTTAATTTTCAGTTTTGTTTTTGTACGTGCTCTTTGCATGCATGGTCTTAGGTCACCATTGTATAATTTTGAACCCATAAACCTCAAGCTAGAAAAAATAAGTCGCACACATAGACACATCACATCACAAGTTGAAATTATGGATAAAATTGAAATAGATTTGCAACAACAACCATAAGTACCTCAGGAGAGGCCAATTATGGACTACTTCAATCCCTTAGCTAATTTGAACAAATCATGCATAAGATACCCAAGTGTTGCTATTAGGAGTTTTGAGTTAAAACTTATTATGCTGAACTGCCTCTCATCATTCTATGGCCTAGAAACTGAAGGCCCATACAATCATTTGAATAATTTTTATGCTATTTGATAAAATTTCAAATATTAGAATTTTTCAAAAAAAATGTTAAGCTCAGATTGTTTAAATTTTCTTTAGAAGATAGAGCTTATTTTTGGTTCAATATGTTGCCTGCTAATAATATTACATCATGGGAACAAATAATTGCTAAATTTTTAAATAAATACTTTCCAGTGCAAAAAACCAATACTATTTGCAAGAAAATCTTAAAGTTTACCCAAAGAAAAGACGACAATTTTTCAAAGTATAGGAGCAATTCAATGGGCTACTCTTGAAGTGTCCACATCATAAGTACGAGAAATGAAATCAATACCAATACTTTTCGGAAGAACTATTGCCATATGTGCAAGAATGGCTAATGGCAACAAGTAGAGGAGAGTTGATGTCGAAAAGTATATCAGAGATTTAAGATTTCTTCTAGTGGCAAGCAGATAATTTTCAGCAGTGAAGTCTATCATTCAAGAATGTGAAAAAAATCAAAGGAGTAAATGAAGTTCATGTTAGCGAGTCAACATCAGAAATTAAGCAAGTCAAAGAAATAGTCGAAGTCCTTTCTTGCTAAATAGCATCATTAACGATGGTGAAAATCAACAAAGCCACATATATCTAATTAGTATGACAAAAATTCATACCCAGATCAAGCCAATGCAATTGATGTAATGGAAAAACAGCCAAACTATAATCCTTATTCTAATATTTATAATCCTGGATAGAAAGACCATCTCAACTTTTCATGATCTAAAGGATTCCAATAAAATAGGACAACAGCTCTAGCTTCATCATTGCAACCAGTTCCTTAGGCTTCTCACGTCTCTTAGCCACCATTCAGACTATACAATTAGAATTAGAACTACTCTCAACCCATTCCATAGGAGAAAGCATTCTAAAATCTCAAAAATTAGGCTTACTCTGTAATAGAACAACAAAACCATACCACTGACAAGCTACAGAATGAGAAAAGAGCTGGCTTCAATTTACAAGTCCAATATATTTCAAACTTAAAAAGATAGTAGGACTACTTACTTCTTTAGTTTAAAACTTAACAATGACTGTTGAGAAAGAAAATTTCCTAAGCTAGCCAGTGACAAAACCTAAGAGAGTGCATGAAGTAAGTAACAACTCATCCGAATAGTATGAAAAGGTCAAAGCTGTGATGACATTACAAAAAGGTAAAAAATATGCACTAAAGTAGAGATGCCGGTGACAAAGACGACTCAAGTTATGCCTATAGATTATGAGGACTCATCATCAAAGCTAAAAAGAGAAAACAGCCCATGAGAGTACATCCCCAAAACTCCATTCCTTCAGAGGTTAGCTAAAGTAAAGAAGGGAATTTCCACAAGTGAGATCATGGAGATCTTTAAACAGATAAGTGTTAACATTCCCTTCTATAAAACAAATACCCTTTTATGCTAAGCTTCTTAAAGATCTTTGCACTAAAAAGAGAAGCATTACTGTTTAAAAGAAGGTATTTTTAACAAAAATTATTATTTTTATACTTCAACAAAAATTTCCTCCAAAATTTAAAGACCTAAGATACCCTACTATCTCATATAGCATTAGGAACCACACATTTGAAAATATTTTGATGGACTTAGGAGCTAGTGTGAATCTTTTACCTTACTTTGTATTTATGAAACTTGGATTAGGAGAATTACACCCAAGTCTAGTTGTATTATAACTTATAAATTGGTCTATGAAAATACCTTGTGATATTGTGGAGGACGTGCTTGTCTAGGTAGACAAATTTTATTTTCCTATTGATTTTATTATGATTGATACTCAACCAATGTAGGATTCAAAGAAGCACATCTCCATTATTCTAGGCTGACCTTTCTTGGCAACTGCTGATGCTCACATTCAATGCAAAACTAGAAATATACAGTTGTCCTTTGGCAATATGACTATGGAGCTTACTATCTTCAACATTGCCAAACAACCTCATGATGGAGATGTTGAAATTATTGATATGAATTTTGTTGAAGAATTAATTGATCATAATCTTTATTTTAACCTTAGTAATGACCCTTTACAAGAATGGTTAACTCACTTTGATTTGATTTTTACCAGATTAATGCCTTACTCAATTCATCACCATTCATGGATACTAATAAATAGAAGTTAAAAAAGAGTAATTGGCACTATTTGAGGAAACTCTCTTCCCATCAGAATCATTACTAAACCTCAAGCTCACCCGTTACCCAATCTTTGGAGTATACATCCTTGGGAGAAGAAAGTACATAGAAAGAAATCACCTCATCATCCCTTGACGACAAACAACTAAATGAAAGTATTATTTACCCCGTTATATTCAAAAAGAAGATTACAGCTGGCATAATTTGAGGAGATTTACATCGATGGAAAAGCTAAAGATTACAAAAAGCAAATGAAATCTTTCATGCCAAGTAAATCCTGAGAAAATTTTATACACCAGGTCAGAAAATACTTTCATTTAATTCTCGTGTGCACCTATTCCTAAGTAAATTACCCTCTCGATGGTCTGGCCCCTTAATTGTTTATGCTATTTTTTCATATAGAGCAATTGAAATTAAAGATCTAAAGAACGGTGTCACTTTTAAAGTTAGTGGTCAAATATTAAAGCCATATCTAGAGTGTGTTGGAAAGAAGAAGACATCGAAATCAATTTACCCACCAAATTTGAGCTGAGACTTTTCTATTTCTTTTCGATGATTTAACTTTGTTAATTTATTTTACTATTCTTTTAATTAAAATTATTTACTTTTGGCTAAAAGGTGTTTGATTATTAGTTATATTTTCTTTAATTACTCATCATGAATACCTCTATCAGGCAGATCCTCTTCAACTAACTTAAGCAACTTCTATGTGTAAAGCGTCATCTAAATGGCTTTCTCTAACCTGTTTGCGATCTACGACCACCAGCGTTAGTATCCTACTTTGAAGACCTAAAAAGACAACTTCTTTTGTTCACTTTCACTTGTTACTTGATTTCACATATTTTATTTTTTATTTAAGCATGCTTTAATTTGTTTCCCCTGTTAAGTGGCAAATAATGGTACTCTGTGACAATCAAAGTCAACTACTTTAGTTTTCCATATATAATAACTGATATTATGAGGGGAAGGTATTGATAAAAATGTAATTTTAGCAAAGCTTCACTTTCTTAGAATGCTCTCCTTACAATCTATAAAGCTTAGTTCAAATGCATGCGATTACTTATGAGGAATAAGATCCTTACTAACATTCGTTGGTTAATTGAAGCTAAAGTATGATTGGTAGGTTAGTGCCTCCTAAATTTATTACATACATGCCTTCTTACGATAAAGGAAACTACTCAAGAAAATGCAGAGTTTGACGGCTTTGAGTTATTTGTCATATGTATGCCAAAATGGCATACGATAAAAATTTGTGTACTTTATGAGTGGTGTTTGATAACAAGGAAGACAAAATTTAATTCATTAGGGATGACTTCAATAAAGAGTCATTAGATAATATCCTTTTATCTCTTGAAACACATCCCAGTGGATATGTACAAAGAGCAATTCTCCATTTCTAGCCATTATTTTAAAAAGAACATGCACAATCTAATCTCGAGAATTTGACTATAAATGACCCTGTTTGCTAGTTTATAAGAAAACTAGATGGGAAGCCTATCCTTGCCCCATAGAGAACGTTCAAGTCGTTTATAAATATAAAACTAGAGAAAGTGTAAACCATAATTATAATTACCAGTATATATCCTTTTCATTTACTATTCTTTATCATTTACATTATTGTTTTATCTTTTCTTGTTTTTCACTGCTTACTTTTGACTTTTAAGCCACAAAATTCACGCGTCATTTGACAAATGCACCATTTCATTTACAACTGTGCATCATTATGTTTGTTACCAAAATCTTTAAATACAAGCTTATTTTGTTAAATATTCACAAATTATTTTTGAGGATTATCTCAATGGCAATAACTTCGAGTAGATAATTTAAGACCATTGGTGTGGTATCTAGGTTTCACTATAGAAAGTATAAAGAGTTTGTTGAAGTAACCATAGATCATAGTTGAGTTCTAGTAGAGAAAATACACTTGCTATATGAAAGAAGTGATCAAGGGTTATCAAAGCTTATTGCAGAAGTTGCTTACAATAGAGGAAATTAAGTGATAGGCATCATTCTAAAAGCCTTAAAATATCTTGTAAGCATGTCTGACCCACCAATTTGAAAGGAGTTAGTTGTCTTAACCATGCAGAAAGACCATCTTAAATACTATAATATGCCGAAGCTTTCATTTTCTTACTAAGAGATCTTCCAACTTTAGAAGCATTGTTTGTATTTGCATCTTAGCCAAATCTAAACATTCATAAAAATACATCGGTTTGTCAATAACTTTTATGATGGCTTACTTGAATTTCTTACCATCCAATAAAAAATTATTTCATTCCTTTCCCAATAAAAAAAAAAACTTTTTTTTTGTGCTCCTACCACTAACGATTTACTTGATCTTTTACAGGCTTATAAACTAGAGCTAGATTCTAAAACCTTTTCATTGGATTAGTCGATTGATGATGGTAACAGTAATAGTAAGAACTATGAATTATATTTAACTCATCATCTATAAATGTTTTATTTCATTTTGTATTGCAGTACTTAGGTAATGTCTTCTAAACCCTATTTATTTTCTTTAAAACATTAAGGACAACGTCGTTCTAGTTAGGGGGAGGGAATAGTTGAGATTGTGGAATGTCTCAATCCTAGTAAATTTTTTACAGATTTTTATTGCAGGAACTAACTTTGACTAAATTTTTCAGTCGAAAATGGTTAAATATAGAGTGTAGTGACTCTAAAAACGCATCTTTTTAGTGTTAGATTTTTTTTTTTAAAAAAGTTGCTTTTCTCATATTTTTCTTAAGATTCTATAGTCAACTTATGTGCGATCCTTCTAACTTAGTTTTCTATATAATTTTCACCTTTCTGCATGCATATTTTTCATGTTTAGAATATATTTAGAGGTAAAATGTCACATAAAAAAAACACAAAAAAAAATTAATGCATTTTATTTGACCTTTTGACATTAGATGACATGATGACTTTCAAATTCTAGTATTTGTATTATCTTTAGCCTTGAATTATATTGCTTCATGCTTACTATTCTGCATGCTGATGTTGGTGACAAATGTGAATTGAGTGAGTTGACATGGAAAATTGGTTGAGTTACTTGAAGGAATGCAAATGTCATAATAAATTCCAATTGTGTTTTTGAGCCTATCATTTTTCTTAGAGAGTAAACTTGCTCATTCTTCATACAGCTTAGCAATCTACTAGACATGATCTCTATATTTTCCTTTGATTCAAACATTTAAAAAAAAAATTGTGTTACTACATCTAAAAGTCTATCGAGCTAGTAGATATAGAGGAATATTTAGAGCCCTAGAAGATGATGGAAAGACCATCTTTGACTCGTTTAAGCCTTTTTTAACCAACCCTTTTATGAAACATCAATAGTTCTTTTAACCTTTTATATATATATAACCATAAAAATGATGTGCAATTGAAAAAAAAAACAAAAAGTGAATTGCATCTTGAAATTTTCAAAAGATCTCTATCTTTTTCTCAAACAATATTTTGTGTTTCCTATTATCCCTTTTTTATCAGTCATGTTCTTAATTTATGTTACAATCATAATAAAAGTCTTTCTTGATTTTAAGGAACATAGTATGAAGTAGAAGCTAGTAATATGGGCTGAAATGATATAGTGATACATAAAAATGAATAAACTGGTTTGACTAGCATTTCATTTGAGTGGAGATCATATTATTTTCTAAGCTATAGGAATTATTCTTGTCAAGAGTGTGTGATATTGTCTTTTATTAATTTCTCTCAAGTTATCATGTTTAGAATAACAGTTTTTAGTGAGTTTATTTTCTTTTAAGAGTGTCACTTTGACCTGTGAAATTTTGGAGTTTGACATGCCACTATTGAAAGTGATTTAATTAATGTAGCTTTGATAATCGATTAGTTTGCATGTGTTTACTTGACTGACTCATATGAATAGTTGATGTGGGAGTGATATTTCTTTAGGCTGGAGATAATGCTTATACTTTAATTTAATTATTGTCATTAACCTAATTAAAGAAAGTAAACATAATTGCCTTAATTTTTCATTAAAAAAGTTACTGTGTATTTGAATTTTGTTATCACTTAATTTGCTAGGGACTAGCAATTAACTAATTGGGAGGTGTATCAAATGCTAAAGAGTATATATTTATAAACAATAAAATCATCGTTTTACACTTCATATCTTACTTCTATCTCCACTTTTATGTATTTTAAGTCCCTTGAACTTTGATTGTATATGTTTGTGTCTATTTTTTAGTACGTTATGTATTTTAAAGGTATTTTGGTTATTTCATAATAAACGAGAAGTCATAAAACAAAACGGACAATATTTTTTAGCTCAGATTTTAGTAGGCCCTGCGATGTGGCATTGACTACTGACATGTCATTTACTGCTGATGTGGCATTGACGATGGTGTGGCATTGATGGATGATGTGGCAAAGCCTATTGGACCAAAAAAAGAGCTTACAATACACGCAATACACTGAATCATAAATGTTGGCTTTTACATTGACCAATGATGTGGCGGCATATTAGTGGACTGAAAACTCACATACCGTATATGCTAATACATGGAATGATAGCCCTGGTGAAGTGTTTGATCTAATCTGAGAGTGCCATGTGGCACAATCCTTGGCTTCCATATTATTTTCATCCGATGACCATGAGGGACTACCCCGCTAATTTGGAATCCCTGAATCTATTTTTGAGCTCTATTTTTTGTAATTCTTTCTCTATCTTGTATTTTCTATGTATTTTAATAAAATTCTCATTTTGTTCCTGGTTATAAAATTAGTAGCTAATTTATTTTAATGCTTAGGTTAAAGTAAAGCCTAAACATGATTCATGGGCTTAATTTGGTAAGTTTTTTTTTTTTTTTACTTTCTCTAATTTATTTAAATTGTTTTAACTTATCATCGATAGATAGTAATAATCTTGTCTAGATTTTGCACTAGTATATTGGCTTCCTAGTACAATATTATTACTATTTGGCATGAGGAGCATTTTACACTAGATTTATTAGAGAAAAACTTCCTAGTAATTTCTGTGGTAGGTCTTGACTCAGTGTTGATAGAAAATTCATCTAGGTTAATTAGTGGACAATCTTGTTACCTTATTGATAGTTGGATTATTATTATATAGCACAACATGTTCTTGATATCATATTTAACATAAAATTATTTTTCCCAGTAAAATGAGCACTTGACATCATACTTATTAGAGTTAGACTTATGAGGAGTGGGAATATCTCTTCATAAATTAATTGGAACTAAAAAGGAATATTAAGCCTATGGTGAAATGTTAAATGTGAATATTCAGACCCAAATATTTCATTGCATTATATGATCCCCAATTTATTCCTGCCATTTTAATTTAAATTTTAGGATAAAATATAATAAAACATTCACCACAAGCCCATAAATAATAATAATAATCTACACAATTGAAATCCACTTCCTCATAGGATTGACACTCGTCACCATTAATCTATAATTCAATAAATTTGTGTGCTTGCGAGTTCAATAAAATTTGTACAATAGGCAGCACACAAAATGCAATGTGGTCTTACGTTACCGAATGTTGATGAGTGTCCTCATTTCCTTTTAAGGTTACCTTGATTCTAAGATATAAGAGGGCACATTTTAAGAAAACAAATCATTTTTATTATCATCTATCTTTATCCATCATCTCCAATTCATACTCACTGTCGCCGCTCACCAGAATTAAAGGAAATTCAAAGCTACAATAAGAGGAGTCTCATGGAAAAGAATGAGGGTACTCAAAGACTAAAGAATGACACTTTACCTCTTTTTGTATCTCAACTTTGTTGTTGTATTTGATTGCTTTAATTTCACTTTGATGATTTATTCTATGACATACTCTTGCATTATTATTGTTTTAAAGCTCATCATGAGCTAAACTTTAAAGTAGTAAGATTTTAAATAAATTTAATGGTTATTTGACTTGTATATGTGTGCTGCTTAGGATTTGCTATAACATTTTATCTTGATTATATTTATTGCAAATCTTTATTTCAGCTGACCACCCGTTTAGTATATACAAGCTAAGGAAGAGCCTAAAAAAAGTTTAGCTTAGTGGAATAAGTAAAGACAATACTTCCTTAATCTAAGATTAAAGAAGAACTAGATGTAGGGATTCATCTTATAGTGTAAATGAATCTTATAACATATAATGTTATATCTAAATGTTAGCATAACAACTAGTTATTGTTAGGTATTGCTTTTAGACAAAAGATATCTAATAGGCTATAATTGAGGATGCATGATTGATTCTGTCCAGTTCTGTAGTAAATGTTATAGCAACTGAACCTTAAGTGAAGAGTAGTGAATAACAATTAATTAAGTTTAGAATCCAACTGCCCTGTGTCATTGAGTGTATCGTTGTGGTTGACTTTAGCTTTTCTTTATTGCATTTAACTTATTGCACTTTTAATTTCATCAATTTTGTAATATTATCATTTATTTTTGTTTTATTATTTTATTAAACGAAAATTATCATTGTACCACATTTCTTTGCACTACCTTTGTTTCTAAATTTGTATCAATCAACTACTTTCACACTATAAAATGACTATTTTACCCCTAAATGAATTAAAAGACTATTTTATTCTACAAAATTTTTAAAAATAAAATAATTAAAATTACAATATTACCCCTAAATTTAATCAAACAAATAAATCTCAAAATCTAAATATGTTAATTTTTTATAATAATAATTTCATTTAAAAAGTATTATTTTAATTTTTTGTTATTATAATTTCATTTAATTTATATATAGAAGTTTATTAATTTTAATTATAGGAAAGTTTATAATAATTATATGGAGCTTTTTTCTTCATGTTAATTTTATTAAACTTCCGTACACTTAATTTAATTACAAGGATTAAAATAACATTATAATTACAAAAAAAATTAGCATGATAATTTTTAAATAAATTATAATTATAAAAATATTTAACACTTTGGATTTTAGATTTATTTATTTTATTAAATTTAGGGAATTCTTGTAATTATATTTTTTAAAAAATTTATAGAATAAAATAGTCTTTTAATTGATTTAGAGGTAAAATTATTATTTTTGGTGTTAAAGTAGTTTATTGATACAAGTTTAAAAATAAAGGTGATGCAAAGAATATGTTAAAATTTTGTGGTGGTTAGATGTACATATGACAAAAGAAAGTGGTTGAGACGACTCGCCCCATTCCCAGAGGCGACCTATCTTGAGCAACAAAACTCAAATATTAAAAATCATCATATTAATGAGAATTTTACCGAAATTTCGACAGAACCTCTCCTAAACATATAACATTCCCAAACCTACAATTACAACACAAGCACTCCCAAATCATTTATTATACATCAACCCAATCTCATCCAGTAACATATCCAACAATACACACATTTGTTAATTCTTATATCACATCCCTAATATAATTCCAAAACATGATAATTATACATTAACCAAAAGAAATAATTAATCTATAGCCTCAAACAACCTTAGTGGCCCAAATGACTCAAACTATGTACAACTCACTGGGTTAATCATTGTACTCATGAATCTCCGGGGAAAATATAATAAAATGAAATGACTATAAAACTCAGTGAGCTCAGTGAGTGGATAATAGCTTTTAAAACATAAAATACTTTTAAAAAGAAATGCATCAATTGTATAATTACTTTTCTCAAATAACTATTTTAATGTAAAATTACATTCAATTCAATCATATTCTGAACATAATCAAAACTGATATTGTCACAAAATCAATAAAAACATCTCATATTGAAATATCATCTCAAACTGAAATATCAAACACTAAGTAAAACAAATATCCTTAAACAAATACCCAGGGGATAATCTAGTCACATCCGGACCTCAACAGACGGCAATGATGTACTATCTGAGTACCATCATGCCCGGAGCTACACGGATAGACGAAAGGACGTACCATCTCATGCTTATCAGCATAACTCATACCCCGGATCTCAATGGATGTGCTATGATGCGCTATCTGGCGACATCGTATCCAAACCACCCGGTCTTATATCTCAATATCTGTCTGCATGCATATGCCCCCAAAGAGCGAAAGCACCCAAACACACGGCCCAAAGCCTATATGTATGTTCAGACGGGCCCCAAAGGCCTACTATCTCATCTCATCTCATCTCATCTGGAGGGAACGGGTATTTGCTTAAAACTTAAAATCATGATTGAAATCATTATATATATACACTTTAAATCATGCTTTAAATCATACTCGAAATCAATATATATATACATTTTAAATCATGCCCAAGATCCATCATATACTCTTTAAATCATTATCAAAATCAACATATATACACTTTTAAATCACGCTCAAGATCAAATCATATACTCTTAAAATCATGCTCGAAATCCACATAAAAGCACTTTAAATCATGTTCGGAAATCAATCATCTCTTTTACCATTTTAAAATCGATACGGAACATAAATAAATAAATATAATTTAACGAAATATTTATACGGAATAAACATTTAATTTCGGAGAACCATTTAATGAAAGCACTTTAAATATTCATTTAAGGAACAATCTTTACTATATAAAAATCAAATAATTTTAATATATTCCACTCACAGTGACAATTTCAGACTCGGCTATCACCTTAGTCCGCAGGTAGATTCTCGCCTGCAGATCCACCTATTTTACAGAAATGATATAATTACTTTCCATAATTATAATTCGAACTAATCTTGCAATAATAACGCTCAAAATAAATATTCCTCCTAACATTACAACTTTCAATCTTCCCGGCTTACCGTATTAATCCCGTATTCGTAATTTACTAATATAATCCGAAATTATACTACCCTCAATTTTATAATTTACTAATTTAAGCTCAACATCATAAAATTACCAATTTATCCTCAATTTAGATTATAAAAACATCCTTAAAGCTGAAATTACGAAATTATCCTCTATACGCAAAATTACCAAAATGCCCCTATGGTCAACGTTAACCGAAATTCACCCAACGGCGGTGGGGAAGCTCCAGCTAGACACTTCTCATCGAGTTGAGTCCAACGGTGCCGATGGTGTCCTCCCACGCGCGGCGGCGAAGTTGGGGTGATCGATCGGCGGTAAAACTGCCTCCTCAGTGCCGGTGACTGGTCGAGAATGGAAGATGGTGAGGTGGGGAAGCTTTTCCAACCAGTGGCACTACCAAAGACGGCCGGATTTGGCGGCGATCGTCCGTGCAAACCCGCGGAACTTTCGAGCTTCACTTGCGGCGTTCCACGAGTTTCCGGCAGCAAGGATAGGTGGGGGTGGACGGCCGGCTCACAAGATTCTGTTTGACACCTTGCTCGGCCGGTGAGGTAGCCGAAAATGGAAGAAAACGGCGGGTCGGTTTTGCAGGCTCGGGTCGGGTCCGCGGGTCTCTCCTCTCTCTCTGGGTTTTGCACCAAATTTCACCCAGTTTCCCCCTTTTATAAGCACCCACAAAATATCAACTAGACCCCCTCATGATTATCACATAAACCTCCTCTTAATTTATTACATAAACCCCCTCTTAATTTATTTATTTACATAAACAAATAAAACAAATGCATATGTTACAGTGGTGCAATGATAATTTTCCTTTACTAAAACCGTATCATAAGATTGCTGTAGCAAGTCTCAATACATCAATCTATGTAGAGATGATATATCAATCATAATTATATTAATTGTTATGTCCACTTGCACACTAACACTTATTGCACATAGAAGACATACCCACAATAGCAACAGTGCCTTCTCTCAGCTCTTCATGTTTCATCACCTCATTTCTGTCTCTTTATATTTTGCATAAACATTTTATACATTTTCATTATTTTGTTGTGTCTATGTACTATATTTTTTATTATGTGAATTTGGATATTGCCTTTATGATTTATGATATGTTCTTTCCTCCTGTTCTGTATTTGATTTGATCTTTTTTATGCTTAATAATTATATGTGTGTTGGATGTTGGATTGATTGTGTTGTTGGATCGATGGAGTTAAGATTTTTTTAATTTGATTGGAGTATTTCTCATAACTTTTGTATTTGAGGATTTACTTGTTATTAGAGGGAGGTTTTACTAAAATTTTTGCTCAAACACATGGGTAATACTTGTACTTATGTCTTTATTTTGTTCCTTTTTTTTTTCTTTCTTTTTAATGATGAAAGGGGAGATACGTGTATTGGATTGAAAGGGGCTAATTTTGCTTATGGCTGAATATGATTATTAAAATGATTGAGTAGGTTTGTTAAAATGGATAAACACGTATACATGCTAAATTTGAACATGTCAAGCGCTTCGAGGGAGCATATATTCACAGGGAGAAAATTTTTTTAGTTTTTCATTTTTAATACATGTAAAGGCTTGTCATCATTAAAATGGGGAAGATTTGATAATAAAAAACTATATGCATCATATATTGAAAATATTGGAGTGTCTAAAATTGAGCAAATTTTTAAAGTCGTACATTATTTTTCAAGTATTAAGATTCTTGAAAAAACGGTCAATTGTTATTAAGATAATAGTGAACTAATAGCGTCTAGAGAGCTACGTCTTATAGATGGCCGATAACGATGAACCAACAGCATCTAGAGAGATACCACTTACAGATGATCAATAATGGTGAACTAATATGGAGATAATGGTGAACCCACATTTTGAATTTCTGTATAACAGCTATATTTCAAAGTCATAATGGTGAACCGACATTTATATGGCGGTAAACTATTAGTGCCCAAAAAGTCAATAACAGCTAGTTGTCCACTTTAACTATAAAATGGCTTAATCAAATTTAAATGCAAACACGAATACTACAATTATTCTTGAGCAATCTTCTGTATTCTTCGCTTAAACTTATTTATTCTTTTCATTTGATCACACCATGAGCTAATATTGGAATCATACACATTGTGTGAGGAAATGTCTTTGAAATATCTATTTCTACATTAAGTTTGAGTGATTGTAAGCGTGGAAAACACTTAGGTTAAGATATTTGGGATAACCTCTTATTATAAAGGTTGATTGACCAATTGAAAGTCAATCGCGAGCATCTTTGAAGCTTTAGATGTTTGTTTAGCAGAATTCTCAAGTTCAGTGAGCTTGGAGGCGTGGATGTAAATAGGGTTAGCTAAACTATATAAAATTCTCTGTAGTCGATTCTTCTTACCCTTCACTTTTCACATTTTTAATTTCTTTATTTATCTGTTATTGCTTTGAATTCAATCTATAATTGTATTAATTTTTGTTCAAGTATTGCAAAATTTTTAGAAACCAAATTCATCCCCCTTCTGAAGTTGTATAGCTAGTATTTCAATAATCTCATCATATTCGGACTCCCACGAATGGAGCAATAATGTAATTTCTAGGTAACACTATGTTTGGAGCTACATACATAGACAAAGAAGTACCATCTCATATCTCATCATATCTCATACCCAGCTCTCCATGGATGGTGCAATGATATACTATCTAGGTATCATCGTGTCCAAACTACACGGGTTATCTCACATCTCATCATATTTGTGCATGTATATTCTAGTCCTTAAAAAATAAAAGCGCCCAAGTACACGACCCAAAGTCTTTATTTGTACTTAGATGAGCTCCAAAAGCCTTTTTAACCTTTATATCTTTGTTATCATTATAGTTCATGCACAATCTAGTCCCCAAAAGGCAAAAGCACTTAAGCACATAGCACAAAGTCTTTATTCTCATATCATCTGTATCAATGCATCTAGAGGGGAAGGGTACTTGTCTCGTGACTTTACAATAATATTCATATTTATATTCATATACATTTTAATCATACTTTAAATATTCTTTCCTTTTCATTAATGCATATAAATCTACCGTTCTTTTCTTTAACATACTATCATATTGTATTCAGAACCATACACTTTTTTGATAATATATCTATATGTGAATAAAATTCATTTCTAGAAAATCATTAAATCCGAGCATGTAAAATACTTATTTCACAAACATGCTTTACTATTATAATAAACTATAAAATAGGCTTTGCATATTCTATTCACAGTAATGATACTTAAACTTGGGTATCGTCAACATCTGCGAATTGATTCTCGTTCGTAGTTCTTCATAAACAAAATAAACGACATAATTTATTTGTTATACATTACGACAAATAACAAATATTACACAATATAGCTCGAAACAACATTTAATCCAAAATGTATGATTCATGTACCCATAAAATTACCAAAATAACCCTATACCTATAAATTACCAAATGCCCCAAAGTCATAGATTACGAAATTACCCTCAAAAGCCTAAATTATTAAACTGCCCTCATTTCATTTTGAATTTACAAAATTACCCCAGTAACCATAATTTAACGACGGCAATAGGAAAGCTTAGGTTGGACACTTCTAGCTGAGGTGAGTTCAATGGTGCTGGTGGTCAACCTCACATATGGTGGCGGAGCTGGAATCTAGCTCAAAAGGCAGAAACTTCAAATGGTCGATCGACAGCGCGATGGCTTCCCCAGCAGTGGATGGTCGGAAATGGAAGCTGGTGAGGTGGGGAACAAATCCTAACCAATGGTGCTGCCCAATTTTGATGGGATCAATGGCATGAAAAATGGATTTTGGCAACGACAATAGTAACTTAATACAAATTAAGCTAATACTGACCCAAGATTTAAAATAAAATCCGACAACATGACCATTGAATCGCATTTGATTTGTCTAGATTTCATGTCGTGAAAAATTTTAAATTATTCAATCATGATCAATTTAATAAATACGTCAAATTTTTATGATCCACATCAATTAATTCTGTGAATAATCAAGTCGCATCAAATTTACTTATAATAATTGTAATAAATCTAAAAACTTTAATAATTGAATGAAAGAGAGAAAAATAAAATATTGCACTTAATTTTAATAAAAATTGTATATGTTACAAACAAGTACATATATGAGCCTTTATCTAGTGGGGGTTTCCACATTTATTGAATAGTTTTTAGTACATATATATATATATATCACTACTGTGTTAGCCTTTGATATTAAGAAATATGAATACAAAAGTATTCTCAAGTTTCATTCAACTTTTTTTTTTTAAGTCTCAAATCATTAGAGTTTTCATATCTTTCTCCTTCGTGGCTTCTCATTTAAAAGAAATGAAAAAAAATCTACATTGACTAATGAGATGACGAAATTATTGTGTGAGATAAAGATGGGCAAAGAAAAAATAAATAACTTATATGTTTATTTTGCAAAGAATTCAGTTCAGATAAATGAAGTTGTAAGAAGAAAAACTCCTCAGTGTTATGGATTTCATATTTTATTTATTATTAATTTTTACATTTATTAATTAAGGTTTAACTGCAATAGAAATCTGAAAGAAATAAGGTAATAATTGTTTTTGCCTAAATATCCTTACATATATAAATGAGGATAATAAATTATCTTGTTGTACAAGGGAAGGACCAAATAAAAAATTAAGGAATGTCTAATATTGTATAAAAGCAAAGCAATTTTTATTTTGGAGATGGGCGGATAAGATTTGTTAAATTCGATTATAAATTTCTATACTTATTTCGTTTGTCCAGAAAGGAAGAAATTATACAAGCCTTTTTTTCTTTTAAATATGGCCCAAATAGGGTTAATAAAGTAATGTGTGGATGCTAATTGTCAAATGGGACTAAATAATGTGTAAATTGTAAATTATGTGGCAGGAAATAGCCTCTAATTGTATATTATTTTGGCCAAATTTTGGGTATTATTAGTGACATGAATCAGTAAGTAAACCAGTTTTTAATATACCAAAATACATACATACTTATATATAATGCAAATGGATAATATGCTATGATCTTTTAAAAAAATTAGGTAACTAATTGAGTTTTTTTTTATTTAATCAAATATACAAAATAGGTGGGAAGGAGATTTAAAATTTTATTTGTTACCAATGGCCTAAATTAAATAAAGAAAAGTACTGTAATATAAATTAAAATCTCAATTTATTACTAATATTAATATACAAATAACAGAAAATCATTTAAAGTTAAGGAGAAACATCTTAATTAATTCTTTATCAATATCTATTTTGCACTAGAATAAAAATCTTTGCAATTTATATTTTAAAAATTGGTAAAAGTACTTATAAGAGGATTACAACAACCTGCCCTGAACTCTTTAGGTGAATCTTACTAAATCTCATATCTAAACTTAAAAATCTCATTACAAACAATTAAAAAAAATAAAATCTTCAAATACAATTAAGTTAATCTGCAACGAAAGAATTTAAAGCCAAACCATTTACCATCCTTAATTCAAGTCTGTTTCCTTACTCATCGTGAATCAATTATGCTTTCTGAAAACTGAATCACAATAAATTATAATGACTACAAAATTCAGTAAGCAAATCAGTTTTAATATATCAAAATATATACATGCTTATATATAATTCAAATGAATGACATACTATGATCTTTTAAAAATATTATGAAACAAATTAGTAAAATCTTTTTCGGTCACTATCAAATTTTCACATTTTTTTTAAATCACTTACTTGAGCTACCTTCATTTAGTTACCACTCAGTAGGACTTTTACTTAAATTTCATAACTTTGATATACTTTGGGCTTCTCGCAAACACATCTCTCACCCACTTGTCTCATAAACATAACATCTCGAGTGTCCTCTACTAAGCGAGTAATGGATTTAAGCATATAAGCAAAACTGAAAAACTTGCTTTCTTTCTCCGAAATCAATTCGTAAAAATCCACTTTCTTATTTCATATAAAACGTAATGACGGCGTTCTTGTCGGTTTTTGGAGATAGTGGCGATGAAAATGTGATGACCAGATCACAAGCTTTCATTTGATACCTTACTTAGCTAGTGAGGTGGCCGAAAATAGAAGAAATGGTAGGGTCAGGTTTGCGGGTTGTGGGTTACGGGTCAAGTTTTGGCAACTTGGTTCTAATTCTCAAACTATCTCTCTCTCTCTCTTTCTTTCTCTCTTTATTTTATTCTCTCTTTATATGGGTGTGGGGTAATGGAAGGATATTTGCACTAGAGTGATGAAAGTAGTCGTTGTTTCTCTGCCGCTTATCATTGCCAAATGTGTTTAATGCTGCAAGCAATAAATATAGTTATTCACTCTGGTTTCCTCTCTTTCACTTTAAATACTAGTTAAGCAATGTAAGAGGGGAGATGGATTGAGTTTCTAAAAAATTGTACAATGCTTGAATAAAAATTAATGTAAAAATAAGATGAATTCAAAACAATAACTGATAAATAAAGTAATTTATAATATAAAGAGTGAACGGAAAAGAGAATCAAACTCAAAGATTTTACCCCTACCTAGGTCTATGCCTTCAAGCTCACCGGACTGGAGAATTCTACTACGCAGGCCTCCAAGGCTTCAAAGATATATAAAATTGACTTCTCTCAACCAGTATGTTGTTTAATATATAAAATCTATTTGAAAAATAATTGATTATAATCACTCAACTTTTGACTTAACAAAAAAAAATTACGAAGTGTTTCCCTCTCATAATATTATGTTTACAAATGAAAGCTCAAAGTATGATTTAATAAAATAATGACAAATTTAAAACTAAAAAGGAAACTGAATACACAATAGAAATCTCAATAATAATTGTAGAATCCATTCTCTTTTGAATTTGATATAGTTAGAGATGAAAACTAGTCGTTGTTGACATTTTCCTTATAACCGGCTTGTCATTTAGCATAATCCATCAGTCAGTTACAATTACTGTTGTAGCCACCATTTGAATTTTTGAATAATTGGATTACTGTTTATGGGTAAACAGTATGTTGTTTGATTTCAAAGAGTTCAATTCAAGTAATTGGTTTGCCATTTAGCATTATCTGGTTTGCTGGTTGATTCTAGAGAGCAAATTTCATATAACCAATTTGTCGTTTGTCTTAAGTAGAATGCTAGTTAACTCCTGTAAGCACATTTCTTTTAACCGGTTCAAATAATTTATAATTAGTAGGAAGATCATTTACATCATCAATTTCTTTTCTCATTACCATAAATGTTAGGTTTGACACTTCATGTGATTCCTCCTCATTTGATATCTCCTTATTGCTATCATCCTAAGTTGCCACCATGGCTTTCTTTTTGAGTTTATTGAGAAGAGGACATTTTAATCTTATATAACTAGGCTCTTGAAGTTTTTGAACTTTCATCGCTCATTTGATCTCTTGAAGAATTTTCTGAATTTTCTAGCAATTATTGCTATATCTTTATCTTCAAATTCACTTTCCTCATTACTTTCAGGTTTTGAAGCTATAAGAGCAATGCTCTTCTTCTTTTTGTCTTCAACATCTTTTTTAGCTACCAAATCTTTTTTATAAGAAATAAGCGAGCCAAACAAATTATCAATATATAAAGTATTTAAATCCTTGGTTTCTTCAATGGCAATTCTCTTAGATCTCTATTTTTTTGGAAAAGACCTAATAATTTTCTTTGCCTTCTTGCTATTTAAAAAGGCCTTTCTTAGGGCTCCTAAAGTGTTTATAATATCCTTAAATCTAGTGTACATAGAGCGAATACTCTTATTTTGTTCCATTTAGGGCAATTTATACTACTTAGTATATCCACTGATTTTAAATTCTTTAACTTAATTTGTACCCTCATAAACAACTTTAAGTTTATTCCAAATTTCATGAACACTTTTATAGTCGAAAAGGCTATGAAATTCTTTCTTATCTAAGGCACAAAATAGAGCATTCATTTCTTTAAATTCATTACTTTAGAATTTAAAATCAACTTTATTAACTAGAAGGTTTAGGAATATCGACTCATTTTTCATTTTTAGTAGTTGGCATGAAAGGATCATCATTAAAAGTTTCTCAAATCTCATAATCTAAGGCTTACAAGTAAATTCTTATCATAATTTTCTAATATAGTTAAACATTTTCATCAAAATATGGTGGTCTAGTAGTGGACTGTCCTTCTTCAAATGTGAAATCATTTTAGGTTGCTATAGATATTTTACTTTAGACGATTAAGTCTTAACTAGAGAACCTTGCTCAGATACCAAATGAAATGCTAGCTAAGCAACCCAAGAGGAGGGTTAATTGAGTTTATAAAAAATTGTGTAGTGCTTGAACAAAAACTAATGCAAATATAAAATGAATTCAAAACAATAATGGATAAATAAAGTAATTTAAAATATAAAGAGTGATGGAAAAAGAAAATCAAACACAGAGATTTTTATGTGGTCATATGATATTTGATTTTAATAATAACAAACTATGTGTCATGGATAAAATAGAAAATGCATATATTTTACAATCTCACTAGTTTAAATGATCTTTATTGTTATATTTCTTGTAAAGCTAATATGATTAAATGTATGTGTGTTTAATCATTTAAAAGCTCAAGTTATTTTCATGAAATTTTAAATAAATCATTATTTTCATAATATAAAAGCTTTATACTAAAATGAAAAATGATTTTATGAAATTGATTGTTTTCAAGTTTATGGACTAAATTAAAAAAATATTTTAGAACTTTGAAGTCAACAAGTATTATTTGAAATTTGAGATTGGACCTATTTACAAAGGCTTGTAAAGATTTTAGCCATAGTATAGTTCTTAAAAGTTTTGGGGTAAAACTATATTTTATAAAAATTTCACTGTACCATAACTGTAGTACTACTGTAGCAAACAGCTAGTCGATAACATGTAAACAGCTAACCATTATCAAGCAGAATTGAAGTTTGATTTCTAGAAACAAATGGCTAACTGATAATGAAGAAAACGGCTAACGTTATCGAGCAAAATTAAAGTCTAGTTTCTAGAAACAAATGGCTAACTAACAATGGGTAAACAGCTAACTAATTATTTGAAATTTGGCTCAAGTTAAAACAACGATCCGACAACAAGTTAATGGTGAACTGTTAATACTTAAAAATTCTATAACTGCTAGTTTTCTACTCCAAGTATAAAAATGATCAATTTGATTCAAACAACATCGATCTAAAGATTTTTATTTGAGCTTGCTCCTGAGTATACAATCTTTCATTAAGCATTAAAGTTGTAATTAGTTTATTAAAACACACTTTGGGCTTTTAATTGTAAACACATATAGTGTGTGCGAGGAAATCTTTTGTAATCCTTATTGTAACATCTAAGTTGAGTGATTGGTGTTGGAAAATATTTGGGTTAAGAGTTGGGGGGATAATTTCTTGTTGTAAAGGTTGATTGACATATTAAAAGTCAGTTGTAAGCATTGTTGAAGCCTTGGAGGCTTCCTTAGTGAATCTTCAAGTCCGATGAGCTTAGAAGCGTGGACGTAGGCGGAATTACCAAACCACATAAAAGTTTTCATATTTGCTCTTTCTTCCTTTACTATTTTATTATTATATATTGTTAAATTTATTGTTATTGATTTCATTAAGGCATTAAATTAAATTATTTTATAATTTTAATTAATTAAGCTTTAGAAACCCAATTCACTCCCCTTTTTGGGTTTCTCACTTAGAATTTTACCTATTCCATGCCTTTAAGCTCACTAGGCTTGAGGATTCTACAAAGCAGCCTCGAAGGCTTCAAAGATATATACAATTTACTTTCAAGGTGTCAATAAAAATTTACAATAAGAAATTATCCCAAATATTTTAACCCAAGCATTTCTCACACTTATAATCACTCAACTTTAATTTTAAAATAAAGATTACAAAGTGTTTTCCTCACACAATATATATGTTTACAAATAAAAGCTCAAAGTGTGATTTAATAAAGCAATGATAAGTTTAAAGCTCAGGGGTGATTGAATGGACAATAACAAGCTCAATGATAGTTATAGAATCTATTCTTGTTTGAATTTGATTGAGCCTTTTTATAGTTGGAGCAGAAAACTTATCGTTATTGACTTTTTACTCATAACTAGTGTGCAGTTTGGCATAACTAGTTTGTTGGTTAAGTTTATCATTGTAGCCACCATTTGAATTTTTGAATTTTGAATAACCAGATTGATGTTTTTGATTAAACAATATGTCGTTCATTTCTAAAGAGTTCAACACAAGTAACCAATTTGCCATTTAGTATTATTGGGTTTGCCAATTGAATCTAGAGAGCACATTTCATGTAATTGGTTTGTCGTTTGTCTTCAGCAGGATTCTAGTTAACTTCAGTGAACACATTTCTTTTAATTAGTTTGATGTTTGTCTTAAGTAGGATGCCAGTTAACTCTAGTAAGCATATTTTCTTAATTCGATTTTTTGATTTTCTTGAGCAAGGTGCCGTTTATAAAAAAAATTCAACTTTTTATATTAAAACATGATCAATATTATTAATTTGTGGTTTGTTATCATCAAAATCAAAATGCTTTATAGCAATATATGCTAGCATCACTCACTCACACACACATACACACACTCTTTCTTTCTTTCTCTCTCTTTCTCTCTCTTATATTTCTTCATCACTCTAACCTGTTATTTCTCAATTTCTAGGCTTAGCAATCCAAAAAAATTTAAACGACTCCAACATGGCAGCCTCATCTGTGCCGCCATTGGCTTCTCAACAAAATATAGATGGGGTAATTAATTTAGCTTATTTAGAATGTCCTTGCTGCTATATTTTTCTTGACCCCCTAAGATCATTAACAAATTTGATGGATTGAGGCACAAAACTAATATTACTTTGCTTAATTAACATTATATAATTCAATAGTTGTACCAATTGTAAAAGTTTATGAATTAACTCTAATGAAATCATCATTTGATGGTGAAAAGATTTAAAATTAAGGTATATTAAGAAAAAAAATCTTAAATTATTTGTGTGCAATATTCATGTAAGCTTTATGTAGTTGTTATTCATTAAGTATCTTCACAGTCTTTGTGATTTTCTGTTTGTCATTTTCATATATTATGCAACTTATATGGTCTTTTAACTTATTGAACGTTGTAATAACTCTTGATGCAAATTTCCTTCTTTTTTTTATTCATCTTCAAGTAATTAGTTAATTATTGTTTAATTGTGCACTGCAACCTCTTCTTGTTGTGCGGAAGCGCGAGTTGAGCAGATTACCAATTTATGGTAACTGTGACTACTGGAGAAACTTAAATGTGTTGTAAACAATTTCAAGGAAAATTAACACAATAATTTACGAGGTTCAACGTAAAGCCTACATTTACGGGCAAAGACTAGAAGATAATTTTACTAACAAATGAGAATTTACAAATTGGGAAAAACTCACAAAAACCCAATACCCCAATACACCCAAATGAATTCTCCTAGCACTCAAATGGAAGCTCTCTAAACTCTCTCAATTGCTTCACTTGCAATTGCTCTTAATTGTGGGATGCCTTAACAAATGAAAAACAATAGCTATTTATAGAAATGCATAGTAGCACTATTTCACCAAACCTTTAAAATTGTCAAAGTTTGTTTGGTGATTAGCTAATTTTTAGCCAAACTTTGAACAATTTGGTTTTGAACAATTTTGGTCAAACTTTGAACATGTGTTTTGCCAGACTTTGAACAATTTTGGCCAAACTTTGAAAATGTACTTTCATTTGATTTTTTCAACAATTCTCCACCTTGGTGAAGATTTATCCAAATCTGAGCCGATTACCAACGAACCATCATTCCCAAAGTGGCTGCATCTCTGTGACTACCTACGTACCAAAAATTTGGGATCAAGCCAACTGTAGTTCAAAATAATACTGAACTCCCTTATATCTTAAATGATCCGCCAATCTCTACCTTTCTCATTATTTTAAACTTTTAGGATATTGACCAAGTTTAGACAATGCTCAAACTTGATCGTTGTCACCACCTTGGTCAACATATCTGGGGGGATTCTCTGCAGTCTTGATTTTCTGAAGAAGAATCTTCCCCTCATCAATAATTTCCCGCACAAAGTGAAATCATACGTCGATATGCTTCGTAAGCGCATGATAAACTTGATTCTTTACTAAGTGAATAGCACTTTGACTATCACAATACAAGTTAACATGTTCTTGGATCAATCCCAAGTTTCTAAGCAAGCCTTTGGTACAGCCTCTTTAATAGCCTTCGTAATTGTCATATACTCAGCCTCTCTGGTTGACAGTGCAACTGTAGACTGTAATGTAGACTTCCAACTAATTGGCCCTCTAGCAAGAGTAAATACATATTCAGTGGTTGACCGTCATTTGTCTATATCACCAGCATAATCAGAATCAACGTACCCAATCACACCTTGACCAAGTGTGTCATTTCGTTCAAACAATAAACTAACATCAATGATTTTCTGAATGTACCGTAGAATCCATTTCACAGCTTGCCAATGTCCTTTACTAGGATTATGCATATATCTGCTCACCATACTAATTGCTTATGAAATGTCAGGCCTTGTACATACCATTACATACATCAAGCTATCAACTGTATTTGAATACGAAACTTGCAACATGTATTCTTGTTCCTCATCTGTTAGAGGAGATAGTTGTGCAGAAAGCTTGAAATGAGAAGCCAATGGGGTACTTACAGGTTTTTCTAATCATTCATACCAAACTGTTGTAATACCTTCTTCAAATATTTCTTCTAAGACAAGCTGACTTTGCCACGAGCTCTATCTCTGCATATCTCCATGCCCAGAATCTTCTTAGCTTCACCTAGATCTTTCATCTCAAATTCTTGATTGAGTTGAGTTTTTAACTTCTCAATCTCATCTTTGTTCTTAGATACTATTAGCATATCATCGATATACAAGAGTAAGGGAGTTCATTGATCAAATTTATTTCTTGTGTAGCTTGCGAAAATACACACAATGATTAAATTTATTTCTTGTGTACCTTTGCCCTTTCATAAACCGATCAAATCGCTTGTACTACTGTCTCAGAAATTATTTCAATCCATAAAGCGACTTAGTCAGTTTACAAACCCAATTTTCTTTTCCAGCAACTCTAAATCCATCTGGCTGAGTCATGTAGATTTTCTCTTCCAAATCATCGTGTAAGAACGCAATTTTCACATCAAGTTGAACTAGCTCAAGATCATATTGCACAACAATGGCTAGCAAAATCCAAATAGATGAATGTTTCACAACTGGAGAAAATACCTTATTGTAGTCTATTCCTTTTTTCTAAGCGTAACCCTTTGCTACCAATCCATCCTTTTTTGCATATACCCATTTGCACCTAATTGCCTTTTTATCTTTGGACAGTGTAACTAACTCCCAAGTTCTATTTTTTTGAAGAGACTGCATTTCTTCATCCATTACTTGCTTCCACTGTACATTTTCAGGGCTTCTTACTGCTTCTCTATAAGTGGAAGGAACATCACCATCTACAATTAAAAGTGCATAGGCCACCATATCAATAAAGCGAGCAGGTCTACGAATCTCTCTTCGTGGCCTTCTATATGCAATTGAATCTTATTGCTCTAAAGGTTCCTGAGTCAAAATCTCTTCTTCATCTTCGGTCGATTGAGAATCATCTACCTCTTCAACACTAGCTGGATCATCTTTAACTTTTTCAAGCTCCACCTGCTTCGGAGTATTACTGGTGTTGTCATCCTTTTTTGAATCCTTTTATTTTAACATGACTAATTCATTAAAAGTCACATCTCTGCTGAAAATGATCCTCTTCGTATCTGGACACCATAAACGGTATCCTTTTACTCCACCAGTTATGCCCATGAACAATTTTTTCTTCGCTCTTGGGTCTAACTTATATTCCTTTACATGATAATAAGTAGTGGAACCAAAGACATGTAAAGTATCATAATCAGTAGCAGGTTTACCAATCCACATTTCCATGGGTGTTTTTCCCTTAATTGCAGCTGATGGCACACGATTAATTAGATGGCACGCATATACAATAGCCTCAGGCCAAAATTCTTTGCCCAATCCAGCATTGGACAACATACACTAAACTTTCTCCAGTATAGTTCGGTTTATGCGTTCTGCCACCCCATTCTGTTGTGGTGTACCTCGAATAGTGAAGTGTTGCACAATGCCCTCATCTCAGCATACTTGTAAAAATGGATCATTCTTGTACTCACCACCATTATCTGAGTGAAATCTTTTGACCTTTCAACCAGTTTGAGTCTCGACCATCTTCGTCTATTTCAGAAATATACTCAAAACTTCATTTTTGTTCTTTATCAAATACACCCATACTTTTCTTGAATAATCATGAACAAAAGTAACAAAATAGTGCATACCTCCTAAACAAGCTACTCTAGTAGGTCCCCACACATCACTATGAACATAGTCCAGAATCTCTTTTGTATCGTGAATTGCTGAACCAAACTTTACTCTTGTTTGCTTGCCCAGAGCACAATGTTCATAAAATTCCAATTTGCAAGAATTTGCACCTTTCAATAAGCCTTGCTTAACAAAAGTCTGCAAAGCTTTTTCACCAGCATGTCCCAAACGCATATGCCACAATTTGGTTGCCTCTAAATCTACATCCTTTCTCGAAACCGTTGATGCTGATCTAATAACTGTAATCCCTTGAAAATAGTACAAGTTATTTCTTCTTGTGCCTTTCATCATCGTTAGTACACCAGCTACTACCTTCAAGAATCCATCTCTCATAGTCATTGTAAGCCCTTTGGATTCTAGGACTCCTAATGAGATGATATTTTTCTTTAAGCTTGGTACATAGCGAACGTTTGTCAAGACTTGGATTGAGCCATCATGATTCTTCAATTCGATTGAACCTATTCCTATGGCTTTACAAGTATTGTCATTGCCCATAAAAATAACTCTACCATCTAGCTCCTTAAAGCTAGAAAACCAGCCTTTATTAGGACACATATGATAAGTACAAGCCGAATCCAAAATCCACTCATCTGATTGACATGTCAACGTCATGCCAACCAGACTAAATTCTGACTCCTCATCATGTTCGGCTACACATGCATCAGAAATAGCCTTGCCCTTTTGTAACTTAGGACAATTCTTCTTCTAATGCCCTTTCTCGCAACAAAATGCACATTTATCTTTAGTAGGCCTACCTTTAGACTTCCCATTTTTTCCAAGTTTGCGGCTTTGTGAACGACCTCTTGCTGTCAATACTTCTGCAACTATATCTCTGTGATCCTTTTTATCTTTCTTTCTGGTCTCAGTATTATACAGTGCACTACATACAGCATCAAATGTGACGTTGTCCTTCCCATGAAGCAAAGTGGTAGTGAGATAGACATATTCATCAGGAAGCGAATTCAACAGAAATAATGCCTTATCTTCATCTTCAAATTTCTCATCCAAATTTAGCAAATCCGCTAATATTTTATTGAATGAGTTCACATGGTCATTCATCGACATACCAGGTGCATACGTGAATCAATAGAGTTTCTTTTTCATATAAAGCCTGTTTTCAAGGCTTTTCTTCATATATTTTTCTTCCAATGTCTTCCACAATTTCTTTGCTGATGTCTCCCTCATGACAGAGTACGTCAGACATAGGTGAATAGTACCATATGCCTGTCTATTGATTTTTGTCCACTTCTTGTCATCTATTTTTTCAGGCTTTTCTTCTAGAGTGAGATCCAACTCTTGCTGACATAAGACATCCAACACCTTACATTACCGTATACCAAAATTATTGGTACCATCAAATTTCTCCACTTCAAAATTTGCATTAATCACAGTAGTCCTCGCTGACGAAGATGACGACGACGCTTCTGCCATCCTTCTCAACCTCAAATAATTAGTGCCTTCAACAACTATTCATACTTGAAAAACAGTCTCTATGATGTTTATTTTGTGTGAATAAATGCACCAAGAAAGTTCTCAGGAGAATGGAGGGGTCACAATGGTCCCACTTAAAATCTACGCTCCTAAGACTCTTATCGTCTTGTTGACAGAACTTTCCTAGGCATGAAAAAATGCACACTACTTACAATAGACTGTTCTCCAAGTACAAATGGTCGTATCTAGTACCGTATCTATGAATAGTATCATATACGTGAACAGTATCGTATACCCCAAGTACGAACCTTCGGCTCTGATACCAATTGTTGTGCGGAAGCACGGGTTGAGCAGATTACCAATTTATGGTAACTGTGACTGATGGAGAAACTTAAATGTAGTGTAAACAATTTCAAGGAAAATTAACACAATAATTTACGTGTTTCAGCGTAAAGCCTACATCCATGGACAAACACTGGAAGATAATTTTACTAACAAATAAAAATTTACAAATTGGGAAAAACTCACAAAAACCCAATACCCCAATAAACCTAAATGAATTCTCCTACCACTCAAGTGGAAGCTCTCTCAACTCTCTCAATTGCTTCACTTGCAATTGCTCTCAATTGTGGGATGCCTTAACAAATGAAGAACAATAACTATTTATAGGAATGTATGGTAACACTATTTCACCAAACCTTTAAAATTGTCAAAGTTTGTTTGGTGATTACCTAATTTTTAGCCAAACTTTGAACAATTTGGCTTTGAATAATTTTGGCTAAACTTGGAACATGTGCTTTGCCAAACTTTGAACAATTTGACTTAGAACAATTTTGGCCAAGCTTTGAACATATGCTTTCATTTGATTTTTTCAACACTTTTATCAAGTGTGGCAACAGATAAAGTGCATAATGCAGTATATTGTTATTGTCTCTGCAATTATTCTATTTTTCTTTTGAAAAGTCAATAAAAGATATTGAGTTCTATATATGATTTTTTTATGTTTGAATTTTCCAACAATATGTTACATATACAAAATAAAAATAATAAATAAAGGGTAGAAATTTCATTAGGAGACTATGGATCTCCAGTATCTTTTGAGTTTGGCGTTCTTTTAAAAAGTATTATGCAAGAGTGAATTATTAGAGAAATATATTATAAACCAAAAAAAAAAAAAACTCACAAGAGGGATGTGTCAAAGGATAAACAACTAAAAAATAAAATATTTGCTTTTCTTCACTTTTATTCCCATTTTGATTATACTTTGTTTTCTCTGTACTTGAGTATTTTCTTTCCACTTTGCAAAAGACCAAAATAGAGGAATGTTATAGTTTAGGCCAACTTAATGAGCTTCAAATCATCAATGTCGTGGCTTTGACAATGGTGCCTCCCCTTGATTATCAAAAGCCAAGAAGGGGGAAACAAGATAGAGATCTTCTCACAGATTGTAGGAAAATCGGAACACCTAATGGTAAGATGTATGAGCTGAGGGAAAGAGCCAATGTCAAATAAGTTGGTAAAATTGATCAGATTGTTTCAACATTCGATTTCTTTTCACCTAATTATTTTATCATATATCATTTTAATATTTGTTTCCTTCACTGACATCTTTTAGACGAAATAATTAGTATGCAAAATCCAATAATAAATAACGATAATTATTTCTTCTGACCAAATTTTACAAGGCCGTTTCTTTCATCTACAAGCAATACATGTCAACAAATCTTGTTGCATGTATCTGACATAGAGAAAGATTCTCTCTCTTTCGTTTCTTCACTTCTGCCACATTTATAATCTGGATTTCTATTGAACTCTATTGTGCTTGTGGGTTTTCTTTGAATTTACAGAATAAAAAATGGAGGAAGGTAGCAGTTCAACTCCAAGAAGGAACAAAAAGGCTAAAGTTCCATTCATAGATAGCAAAAAAAATTGGATTACTAGATGGATAATATTATGAGCAGCAGCCAAGAGCGAGTGTAAAGTATATTAGGAAAATTTACCAGGTTGTTTCATTATTCGATTTCTTTTGATCTATTAATTAGGTTTTTATTGCTTTGAAATTTTTCATAAAGATTACAAATTTTTCTTTGTATTTTGTTCATATTGCTTGGATTTTGATTAGACTTGTAAGATTAAATCACATTATTCTCAAAATTTTTTTATTTGATCTAGGTTTTCTTTTCCCTTTTTTAACTCTAGATTTGTTAGATTATTGTGAGTAAAAACATATTACATAGGTTGTTCCTTTATATACTAACTACTTAATATTTATTTATCTTTGTTGCAGCAAGCTGTGAAGGAACTTAAACAAAATTGTCAAGTGTCTACAAAACCTCTGAACGTGCCAAAAGATAATGATGCTAGAAGTTCATCCTCGAAAGAGGTAATTGATCATTAGATTTCTCCTCTGGCCTTATGGAAAATAAGTTCTTGAATTTTCCATGGCTACCAGCACTGATCTTCACTACACTATTTATCCTGGCTGCATTTCGTTGTAGAAAAATTTGAAAACAAGGTTGTCTTGATTGGTGAAATTTACACATCTTCCTAACTTCCAGGAGACTATCCTGATATACATGAGAGAGCGTACATGTGTTTGTATATATGGAAACCCCTTTGTTTATTTAATGATATTGTATTTTATGATCAATGTTTGAATTATATAAATGAGTACAAACTATTTGAACAAAACAACTTGCACCTATTTATAAGAGAGATTGTAAAATCCCTTTAACAATTAATTTATTAATTTATTTTAAATTAATTAAATGAAAAGATATGTATGTATGTGTATATATGTGTGTGTGTGTGTATATATATATATATATATATATATATTCTAAAAGGTACCTTTATGTGAAGAGTTGTATTATTTATGATAAGATATATCGACTTTTAAAGGTACATTTATATGAAAAGTTGTATTATTTATGAATAAATGTATATTTTCATGAAAGGGTTGTGTCATTTGTGTAAAGCTATGTCTCTTTATGAATAGACACTTTGTTTTCTATAAATACTCTACTTTATGATAGATTTTATATATGTTGTGGAGTATAACTTTATTGCTAGAGATTGTATTCAAGGTTTGTTGTATCTTAGGAGTAATTTGCCAATGAACTCTATAGTAAACCAAGTGTGGTAAAGGCAAATAAAATCTTGAAGGAAAATGTCTATACACACCTCAAACTTTTATATTTTCTTTTCATTTTTGCCTCCATATTCTTAAAATACACTAACAATCTTTAAGGTTTCATTTGACTACAATGGAGCCTGAAAAGAACATGACTTTATTACTTAATCTAAATGTTCATTTTGATCATTTTGATGGCACCAACTTTACTCGCTGGAAAGGAAAGTTATTTTTTCTTCTCATTCTTCTCAAGATCGCTTATGTTCTTGATCCAAAATTAGAACCACTTCAAGAGCCAAAAGAGGATGACACTAAAGCTACCGAGGCTGCAAGGAAAAAGTGTGAAGATGATGAATGTGATGAGGTCACATACTCAACACTCTCTCTAATAGGCTCTATGACCTCTACAGCTCGATGGCTTTTCCTATTGATATTTGGAATGCACTTGAGTATAAATATAAAATAGAGAAAGAAGGTATAGCAAAATTCCTTATTTTAAAATATTTTGAATTTTCCATGGTAGATACAAAGTTCATTCTTGATTAAATACATGAGTTCTAAATTATTGTTACTAAGCTTTGGGAGTTGAAAATTGAAATCCCTGAACTATTTCAAGTTGAGGCTATTATTCCTAAATTTCCTCAAAGTTGGAATGGTTATAGAAAGAAACGCCTTCATAATAGAGAGGATATAACTTTAGAAGAATTACAAAAACACTTGGTAATTAAAGAAAAGACTAGATCTCGAGATTCCAAGGACAAGTATGATTCTACTAAGGTTAATGTCATTGAAGCTAGTAAATTTTCAAAGAATTTCAAAGTCAAGAATGATAAGAAATTCAAGAATGATAAGAAATTCAAGAATTCTAGTAATATGTTTAGTAATGGTCTACAAAAGTTTTCTGGAAATTGTTTTTATTGTGGCAAAAAAAGGCCATCCCCAAAGTGACTATAGATTCAAAAAGAGAAAAAAAGAAGTAAATACCCATAAAGCTAATGTTGTTGAAGATAATTTTAAAGAGATTTGTATTATGGTCTCTAAAATAAGACTTGGCATGATTACTGAAACCAATATAGCTGAAACAAAGTCCTACGAATGGTAGAACGATTCGAGTGCAACTATTTATATTTGTAATGATAAGTAATTATTCTCGTCATACAAAGTGGAAAAGGAAGGACAAACAGTTCTCATGTTCAACTGTGGTAGTAAGGAAAAGAGTAATGGTGATGAACTTCACTTCTGGGAAGAAATTTACTTTAAATAATGTATTTAATGTACCTTCCATCAAGAAGAATCTTGTTTTTGTTAATTGTATGTGTAAGAACGGGCTTAAGATTATTCTTGAAGGTAACAATTGTATTATTTCAAAAAATGGGACATTTGTGGGCAAAGGGTATTCTTGTAATTGTATGTATAAAGTAAGCATTAATAATAATAATGATGTCAACTTTTCTTATATTGTTGAGTCTTGTGATATTTAGCATGCAAGATTAGCACACTTGAATTTTTGATCTTTCAAATACGTGTCTAAGCATGGTTTAATTAATTGCAATGATGTTAAGAATTATAAGTGTGAAATTTGCATTACTCTTTTTAGTTGAAGGCGATAGAAATAATGTACTTAATAAAGTGTCATTGTTGTTAAATTTTAAAAAACATCCAAAGACATTTAGCAAAGCTATGTCTTCTAGAGTCTCCTCATTTTAGAGAAAGGCGGTAAATGATGAAATGGATTCGATTATGTCGAACCAACCATGGATCTTGGTTGATCTTCCTCCAGCATCTAAACCAATTAGCAACAAATGGGTGTTTAGAAGAAAGTACAACAATAATGGTTCTTAGAAAACTTTTAAGGCTAGATTGATAGCCAAAGTTAAACAATGATGTGGCATTGATTACTTTGATACATATGCTCTGGTAGCAAGATTAACATCTATTAGAGTGCTATTTGCAATTGCTTATTTCAATAATTTTCAGTGCATCAAATGCATGTCAAGACAGCATTTTTTAATGGTGATCATGATGAAGAAATCTATATGGAACAACCTGAGGGGTTTATTTTTCCTGGAAATGAGAAAAAGGTATGCAAGTTAGTCAAGTTGCTTTATGGCTTAGAGTAAGCACCAAAACAGTAGCATGATAAATTTGACTTAGTCATTTTATCTCATGGTTTTAAGTATAATAATGCTAATAAATGTATAATTCTAAATTTACAAATGATTTTGGTGTGATTATATGCTTATATGTTGACGACATGCTTATCTTTAGAACAAACATGCAAGGAGTGAATAATATAAAGAAGTATTTAGCTTCACAATTTAAGATGAAAGATCTTGGTGAAATAGATACTATCTTAGGTAAAAAAGAAAAGAAAAATAGTGGGGATTACTTGTTATGTCAATCTCACTATATTGAGAAAATTCTTCTTAAATTTAATCATTTGAAATTTAATGAAGCTAATACTGCACATGACTCTAGTAATAAAGTACTAGAGAATTCAGGCCGAGTAGTAACATAGCTTGAATATGCTAGTGCAACAGGTAGTTTGATGTATGCTATGCATTGTATAAGGCTAGATGTAGCTTTTGCAGTATGCAAAATGTCTAGGTTCACAAGTAACCCAATTGTTGAACACTAGAAAACAATTGGAAGAATACTTGGTTATCTTAAAAGGACCATTAATTTGAGTTTGTTTTATATTAATTATCTTGAAGTACTTGAAGGGTACTCAGATTCTAGTTGGATAACAAATACTAGTGATGTTGATGCAGCTTTTCCCGCGTGCCTCAACAGTGCTTCGAACCTTCAAACAGTATTTCCAAACAGCTCTAGCAGGACTGTTCAAGCCTTCTGCTCGCGCTTCAAACAGTACCTCGATCCTTCTGCTCGCTATAAGCTCGAGCAGGATTGCCTCCTTTGTCCCGTTCCGCTGTCTTCTTCAGAACAGTGATTTTCCGGACCTGCACTCACAGAAAATCGGGTCAAGGGTCGCCGGGCGTGTCCCGGCGAAAACCCTCCGACGCTCAAGTCGATGAATCGGGTTTCTTTTTGGTATCTCCTTAGTGAGGAGACCGGAAAGATGAAAGGGTATTATTTCGCCCTTTTTGGATATGTATGGTGTTTTTGAGAAAGTCGATGAGAGAAATTTGAAAAGGAAGAACTCATGATCAAGTTACGGATCCTTTCTGAATCAGAAGTTCCAACCTCTCTTTCGGGTTCAGTTCTTCCAACCCCTTTGTGAATTAGAAATGCCAACCCTTGTCACGTTCCCCTTCGTTTCCTTTTATACTCCATTTTTCCCGCTCTTTTCCTTTCCAGGCTGTCCACTCCCACGCTAGTGGTATCCGGGTCTCTCCGATAACGTGTCCGTGGAATATTCCCTAGGGATGAGCGTACTGTCCCTTAACCCGATTCACGTGGCCAGATCACCATGTCGGGCAAGTGCGCAGGGAATGATGACGCCTTGGAGGCACGTGCCGGCCACCGACAACAGTATCACCACTCCACCATGTGGGACCCTTGTCAGACATCAAAAGGTGTGCCAGGATTCTGAGAAAACGGGTCGGGTCTTGCCCAGCTGTGCTCGTAGATCTCTGCGAGCAGGAGAGATGTGCTCGGCTCTCGACCTTGACCAGCTTTGACCTGAGGGACGACCTCGAGCATGCTAAGGAGTGCCTAGCTCTCGACCTTGACCAGCTTTGACCTGAGGGACTACCTCGAGCTGGTGATGGAGTGCTCGGGGCTCGAGCATCTCTGATTTCCTCGACCTTGATCAGCTTTGACCTGAGGGACGACCTCGAGCTTGTGATGGAGTGCTCGAGTCTCGGGTCGCTCTGAGTTCCCCGAGCTTGACTAACTTTGACCTTCCTCGATGATCTCGAGCAGATTGTAGAGCTTGGAGCTCGACCTTGACTGCTTTGACGTCCTGACTTCTGCTCGAACTAGGCTGTCTTCGAGGTCTCTTACTCGAGCTGGAAGGGCTTCGAGGGGCCTGTCTGATATTTTACCCAAACAAGTGATAATAAATCCACATCTGGTTGGATATTTACAATTGTTGGAGGAGTTGTTTCTCGAGTATTAAAGAAACAAACGTGCATAACTCACTCAACAATGGAAATTGAATTTATAGCACTTGCATCTGCAGTAAAAATGCAAAATGGCTGAAAAATTTGTTACTTGATATAGAGTTATGGCAATAATTGATGCCATTTTTTCTTTGTTTTGCGAAACTATATTGTCTAAAGTTTATAACAAGATGTATAATGGAAATTCTAGTCTTTTGAGTGAAGCGAGACAAGACTGGAAACTCAGTAAGGATGGGCTGAACTCGCGGCCTTTTAGGCTTCCCCACGTTCTTTTTCTGCTCGGATCTGCAGTGGACCTAGGCTTCTTCTGCCGTCACTCCTGCTCGGACCTGCAATGGACCGAGGTATCTTCTGCTGTTACTCCTGCTCGGGCATGGAATTGACCGAGGTGTCTTCTGCTGTTACTCCTGCTCGGACCTGCAATGGACCGAGGTATCTTCATTGCATACTCCCGCCGGCATGGAATTGACCGAAACGTCTCCTTGAATCTCTACTCCTGCTCGGGCCTGCAATTGACCCAAGCGAGGCACCGTCCCACCTAATGACTTAGGCTTTGGGATTTCCGGCCAAGGAGTTCTTCTTGATCTTCTGCCCGGGCCTACAATTGACCCGAGCTTGCTCATACTCCCGCCGGGCCTCGCACTGACCTAAGCGTAGCACCGTCCCGCCTAATGACTTAGGCTTGAGACTTCATGCCGAGGAGTTCTTCTGGATCTTCCGCTTGACCCGCAAATGACCAAAGCGCCTTGTTAGGTTACTCCCGCCGGCCTCGCACTGACCCAAGCGTGGCACCGTCCCGCCCAAGACTTAGGCTTCTGGACTTCTAGCCAAGGAGTTCTTCTTGAACTTCCGCCCGGCCTCGCAATCGACCCGAGCTTGCTGATACTCCCGCCGGGCCTCGCAATCGACCCAAGCATAGCACCATCCCGCTGATTTCCGCCAAGGAGTTCTTCTGATCTTCCGCCCGGCCTCGCAATCGACCCAGTCTTGCTGATACTCCCGCCGGCCTCGCACTGACCCAAGCATGGCGCCATCCCTTCGGGATTTCCGCCAAGGAGTTCTTCTGAACTTCCGCCCGGCCTCGCAATCGACCTGAGCTTGCTGATACTCCCGCCGGGCCCGCACTCGACCCAAGCACGGCGCCATCCCGCTGGATTTCCGCCAAGGAGTTCTTCTGATCTTCCGCCCGGCCCGCAATCGACCCAGTGCTTGCCGACACTCCCCGCCGGCCTCGCAATCGACCCAAGCATGGCGCCATCCCTT
>CM046819.1:13709629-13789182 GCA_025617385.1 Murraya koenigii
GGGATTTCTCGCCAAGGAGTTCTTCTGAACTTCCGCCCGGCCCCGCAATTGACCCAGCTTGTCGATACTCCCGCCGGCCCGCACTGACCCAAGCATGGCGCCATCCCGCTGGATTTCCGCCAAGGAGTTCTTCTCGATCTTCCGCCCGGCCCGCAATCGACCCAAGCATGGCGCCATCCCTTTGAGATTTCTGGCCAAGGAGTTCTTCTTGAACTTCTGCCCGGGCCTGCAATTGACCCAGCTTGCTGACACTCCTACTCGGCCTCGCACTGACCCAAGCATGGCGCCATCCCGCTGATTTCCGCCAAGGAGTTCTTCTCGATCTTCCGCCCGGCCCGCACTGACCCAAGCATGGCGCCATCCCGCTGATTTCCGCCAGGAGTTCTTCTCGATCTTCCGCCCGGCCCGCACTGACCCAAGCATGGCGCCATCCCTCTGAGATTTCCGCCAAGGAGTTCTTCTGAACTTCCGCCCGGCCCCGCAATCGACCCAGCTTGCTGACACTCCCGCCGGCCCCGCAATCGACCCAAGCATGGCGCCATCCCGCTGGGATTTCCGCCAAGGAGTTCTTCTGATCTTCCGCCCGGCCCGCAATCGACCCAGCTTGTCGATACTCCCCGCCGGCCCCGCACTCGACCCAAGCATGGCGCCATCCCTTCGGGATTTCCGCCAAGGAGTTCTTCTGAACTTCCGCCCGGCCCCGCAATCGACCCAGCTTGTCGATACTCCCGCCGGCCTGCAATCGACCCAAGCATGGCGCCATCCCATCGGATTTCCGCCAAGGAGTTCTTCTCGATCTTCCGCCCGGCCTCGCAATCGACCCAGTGCTTGCCGATACTCCCGCCGGCCTCGCAATCGACCCAAGCACGGTGCCATCCCGCTGATTTCTCGCCAAGGAGTTCTTTCGAACTTCCGCCCGGCCTACAATCGACCCGAGCTTGCCGATACTCCCGCCGGCCCGCAATCGACCCAAGCATGGCGCCATCCCTTCGATTTCCGCCAAGGAGTTCTTCTGAACTTCCGCCCGGCCTCGCAATCGACCCAGCTTGCTGATACTCCCGCCGGCCTCGCACTGACCCAAGCATGGCGCTATCCCGCTGATTTCCGCCAAGGAGTTCTTCTTTATCTTCCGCCCGGCCTCGCAATTGACCCGTGCTTGCTGATACTCCCCGCCGGCCTCGCACTCGACCCAAGCATGGCACCATCCCGCTGGGATTTCCGCCAAGGAGTTCTTCTTCTCCTCGAGCCCTTTAATCGACCCGAGGTCTTCGAAATTACTCCCGCCTCGGTTTTCAAATAACCCGAAGCTTGGCACCATCCCGCCTAATGAGTTAGGCTTGGGACTTCATGCCGAGGAGCTCTTCTTCTCCTCGAGCCCTTTAATCGACCCGAGCTTCGATAACACTCCCGCCTCGGTTTTCAACAACCCGAGCTTGGCACCGTCCCGCCTAATGAGTTAGGCTTTGGGACTTCATGCCGAGGAGCTCTTCTTCTCCTCGAGCCCTTTAATCGACCCGAGGTCTTCGATGATACTCCCGCCTCGGTTTTCAAACAACCCGAGCTTGGCACCATCCCGCCTAATGAGTTAGGCTTGGGACTTCATGCCGAGGAGCTCTTCTTCTCCTCGAGCCCTTTAATCGACCCGAGGTCTTCGAAATTACTCCCGCCTCGGTTTTCAACAACCCGAAGCTGGCACCGTCCCGCCTAATGAGTTAGGCTTGGGACTTCATGCCGAGGAGCTCTTCTTCTCCTCGAGCCCTTTAATCGACCCGAGGTCTTCGATAACACTCCCGCCTCGGTTTTCAACAACCCGAAGCTTGGCACCATCCCGCCTAATGAATTAGGCTTGGGACTTCATGCCGAGGAGCTCTTCTTCTCATCGAGCCCTTTAATCGACCCGAGGCTTCGATAACACTCCCGCCTCGGTTTTCAAATAACCCGAAGCTTGGCACCGTCCCGCCTAATGAGTTAGGCTTGGGACTTCATGCCGAGGAGTTCTTCTTCCGCCGAGCCTTTAATCGACCCGAGGTCTTCGATGAGACTCTCGCCTGGCCTCAGAATCGACCTAAGCGTGGCAACCGTCCCGCCTGGACTTCCTGCCAAGGAGTTCTTCTCGCTTCGTTCTTCATTTTGAACTTACATTATAAATGTTTTTCTTATTCTTACATACATTTGTACTTTTACATATCCCATCTTGGGACGAAATCTTATATTAGCATTTTATAATACAAGGGACTTACCGGAATACTTCCTCGTGACTCGTGCTGCTCCACTGACCTCGACTCTCGCTCGTCCTGACGAGCCAACCCAGACGCCTCCCGGTCCCTGCTAATTCCTCGCTTTGCAGCCTTTTCCTCTTCGATTTCCATATCCAGCTCACCCGCTCATACGCATCCGAATATGAACGGATCAAGGACTCAGCAGTTATACCATGGTCTCCCATCCTGATCCCATCCTTTAATCCTCTCGTAGCTCGGGATGGTTGAACGCACCAAGATCTAGGACCGATCTACGGTATCTTTTGATAAACTCCCGAGGGACTCTCCTTCTTTCTCGCCTCACTTCCGACGACCCATCATGTCATCCTCGTGGTCACTGCGCTCTGAATTGTTCTCGCGAACTCCCCGCACATCCTGCTCAAACCTCAAAATGCTTCCCGGGAGTCTCATGGCACCATTCTCTCGCCTCTTCCTCAAGAGCGAGCTGGAAGGCCCCGCGACTCTCAGGTCACCGATGCACCTCGCACCCCGCCATGTCATCGAACCGCCTACGTGTATTAACGGGTCACTCTTTCCCGAATATTGCAGATCCGGAAGCGAAAGTCACGCGGATCGCTGACACCCATGATCTCCGGGAGAGAGGAGATTCATTGTCCAAAGATTATTCGCCATCTTGACTCTTTCTTGCCTCCAAGATCTTCCACAACTCAGTGCCAACCTCGCTGCACCTCTCCCTCCAACTCCTCCACGACGAGAGGTCAATGCCTCCTCGCAAATGTCGATCAGACCCCTTTCTCCATGTTTGTTTCTTCTCTCACCGCAACATTCTAGTGCCCGAGGTCTTGGGCTTCATCTCCGTGATTTTCCCGAACACGAGCATTCCCTACTGGACTCCGGACATCGCTGATGCTTTTCTCCGTCCTTCCCCGAATTCTCGTAATAGTGGAGGTCATAATTTCGATCTGCTTTTCCATCCGATCCATCCTTTCCTCGGATCTCCCTGCTCGGGCCTCATTGGCCACTTCTCTCGTAGTCACCGATTCTTCAGACTTACTCCTCTTCTACTGCTTCCCTCATCGCCGTGTCGTGTGTCTTCAATATATTAGGAAATCAGCTTTTGTGCCGATCCCCACAGCACGGCGCCAAAATGTTGATGCAGCTTTTCCCGCGGCCTCAACAAAGGCTTCGAACCTTCAAACAAGATTTCCAAACAGCTTCAAGCAGGATCTGCTCAAGCCTTCTCGCCATGGCTTCAAACAAGACTCGATCCTTCCGCTCGCTATAAGCTCGAGCAGTGATTGCCTCCTTTGTCCTGCTCACTGCCTTCTTCGTAATGCTGATTTCCTGACCGCACTCACGTAAAACCGGTCAAGTGGTCGCCAGGCGTACCCTGCCGAAACCCTCCGACGCCAAGTCAAGAATCGGTTTCTTTTCGTATCTCCTTAGCGAGGGAGACCTGAAAGATGAAAGGGTATTATTTCGCCCCTTTTGATATGTATGGTGTTTTTGAGAAAGTCGATGAGAGAAATTTGAAAAGGAAGAACTCAGATCAAGTTACGCATCCTTTCTCGAATCGAAGTTCCAACCTCTTTCTGTTCGCTCTTCCAACCCCTTTGTGAATTGAAATGCCAACCCTTGTCACGCTCCCTTCGCTTCCTTTTATACTCTATTTTTCCCGCTCTTTTCCTTTCCAGTCGTCCACTCCCACGCTAGTGGTATCTCGGTCTCTCTCGACAACCGGTCTCAGCGGAATATTCCCTGTGGATGAGCTACCGTCCCCTTAACCCGATTCACGTGGCTGATCACCATGTCTGCAAGTGCGCAGGAATGATGACGCTTGAGGCACGTGGCCGCCACCGACAACAGAGATCACCACTCCACCATGCGGGACCCTTGTCGACATCAAAGGTGTGCCGAGATTCCGAGAAAACGGGCCTGGTCTTGCCCACTGTGCTCGTAGATCTCGCGAGCAGGTGAGAGATGTGCTCTGGCCTCGACCTTGACCAGCCTTTGACCGAGGGACGACCTCGAGCATGCTAAGGAGTGCCTAGCTCTCGACCTTGACCAGCCTTTGACCCGAGGGACTACCTCGAGTCGGTGATGGAGTGCTCTGGGCCTCGAGCATCTCCGATTTCCTCGACCTTGATCGCCTTTGACCCGAGGGACGCACTTCGAGCTTGTAATGGAGTGCTCGAGTCTCGGCTCGCCTCCGAGTTCCCCGAGCTTGACTAACTTTGACCTTCCTCGATGCTCTCGAGCAGATTGTAGAGCTCTGACCTCGACCTTGACCGCTTTGACGTCCCGACCGCTCGAACTAGGCTGTCTTCGAGGTCTCTTACTCGAGCTGGAAGGGCTTCGAGGGCCTGTCTCGATATTTTACCCAAACAAGTGATAATAAATCCACATCCGGTTGGATATTTACAATTGTTGGAGGAGTTGTTTCTAGTATTAAAGAAACAAACGTGCATAACTCACTCAACAATGGAAATTGAATTTATAGCACTTGCATCTCGCAGCAAAAATGCAAAATGGCTGAAAAATTTGTTACTTGATATAGAGTTATGGCAATAATTGATGCCATCTATTTCTTTGTTTTGCGAAACTATATTGTCTAAAGTTTATAACAAGATGTATAATGGAAATTCTAGACATATTAGCTTGACATATGAATATGTGAAACAATTAATAGTCGATGGTGTTATTAATATTATTTATGTTAGGACAAATAAGAACCTAGCAGATTCCTTGACAAAAGGTCTTTCAAGAGACTTAATTAAATCTATTGGAATGAGATCGAAACCTTTCCTTAATTAAGTCACCAATGATGGTAACCCAATTATGCATTAGTTATATCGCTATTTCATAGTTAAATGGGTAATAACAATTTTTGTTATGTGACTAGTTTGCCACCAAAAAATAAATAGTACTATCAAACAACCCAATTATAGGGGATTGTAAGAGAGATTGTAATATCTTTTCAACAATTAATTAGTTAATTTATTTTAATGACAAAAATAAATGTCTCTAAAGCATATAATTTTCGTCACTAAAGGCTATAGCGATGAAAAATTTTCGTTGCTATTTCATCGCAATAGGAGCATTGCATTAGGTCTTTGGTGACAAATTTTTAAATTTCGTTGCTAAATATCTCATTTTTAGCGACGGGCACAATCATCACTTATATGTGTTTTAGCGACTAAGTAGTTCATTGCTAAAAGTGTTTATAGCGACGAAATAGTTTTCATCGCTAAAAATGCCTTTCAACGACCGATCGCTCGTCTCTAGAAGCTTTTCAAAGGACAAATAAGATCTTGTCATCGAAAGGTGTTTTTAGCAACAAATAGCATTTTGTGGCTAAAAGGTGTAATTTCATCACCGAAAGTTATTTTTAGCGATGAATAAATTTTTTCGTTCATATCGCTTTTAGCTGACTGACTAAATTTCGTCACTAAAAGGTGTTTTTGAATGATATCATTTTTTTAGTATTTAATTATTATTACGAATATTTAAATTTTATCATCATTAGTACTAAAATAGAATTAAAATTAATAACATTATAATAAAAAGAGTATAAATTAATTTAAAGAATTATTATTATCGATAAAAATACAAAAATAATTACAAAATTTAATGTCCATTATTTTGAAAGAAAAATTTTACAAATGAATATAAATTTCTTGATTTTTTTCATCTTGATGTACTTGATCTTCAATATTTCCTACAAATAAACACAAACAATAACTAGTTAACTTCTAAATATAATAATAATAAAATTTGTAATAAATAAGATAAGAAAACAAAAAATTGCACTATGTTAAAAATAAAAGAGAAAAAAGTAGACATTACCATGTTAAAAATAAATATAAAAGAAGTAGAGATTGAATGAGAGAATGACAATTATATATTACAGATGAAGAATTAAAGAATAGAAGTTAGATATTGAGAGAATGAAAGGATGAAAGAAATGGTGAAAATGAGATATAAATAGCAAAACTAGAGTTTTAGAGACAAATTTTAAATTTCATCGCTAAAACCTAATTTCAGTGGAATAATTTCTCCAAATTTTTAAAGTTGTTACAATCTTTAGAGACTAAAGGAATGATAGGTGAATATCCAGAAGTTCATTCATAGACAGGTATGGCAGCTGGTAGGGTTGCTAGTTCAAGTGAGCCAAGCGGCCTGCTCAATCATTTTGCCATTAAAGCAGTAGGACATACAGCTGGGCTAAGGTAAGCTATGCTGTTGTTGGTCTAGGAATTGGGCTCAATGGAATTAAGACTGAGGTCCCAAAAATACTCTTTAGTGACAAAATTTATCTTTCATTGCTAAAAGTTAAATTTTTGGCGGAAATTAATTTGTCAATTTTTTAAAAAAATTTTTACAATGTTTAGCAACGAAAGCCAAAACTACTCTTTAGCGACAAAAGATAAATTTCGTCGCTAAAGCATTTTATTTCTATATCAAATAGTTTAGTGACGTAAAATATTTGGTCGCTAAAAATGGATTTTGCAACGACAATTATTTCAGTCACTAAAATGTGTGCTCAAGTATTTTTAGCCTATTATTTTATATATCAAATAGTTTTAGCGGCAAAAATATTTCGTCGCTAAAAGTAGTTTTTATGACGATAATTATTTCATTGCTAAAACATGTGCTCAAGTATTTTTAGTGACGGAATTGTTTCGTCGCTAAAAGTACTTTTGTGATGAAACTAATTTCGTCGCTAAAGCCTATTATTTCACATATCAAATAGTGTAGCGATGAAAATATTTCATCAATAAAACAACTTTTGTGACTGATAATTATTTTGCCGCTATAAATTTCTTTGGCAATGAAAAAATCGTCGATATAGTAATTTTTTTGTTGAATAAGTTTTTACGATGAAAATTTTGGTCGTAATATGTCAAAATTTCATCGCTAAATGTAGAGGTGCCAATATATTTTTACCGCTAAATTGTTTTGGTGACTGAAAATACATTTTATTGCAGTATGTAATTTTAGTGACTGAAAATTTTTGTTGCTAAAATTGACAAATAAATATTATTTTTTCTACTTTTATTTTAGCAACGAAAATTTTTTTCCTCTCTAAAAGGCACTTATGGCGTACTTAAACTTTTTTGTCGCTAAAGACCTGATATTGTTGTAGTGGATCGATGTAAGCTTGATTTATCTCATTATTGACATTTTTAACATTTTTAGTCAAATAATATTAAATTTACTTAAAAACATAGTTGGGATACTTTTTAAAGCCAGCTGACTTGTTTGGCTTAGCTTCCAAGCAGCATGGTTTTTAGCAGCCAAATGGGGCTTAAATTTATAAATGAATTGTAATTACATTAATATTGAATGTAAACCTGCCAAGGAAATAGCCTCTAATGGAATCTAATTTTGGTCAAGATATATTTGTATCTTATGCATTTACTGCCAAAAATTACTAAAAGTCAATAAAATTATAGATAAAATGTAATAATTTGTGTAAAGTATACGAAGTTCAATAACTTGATAAAATAATATTACATACAAAATTAGAGTTGTAATGCTATACAATCGTAAGACTTATTTCAAAATTTTAATCTCAAATGAAGTTAGTATACCAAATATTGCAATTGCTTTTTACAATCTTGTAAGTTTATCGCATGAAAAGGAAAAAAGAAAGCCGCCACAACAAAATTGAAATTTTTATTTGATAGTTGTAATGTAGAAACCATGTACAAATTTAAAGAGGTCAGAACATGAAAACTATAAATTTGAAGGTTAAAATGCATGTAACATTTGATATAAAATTGATAAAATTTTCCATTTTCTCATAAAAATGAAAACAGCCTAGATAATTAATAGATGATATTATACTAAATAAATTTGGACTGTAGTCTGTAGAGATAAGGGTAACCATTGTTTTACCAAATTTACCCATCCTGATTCTCCGCCAACTTTACTTGCCAAATGTGCAAATGTTGCCATGTTTTGAGTTCAATAAAATGACACTACTGATTATCATTTCCTCTCGCACACTTTAAGTCATTCTCTTTAACTCTCTCCTTGTTTTTCTAATTTCTGGGGTTAGCATAGTAGAGCTAGACGATTCAGATAGGCCGATGTTTACTTCTCAATAGATGGATGAGGTAATTTATCTTGTGCCCTTTGCATACATTTTCTTTGATCCTCTGAGATCATCAGCAAATTGAAGTTTTGATCATGAAGCATAGATCTGATTATTATTATTATTTTTTTAAAGATGATCATTTGATTTCATCTCATTCCGTTTCATGAGGGTCAAATTCAGGATCAAGACTCTAGAAAGGCTGCAGCCTTACTAAACTAGATCTTCGCCAGATCTAATAAAATTTTGCTCGGTAAATATTTTGTTATTTGTCAATCTTTCTCTTTCACTCTCTCTTTGTCCTTTCATAATTTCTAGATTAGAATATGGTTCCAATAGTAGATCTAGACTTGAAGGCCACATCATCAGTGCCGCCATTGGCTTCTCTACAAATGAATCGGGTAATTTTGCTTATATCTTCGCTATTTTTTTGTCCTCTAAGACCATCGATAAATTTGATGACTTGAACCACATATATCTGATAAAAAATTCTTAATTCAAACTTCTACTACTTAATTTTAAAAGTTTGTAATTAACCCAAATGTGATCAATTGATGCAGAAAGAGACTTAATATAATATCTCTTGATACAAATTTCATTCTCGATTCAACTCATCAGGTAATTAAGTGATCCCTTGATCCATTTATCTCTACTTCTTTTGGTCGTGAACACTAATTCAATGATAACAGTGCACTGCGGTCACCAAGGTTAAGAATTAGGGTTTTCTCTTGAATTTTTTAAGATCTTGTGCCACATGCTTTTTATTATTAATGTATGATCAGAATTTAAATACTTTTTATTTATTAATTTATTAATCACCAATCACATGAAAGAATTTTACTCAGGAACAAGTTAGATCCTAAAGGGATCCTGATCCCAAATTTAGTAACAGATGGGATGAATGTCCTGGGAGAGGATATTGTATTTGTTTCTCTCTCAATGACAGCTTTGACTGCTTTTTCTTAAATACAATCTATAGTAAAAGACATCAACAACTAGTCTCACTCTTTCTTTCTCACACATTTTCTTTTTCTCCTTTTTTTTTTTGGCAAATCTCGTTTAGAATGAGGGAAAATGAATTAAATTTCACCGTTTCTATGAAACTTAAAGTACACAGGCCCACCAAAAAAATGACATATTTAATATTTGGTGAAATTTCTTCACTTTTGTTGTCACCTTGATAACTCAGTTTCTCATATTTGTGTGTTTTCATTGCATTTTATAGAAGATAAAAATGGAGAAAGCTAACAATCGGCTCCATCTAAGGAGCTTCATATCACGAGCACTGTTGATAAGAATCACATCAACATCCTTGTTAATCTTTGCTATATCTGCATCATATAATGGTGATGATTTATGCCATATGTACATGCATATGGCTTTAATCTTTATCACTTTTGCATCATATAATGGGCTTGTTCCTTGTCATATGTGATCGCATAAGTAATGGTATTGATGCCATTTATACATATCATAATGGCCTTGGTTTCTTTATGTGATTCTTATCTCTTTCCTTTGATGGTGGCACATCCTCCTAACTAAAAAGCCAGAAAGGGTAAAAGGGCCAGATATTTATATGATAGATGACACTAAAATCTGATTACCGGGAGGCTAGATATATGAGCAAAGAGAAAGAATCAATGTCAACTACCAATATTCAACAGTCATAGTACAAATATATAAACTTATATATAAACAGATATTATAATTCTAGTTGAAATCCTAGTATTATGAACAACATGAGAGCAGATTTTGTAATCTTTGAGACTTAATTATGAAGGCTATAATAACCAAATAACTACATGAAAAGAAATTAAATGTTGAAATAAACTTGTTAATTTTTCTAAATTAGCTGACACTGGTTCTTTCCCTCTGCTCATACATCCAGCCACCACGTATTCAATTTTTGTGCCATCTATGAAAAGACCTCTAGCTAGACTTTTCTCCCCTTCTTGGCTTTTGATAATCAGGGGAAGGCACCATTGTCAAGGGCATGGTGTTGCTGGTCTGAAGCTCTATAATTAAGTTTAGCTGAATTGTTAGGTTCCTACAATTGTATCTTCTACAAATTACAAAGAGAACACACGAATACGTGAGAACGGAGTTACCAAGGATGCAAATGAAATATTGAAATGACCCACTCCGGACTCCAAGGGCGAGTTTATCTGGTTTAACCTAACGTGATTAGATAAAATCATCCTTGCTTGGAGACTTGCTAATGACCGATTGCCTACTGACGTTTGAAGGATGGTGGCATTGATCATTGTACTCTTCGAACTCTTTTGGAATTACTTTTTCTTTCCTTTCTATTATAGTTGAGTAGAAACCATATTCAGTTAAAAAAGTAGATAAAATGCTGAAGAAAAAGGTTAAATCTGACTTGATTTATGAACTTAATTGTCAACACAGTAAATCTGGTGGGGTGTTTTACACTTTTTTTTTTAGTGTGTTTTGTCTCTTTTGTTTAGAGTATAATCTTTATATGTCACAATTTTTAATCTTTGGTTGGTTACGACTTTATGATATTTTAGTTTGCTTTCTTCTTCTTTAAATCTTTTAAATTCTCTTTTGCGTGCAGTTAATATAGCTTCAGTTTTTGATAAAGTAAAGCATTTTTCATCGATTTCTCATACATCGTGTGCACCTAATACAACTTTCATTTTGATAATCCAGTTATTAGACTTGCATTCCTTCAATTGTAAAACTTCGAATGATATCATGCTACCATTTGTCATAATTCACAAATTGAGAGAATTTGGAGATTCTGAATTTATGGATGAATCTGGAACATCAAAAAATCTTAAGAGAGACTCGAACCAAAATTGTGATTTTTAATCAACATTCAATGGTCAATGGATAAACTCAATGATCAAATATTGAATGGTCAACGGTTTGGCTTAGTTAACGGCTTGGGGGCGTAGTCGACTAGATGCGGCTTTGTTAAACAGATTACGGCTTAGTCAATCGACTCGACTAGCTCGACTCTGACTTAGCTTTACTCGATATATTAACTCAATTTATGGATGGAAAGGTGATTGCAAGCACGTCTAGACTCCGATCAAGCTGATTTTTATGGCATTGCATTCCTCTTATCGACCTCTTTGATTTGGTATGCTGCACTACTATCTGAAGTAGTGATTACTAGCTCTAATATAACGTTGTTGGAGAATTATAACAATTAAGCAACTTTTTTATTAAAATAACTCAACACTTATTACACTTCTTTCTTATTTATTACACTAGGGAGGATTTCTAACTTCTTGATGAATAAACCAGAGGGGAAAAGGGGTATTTATACTTGTTACAACTTAATTACAACCATACATTAACTTAACTACTACACAAATCAAAACTATACATCAAACCTAACACCTATATTCAACATAACAAATTCTACCTATCACATTACCACATTTAACACCACAAACCTTAACTACCTAAATAAGTTTCCACGGGCTAGATCAAAGATCATTTAGGCTTCAAAGTTGTATGGATCAAGTTTATGATCCAACAACTAGCCAATTCTTGATTTACAGCTGGACAAGGTATATATGGAACCTTTTATTAGAATACATATATTTAGTAAAACATTGTTAAAAGTAATATTAATGATTTCAATTGGATTTAATATCTACAACTTTTGGTGCCTGCCCATCTGTTAGATTAATTAAAACCGCATGTCAAGTACAAAAAGATGTGTTTTCTTTCATTCAGCAAATGACAAACTAGAAGTTTGAGTAGAAACTATGCTCAAATTGGAAAAATTGGACATGGTAACTTGATTTTGATTAGCTTTATGTTTCTATCTCATTGTGAACTCTCTCTTGTTATAAGGTTAAGCTTATATTCATGGCATGAAGTTAAGGGTCCTAATTGAAATTTTATCCATTTCTTTGAAAAGATTACGCTTTGGCTGCGTTATTTTGTAAATTTTGAATCTATCCCTCCTCAAGTGTCTTCCTCCTATTTTTTTCCTTCCATGCAAGTTTTGAAATCGTTAATTAGTTAATGGAAAGTGTTAAGCAAAGCAAGTATTCTAAACTCTTTTGTTATTAGTAAATACAGCTCTATAGATGGAGATGTAAACTAATGGCTAGGTTTAATATTGGAACTCAACTCATGTGATTTAGAGTTTGTGAGAGAAATTTAGTTAAATTTTCGTATGTATAAATTAGTGACATAAATGAAACATTCCATACAATGATCTCATTCATGAAACTTTAGATAAGTCGGTTAGATCGATCATTGAAGTAGTCAATTTAATCCTCTACGAGTCCGTTCCATGGGATTTGAATAAGACAAAGAAGAAGACGATAGAAGAAGATAGATCTTCTGGTGAGTATTATTATTATTATTATTATTATTATTATTATTATTATTTTAATCAAACATTGACGAAATTATTTTTATTAATTATTGATAATTTTATTACAATATTCCTCTTGCAATAATGGTATGGAAATCGGAGTTGTAGGAGACAAATGTAGGCGAGACTGAATCCACTTAGAGCAAATAATATGCAATTGATCGCAGTAAACTTTTATTTTCCTCAAATTTTTACATTTTTTTTAATATTCTCATGGAATTACGTGTATAGTTAATTACATGTAATTGCCCCCAATAAACACATAACTAATATCTATTTTATTAAAAATTTTATATAAGCCAATCTTCCGACTCTACCCTTGGACATAGGTAAATCAAGCTCGTGCTAGTGGCAAGAAAGCTATGAAAAAGAAGATAAAGATTTGTTGGAGAATTTGAAGGATTAAACACAAAGCTTATTAGAGAAAGCTCAAGAACATTACAAGAACAATTCACACACTCTTACAAATTCCTCTCAAGAGCTTTGTTATGCTTCTTATTCTTTCTTGCTCTTAGACTTATATCTCACAACACAATAGCATAGGTATTTATAGTGAATACAACACAAACATAATCATAACAATACACATCACCTAGCATATTCCACTAATCTTTCATCATAACACCAAACATATTCCACTCACCTAACATGCTCTAAAGGAATCATTTAATGGCATCAAATGTGTAAAGCTAGCCTCCACTCAACATTGTAGACCCATGATAATAAAGCATGATGATGGAGCATGATGATGGAGGGCCATGTGCAACTCAACACATTATTATTTTGTAAACAAGTTTATTATTTTTCAACACTCCCCCTTAAACTTGTTTCTGTGACTCTAAGACTTCTTGCTCAAGGAGTTTAGTGAAATTATCACCAACTTGTTCTTTGGCTTTATTCTTCTTATTTTGATTGAACAATGCCCTGTAGGAATATGCATTTAATCTTCTTTTCGTACTTGTACTTGTTCTCCTTCACTTTCGCGTTAATTTCTTTTATTTCCACAACTAATTGTTTCATAACACCCAATGAATTTCTCAATCTGATAAAATCTTCTTGTTTCAATGGCTTAGTAAATATATCAGCTGCTTGATCTTGAGATTTGACATACTTTATTTGTACATCCTTTCTTTCAATACACTCTCTTATGAAATGGTAGTGAGTGTCAATATGCTTACTTCGATCATGGAAGACTGGATTCTTTGATAAGGCAATTGCAGACTTATTGTCGACAAAGATCTTAGTTGGATCTATTTGGAGCAAACCCAACTCCTTCAACAAATTTCTTAGCCAAATTGCATGGCAAACACCGAAGTAGCAACTACATACTCGACTTCACGGTGGAAAGTGTGACGATTGGTCGCTTCTTTGACATCCACGTGAAAGCGAGTGTTTCCCATGAAGAATACAAATCCGGAGGTACTCGTTTCGATCATCTAAATCTCCACTCCAATCGCTATCGCCATATCCAACAAGCTTGTAATCATCGGAGAATGAGTATAATAAGCCAAAATCAATTGTACCTTTTATATAGCGAATGATTCTTTTGCAGCTTTAAAATGGGTGATTGTTGGATTCTCCATATAGCGACTAATGAGTCCAACGAGCATAGAGAATGTCCGGCCTCAGTACATGTCAAGTAACGCAAACTTCCAACAAGGCTCTTGAAAAAGTTGGATCAACTCTTTCTTCTTCGTCATGTTTGGACAATTTGACTCGCATTCCATTAGGCGTACTTACGGGCTTGCAATCATGCATCTTGAACTTCTTGAGTATTTCCTTGCATAGCATTCTTGGGAAATGAATATGCCTTCTTCTTTTGTTTGACTTCAATGCCCGGTAGTATGCCATTAGTCCAATGTCGACCATCTCGAACTCTTTCACCATCACTTTCATAAACTCTTCAAATAACTTTGGATTGCTTCCAGTGAAAATGAGATCATCCACATACGAGCATACAATCAAGATGTCTCCATCTTTGACTTTGACGTAGAGAGCATGTTCATGTGGGCATTTGGTGAAGCCATTCTCTTTGAAATATTTGTCAATTCTGCTATTCCATGCCCTTGGTGCTTGCTTTAACCCATAAAGTGCATTCTTCAATCTCAAAACTTTGTCTTCATATCCTTCCACCACATAGCCCAATGGTTGTTTGATGTAGACTTCTTCTTTGAGAAATCCATTTAAGAAAGCGGACTTTACATCCATTTGATGAATCTTCCACTCGCTTTTGGGCTGCTAAAGAAATGATTAGTCTTATAATTTCCATTCAGGCTACTGAGAGCAAATACCTCATCATAGTCGATGTTAGCTTTTGACTATGGCCTTTTGCAACTAACCTCGCCTTGTGCCTTTCAATCTCACCCTTGACATTTCTCTTCGTCTTGTAAACCCATTTGACACCAATGGCTTTGTGACCTTTGGGAAGTGTAGTAAGTTCCCAAGTGTCATTCTTCACTATGGCTTTGATTTCTTCATCCATCACGATTCTCCATTTTTCATCTTGCATGACTTCTTCAAGTAAACCGGCTCACAATCAGCAAAGAGGCAAAATAGAGTGAGATTATCATGTCTCTCGGCTACCTCATAGAGATCTTGAAGACTCCTCGTATGCTCTTCAGTTCTTTCATTTAAGAAAGATGGTGGTGAATCTCCATGTGTGGTTGATGTCTGGTGAGATAGGTGGACTAACCCAAGCACTTGTTGTTCTTCTACTACTTGCTCCTTCATTGCTTGTTCATTTTCTTCAAAAGGAAAAAATTGAAGTCATCCACATGAGAGCCAAAATCCCATTCTCCTTCTTCCTCAAAGATTACATCACGGCTAATCACGATCTTTCCGTTGTCCGGATTGTACAACTTGTATCCTTTAGAATTGATGTCATAGCCGGTGAAGATGAACTTCTCACTTTTATCATCCAGACTTGGCTCTTCTCTCGTCTCGGTACATGTACATGGGCAATGCTTCCAAAACTCTCGGATGGGTTATGCCATGCTTTCTTCCACTCCATGCTTCTATGGTGTCTTGCCCCACACACTTCTTGTTGGAGATCGGTTGGATAAATAGATTGCACAAGCAATGACTTCAACTTCAAAATTCTTTAGGTAGTCTTTTGCTCTTGAGCATACTTCTCGCCATGTCGAGGATAGTTCGTTCTTTCTTTCTCGCAACACCATTTTGTTGGGGATCTCTGAACCGTCAAAGGGCGTCGATTCCATTTTCGTCACAAAACTTCACAAATTCTTTGAAGTGAACTCTCCACCTCGATCGGATCTCATGGCCTTGATTTGGTGTCGACTTTCTTTCTCCACAATGACTTTGAACTTCTTGAAAACTTCAAAACTTCGATTTACGCTTTAAAAATATACCCAAGTTTTCCTTGAAAAATCATCTATGAAAAGAAGGAAGTAGTTACTTTTACCAAGAGAGGTTGGCTTGAATGGACCGCACACATCAGTATGAATAAGCTCGAGTGGCTTTCGAGCTCTTGAGTTTGACTCCTTTGGAAAACTCTTTCTAAATTGCTTGCCAAGTAAACATCCTTCACAAACTTGATTGGGATGATTGATTGAAGGTAGACCTTTCACCATGTTCTTTCTTGATAGTAGCTCTAGCCCACCAAAGTTGAGATGTCCATATCGAAGATGCCAAATCCAGTTGGATCTTTATGACAAGCCTCGAGACACTTTGCAACATCATTTTGAATATTTAAAGGAAACATTCTATTCTTCGACATTCTCACTTTTTAATTAGGTTTCCTTTGTCATCTCTTAAAAAAGACTATAATCTTTAAGATGAATATCATAGCCTTTTTCTAAAAGTTGACCTAAACTTAGAATGTTGCTTTTCATATTGGGCACATAGTAAATATTTGAAATTAGTTGGTGGCTACCATCTTTTATGCGAAAAAGGATGTTACCTATTCCCTTCACTGGTACTTTTGAATCATCTCCAAAAGCGACGCTACCATTTACTGATTCATTCATCTCCACAAACATGCTTCTGTTTCCACTCATGTGATTGCTAGCACCTGTGTCAAGATACCAAGTATTTTCTTGACCTCCATTATTGTCATTACGTGCTAGTAAAAGTGTGCCATCTCCATCATTCTTCTCTTCAACATAATTCACTTTCTCATCTACTATGTTGCTTGGAATTCCGCACTCAAGCATAATGCCCAAACTTTTGACAATTATAGCACTCGCACTTGAGATTTTTCATACCTTGATCTTGGATTGTTTCTTCCTCGCCTCTGCTTGAGCTTTCTCCTCTTTCATTATCGAAGGAGTTTTTGTTGTTGAAATTCCAGCCTCGTCCATGACCACGACCTCTACCTCGTCCTCGGCCTTTTCCTCGGACATAGTGCCTTCTATCGTTCGTTGAAGCTTTCTTCTCTTTCTTTGAATTGATTTCCATCTCGAAGAGTTGTTCTTCGATCCCTCGCTTCTTCTTCGCTTTTTCTTCATAAGCTTGCAACCTTCCTTGAAGTTGCTCGATCGTCATAGCCTCCAAATCTTTAGTCTCCTCTATTGTTACTACAATGAGGTCAAACTTGGAATCTCATCGATCAAGTATTTTCTCAATAATCCTTAGCTCTCTCAACTCTTCACCATTTCTTTTTAATTCATTAGCAATGATCACAACTCTAGTAAAGTAATCAAAATTGATTCCGATACTTTCATGTGTAAGGACTCAAATTCACCTCTTAGTGTTTGAAGACGGACTTTCTTAACTTGTTCCGCTCCTTTGTAAGAGGTTTCTAACTTCTCCCATGCTTCCTTCGAGGATGTTGCACCAATGATCTTTTCAAAAGCATCTTCATCTAATGATTGAAAGATGAGATACTTTGCTTTGTTCTCTTTCTTCTTTAAGTCTTTCAAATTCTCCTTTTGTACCGTAGTTAAAGTACCTTCATTTTTGGTACTATAAAGCCCTTCTCCACGACATCCCACACATCGTGTGCACCCAATAGAGCCTTCATTTTGATGCTCCAATTGTCAAATTTGTTCCCTTTCAATTGTGGAACTTGAAATGACACCATTTGCCATATCTCACAAATCGGGTGAGAATTTGGAGATTCTGAATGCACGAATGAATCCGAAACGTCGAAAAACCTTTGGGAGGTCTCGGGTCAACTTTGGTCAACTCGGTGAGTCAACTCAGTTTCTGGACAACAAACTTCCGATGGCTATTCCGGGCTCGTCCGAACTCCGATTAGGCTGATTCTTTCGGCGTTACGTTCGTCTCGTCGAGAGCTTCGATTTGATATGCTACACGACTATTTTATCCTCCAAACCTTGCTCTGATACCACTTTGTTGGAGAATTTGAAGGATTAAACACAAAGCTTATTAGAAAAAGCTCAAGAACATTACAAGAACAATTCACACACTCTTACAAATTCCTCTCAAGAGCTTTGTTATGCTTCTTATTCTTTCTTGCTCTTAGACTTATATCTCACAACACAATAGCATAGGTATTTATAGTGAATATAACAAAAACATAATCATAACAATACACATCACCTAGCACATTCCACTAACCTTTCATCATAACACCAAACATATTCCACTCACCTAACATGCTCTAAAGGAATCCTTTAATGGCATCAAATGTGTAAATCTAGCCTCCACTCAACATTGTAGACCCATGATGATGAAGCATGATGATGGAGGGCCATGTACAACTCAACACATTATTATTTTGTAAACAAGTTTATTATTTTTCAACAAGATTTGCTTGACGTTCGAATTTTCTGAAGAACCCTTAAACGATGAAATGACATTCTTAAGCGGAATGTTGCAAGCATCTACTAAGTAGTTTTGTAAAGTACTTCAGTAAAGAGTTCAAGAAAACCGGGAAGAATACAACACGCAGTGACCTCTATCCAAAAGGCCAATGAAGCCTTAGCTAGAGAACTAGACCAAATGTCTGCATTACTATTTTAAAATAATAAATATGAAAGGTAATTTATTTTCTGAGTTCCAACAAGTTGTTTTCCAACCAAAATACTCTTTTAGTCCTTACGTTTTGAGTCCCTTTGCCTCATTATTTTCAAATTTTCCACTACTGCATGTTTGTCTTACTATGAGATTTTAGTTCTACAATTGTTGAATTATTAACTTTTAAAGAGAAAAATAACATATTAGTTGTTTAAAATTTAGTATTCAACATACATTAATATTTTGAATAATGTTTTAAAATACAAAGAGTCATTGTATAGTCAGTAAAATCTTTGGAAACTAAAAATGACTTTGTCCCTATATCAATTAATCATTAGGATATTTCAATATTTATATATATATATATATAGTCAAATCCATACTTGGAGTGTAAAAAGTTGACAACGGAGTATGCACAGCCTTCATCCAATTCTTCCACGACTTGGTGATGAATCATTGTCCAAGAAGTTGGTTGGATCATGTCTCGCTTCTTTAAGGAAGCAAACATGTTAGGTAATAAATTTAGTGTCTCTTCCACACTTAACTACTTTTTATTTCATCTTTTATTTTCTTGAGTTTGTTATATGTTTATCTTGTTTCTCTCTGCTAGAAATATACTTAGCAAGGAAGAGGGTAAGGTCTAAGCATGCAAGAATGTTGATGTTGTTTTCTGCGTGCTGTCGAGTAGGGCCGTAGACTTCTGCTCGCAGGATGCTCGAGCAAGAATCCCTGCTTATCTCGATTTTCCTCTACTCCCCAGAACAGCGATTTCCTTGGGCCTGTGCTCACAAAAACAAGGTCAGGGGTTGCCGGGTGTTTTTTCTGCGAAAACCCTCCAACGCTCAAGTCAGTAATCGAGTTATTCTTTTTGTATCCCTCTTTGTTAGAGAGACCGGAGAAATAAAAATGATTCTCTGCCTTTAAGTGGCAAGAATTCCAAGAACTTGTAAAAGGTCGAAAGGAAAATGAAGAAGAAGAAAGACCTCCCAAATTTCGGAACCTGGAACCTTCACTTCAATTTTTCTTTTATACTTCTATTTTCCCGCCCTTTTTTCTTCGGGGGCAGTCGATGCTCGCGTCCATGGTGTATGGGTCCCTCTGACAGCCCGGATTACTGTGGCATTCCCTGGGAATATGGGATTGTCTGGCGGGCATGGGTTCCCCCGGCTTAATGATAGTGTCGGGCATGCGTGTCCAAAATGATGACACTGTGGGATTATGGCCGGCTATCGATAACAGTGATGGCACCATACTGCTTGGGATGTCGGCCAGGCATCGATCATCGCATTGAGTTGTCAGAAGGGAGGACCCAACTATTTCGAATCGGCTATGCTTGACTCTTGCATTTTCACCGTGCTGTTGCTGCTGTGACATGGTCTTGACCGGGGGGCTCGAAGACCTCGAGCAGAAGGAGCTCGGGGTTCGACCAGCCTTGGGACCTCGACTTTAAAAAACTTTGACGCTAGTAAGGTCGTTTGCGTGCCAGCGGTCAAGTCTTCTGCTCGAGCTGGGTTGACCTCGAGCCTCGAGGTCTGCTCGAGCTGGATTGGCCTCGAGGGGACCTACTTGGTATTACCCAAACACCAGTCCCCCAGTTTCTAGTTTTGGAGTTAAGCGAGATATGACTGGAAACTTCTTGTTTGTAGTGTTTCAGGTGAGGGGGTTAGGTTGCTTCTTTAACCTTATTTTGTCCGAGTTCTGTCCAAACTTCGCTTGGCCTTGAGACAGTTGAACCCTAATGGGTAGAGGGTCTTGTCTGGTCTGTATATGTTGTGGAGGTGGTACAACTTGGGCGAGCCCTCGGTAGAGGAGATAAAGTATCTCTACCAGCTGAAAAGTAGCCCGAATGATGCTAACTGGTACTACTTCGCCTCTAGTTTAAAAGGCAAGAAACCCATTACTGATCTCCCCACTTCTGGTGGCAACTGGAAGGGTAAATTTTTCTTTGTCGGGGAAGATTGGGGCCAAGCTGCATCTGCCTCTAAAGAAGTCCCTCCAATTCCTTCTCATTTTTGCACTCCAGGTCGTTTGCTGTTCAATGTATTCTTTCTCTAGTTTTTATGCTCGCATTTTTTCTCACCACTCTGCTTTGGTTGTTGTTGCAGTATCTTGGAGTGCTTCTTATCGGATTGGGGAGAAGCTTCAATCGCGTGTCAACACTGCTCTCGACAATGCGAGCACGTGCAGGGAGCTACTCTCAATCCATAATCTTGTTGAGTTTGGCCTGGTTCCTCAAGAGGAGATGAGCGGTGTGCTTTCTCTGCTGAAGAGGCCCGCGAGCACCTCGGATTGTCCGAGCAGCTCCTCGGCACCAGCAAAGCAGCCTCAAACCGACACTGCCGCCTCGTTGATTAGGGCTACACCTTCTGCTCGGGAGACTGAGCGAGCAACAGAGGGTGCGACTCGAAGGGGTCTGAGGATCGTCGTTCTAACTCGTTCACGAGCAGGATGCACACAGGAGCAGTAGAGGCCTGATGTCGCTGAGCCCTACATTAAGGACTTTGGCAGGCAAATGGAGGAGAATTTTTTGGAGGGCATAGAGGCTTCTAGTGCTAAGAACCTAGTCGACATGCTCCACCGCCTCTCTTCTCGTGTCACGGCTATTGCTACTTCCTTCAAGACCAAGTCTCTAGACTCCTAGAGGAAGATCGAGTAGAAAATCAGAATTTGAGAAAGAGTCTTGAGCAGAAGGACGAGGAGGCAGCGAAGCTTCGCACAGAGATCTCCACTCTCGAGGAGAAGGCGGCCCTGTCAGAGTCCAAAGCACTCCAACTCGAGAAGAAGCTGTGTATGGTCCGGGATGAGCTGGTGAACGCTCGGAAGGATCTGTATGTGCAAAGTTTCTCCTTTGAGAGGACCCTGGAGGCAGAGACTTCTCGTCCTCAGAGGAAGGTGGACTTTTTGGAAGGCCGGCTCACGACAGAGTACAATGTCAGGGTGACTTGCAGCTATGAATGCCTCGTATTTGTCCTGGGCAAGGAGCATCCCAACGTGGATATATCCAAGCTCGAAGCAAGCGTTGCGGCGTACATGCTCGAGCATGATGCCCCAAATCAAGGGCCGAGAATCCCCTCGAATGAGGCCCCTGCAGGGCCTAAAGAGACTGCTCCTCCTACTGCCGAGGTCTCCCCCGCTGCTGCTGCCACGGAAGGTGCTCCACTCCATGAGGACCCAACCCCAACTGCTAGCCCCGAAGCTCCAACCACTTAATTTTTTTTTTATTTGTACTTTTTGACAAATAAATAAAGATCATTGATGATAATTTGTCCTTGTGTTTACATATATGTTTTAGCCTTGCACTATGAGATTAACTCCGTGCACTTGCCAAGTAAATTTTAACAAATTTTAGGCCTTCGTTTTTTTCTTCTCAGAGTTAACTCTGCTTATGCCCCCTCACGGCTTATGCGTGATAGTGCCCTGCCTTAAGTTAGGCCTATAGATCTCTGTTTCTTTTGTGAGCTTGGTCTGCTCGAGCCTATATTTGATTCATACTTGGCACCATCTCGCCTTAAGTTAGGCTTAGAGACTTTTGGCCCTTGCATTTCTTCGCGAGCTTATTCTGCTCGAGCCTGATAATGGCTCATGCTTGGCACCGTCTCGCCTGAAATTTGACTTAGAGACTTCTGGCCTTTTCGTTTTCTTCGCGAGCTTATCCTGCTCGAGCTGGCTATTGGCTCACGCTTGGCACCGTCTCGCCTTAAATTTGGCTTAGAGACTTCTGGCCTTTCCGTTTCTTCGCGAGCTTATCCTGCTCGAGCCTGCTGTTGGCTCACGCTTGGCACCGTCTCGCCTTAAATTTGGCTTAGAGACTTCTGGCCTTTGCATTTTCTTCGTGAGCTTATCCTGCTCGAGCTTGCTGTTGGCTCATGCTTGGCACTGTCTCGCCTTAAATTTGGCTTAGAGACTTCTGACCTTTGTGTTTCTTTGTGTTCATAAGCCTTAACTTGCTCATATTGAATTAATAGTAGAAGCATTTTTCTTGCCTTTATTCATGCTCAAGATTTTACACATCTCTACTTTTAGGAAAACCTGGATATCAATAATTGCAATACAAGGGAACTTACTGGAAATACTTCATTAATTGCTATGCGTTCCATGGCCTCTTGCCTTCTCGTCCATCCAGGTAGGTCAATCTGTACGCTCCTGGTTCGGCTGTTTGAGAGACCTTATAGGGACATTCCCATTTCGGGCCCAACACGCCTTGCCTAGGCTCCTTAGTTTTATGATTCACCCTTCTAAGTACCCAATCTCCCATCTGAAATCGGCTAATGTGTACATTTTGGTTGTAATAGCGGGCTACCCTTTGCTAGTATTCCACTATCTTTGCTGCAGACTTTCCCTCTTTTCTTCCAGTAAGTCCAAATTGGCACACTCCTGCTCGTCATTTTGCTCTTCGTTGAAGTGCTCTGTTCGGTGTGTTCCCATCCCTATTTCAGTATGGACAACTGCTTAAGCCCGAATGCCAAGGAGAAGGGAGTTTCCCCTGTGGCAGTTTTGTGCGTGGTCCTATAAGCCCACAAGACACCGAGTAGCTCATCAATCCAAGCTCCCTTCTGCTCCCCGAGTATGGTCTTCTGGAGGTGCTTTATAGTCTTGTTTGTAGCCTCTACTTGCCCATTGGCCTACGGGTGTGATGGTGAGCAAAAATTTAGCTCTATTCCCATGTTCTTGCAGAAGTCTCTGAACTTGTTGTTGTCAAATTGTCTCTCGTTATCCGTAACCAACGCGTGGGGAATCCCATACGTGCAAATCACATTTTTCCAAATAAAGTTAGTAGTCTTGCTTTCTGTGATACTACTTAAGGCTCCCACCTCAACCCATTTGGTGAAATAATCAATTGCCACCACGACATGGGTTGCGGATGCTCTTCCCTTTGGTAACAGCCCAATTAAATCGATCCCCTATTGAGCAAACGGCCAAGGGGAATTCATCACTGTGAGGTTCTCGGGTGGCTGGGCCATGTAGTTGGTAAAGCTTTGACAACTCTTGCAACTTTTGGTATTCTCTTGTATGTCTTGATGCATACGGGGCCAGAAGTATCCCTGCCTTAAGGCCTTGAAAGCCAAGGATCTCGCACCAGAGTGGTTCCCACAAATTCCCTCATGTATTTCCTGGAGGACATAATCAGCTTCTTCTTGATCTAAACACCGCAGCAGTGGGAGAGTGTATCCTCGTCTGTACAATACCCCATCAACCAGGGTATACCTGGTCGCTTTACACTTTAGCTTCCTTGCCTGCTTCTTATCGGTAGGCAACACCTTCGTTGAGATAAGAAACAATTGGGTCCATCCAAGTGCTGCTCGATGCTCGAAAATTCGGTATTTTGGGGTCTGATGTAGCGGCCATTCGCGCTATCATATCAGCTCGAAAATTCATCCCTTTCGCGATTTGTTCCACTTCGACCACTCGAAATTTCTTTATCAGCTGCTTCACTTTTCGAAGGTAGGCCTCCATCTTCTCGCCTTTTGCTTGGAAGCTTTCGTGGAGGTGATTTGCCACCAGCTGAGAGTCTATTCGAAGCTTCACCTCTTCTGCCTTTACTACCAGGGCGAGCTTCAATCCTACAATCACAGCCTCGTATACGGCCTGGTTGTTGGTGGCTTTAAATTCCAATTTTACGGCGTATTGCACCTCTACCCCTTCAGGACTGAGAAGTAAAACCCCCGCTCATGCTCTTTGATCTCCATATGATCCATCCACCGTGACCACCCAAGCGTTGTTTGTGGTGGAGAGACCCATTTGCTGCTCACTGTCTGCTTCCCCATTCCTTTCTATGCATTCGACCACGAAATCTGCTAGAGATTGTGCTCGTACTATCATTCGGGGTTGATAGCTGATGTCGAATTCACTGAGCTCTATCAACCATTTCACTAATCTACCGAAGTCTCCGGCTTGTGCAGAATCTGTCTAAGTGGCTGGTCGGTTAACAATACCACCGAATGCGCTTGGAAGTAGGGCCTCAACTTCCGGGTCACTGTTATTAGGGATAGCGCCCATCTCTCCATCAGCGGGTACTGAGTTTCTGCCCCCAATAAAGCTCTGCTCGTGTAATACATGGGATACTGCACCCCTGACTCTTCTCTTACCAAAACCGAGCTCATTGCCCATTGCGACACAACCAAATACAAATACAGAACCTTTCCTGCACGAGGTGTTGACAGTAGGGGGACTTTCAGCAAATATTCCTTCAACTGTTGGAGCGCCGCCTCGTATTCTGGTGTCCACTTGGTCTTTCTCCCTTTTTTCATTTCTTGGAAGAAGACGCGACACTTATCTGTGGCTTGGGAGATGAACCTGTTGAGGGATGCCAATTTTCCTGTGAGGCTTTGTATCTCCTTGAGAGTACGCGGGGATCTCATCTCTACTACCGCTCTTATCTTTTTTGGATTGGCTTCGATTCCTCTATGACTGACCATAAAGCCCAAGAATTTTCTCGAACCAACTCCAAAGGCACATTTCTCTGGATTAAGTTTCATCCGATACTTCCTTAGGAACGCGAAGGTCTCCTCCAAACACTTTACATGTTCCTCTGCGCCTTTGACTTGGTAATCATATCGTCCACATAAACTTCCATCGTGCGTCCACATAATCATATCTCTGGTAGGTTGCCCCCGTGTTTTTTTGGCCAAAGGGCATGACCTTGTAGCAAAACAAGCCTTGGTTCGTGATGAAGGCCGTGCATTCCTCATCCGGCTTGTACATGGAAATCTGGTTGTAGCCCGAGAAGGCATCCATGATGCTGAGCAAGCCGTGCCCCGCTTTGGAATCCACCAACTGGTCTATCTTCGGTAATGGAAAGCTATCTTTCGGAAAAGCTTTATTCACATCTGTAAAGTTCACGCACATTCTCCATTTCCCACTTGCTTTCTTAACCAACAGTACGTTCGAGATCCATTAAGGGTAGGATACTTCCCTTATGAATCCTGCTTTCAACAGCTTCTCCACCTCGCAGTTCATGGCCTCATAACTTTCTTGGTTGACGTATCTCTTCTTCTGGCTTACCGGCTTAGCGTCTTTCCATATCATCAGCCTGTGGCATGCCACCTCAAGGTCAATCCAGGGTATATCCTCGTGTGTCCAAGCGAATACATCAGAGTGTGCTCGTAAACACTTGACCAGGTTTTCCCTCAACTGCCCGAGATGATTCGGACCTTCTTCTCATAGTCGTCCGATCTTATTCTGATCTCCTCCAATTCCTCAGTGGGCTCCTATCTTCCATTATTCGACTCCCCCCTTGAGTCTAATGACGTTATCTGAATAGTTTCCTTTGCTGCCAAAGCGTAGTAGCTCCTTGTGGCCCTCTGGTTGCCCTTGACAACACCTACTGCCCCATTCACTCGATACTTCAAGACTAAGTAATGGGTGGATAGTACTAATTGGCTGATCTTTATGAAGGGTCTCTTCCCAGTATTGCTTGGTAGGGGCTGACTTCATCAACCACCACGAAGTCCAACATCATGTTCTTTTCAAAAGGCCTCGAGCCCATTGTCACAACCAGTCTGATAATTCCCAAAAGGATCAATCTTCCTCCTCCTAACCCTTTCAGGGAAGTGGTCGTCTGCTCAAGGCTTACGTCCGTTATTCCCAAATCATCAAGTGTGGACTTGAAGAGAATGTCCACTGAACTTCCTGAATCCACCAGTATTCGATCGATTTCCTTATTTGCAACGTTGCCTTTACAACCAAGGCATCCTTGTGGGGGTACAACACCTCTTCCTCGTCCTCCTCAGTCTACATGATGGGCACTTGATGGACCTTAGCCTTCTTTGTGGCAGGTACGGCGAGCAGGACCTCTCGCCTCGCGGAGGCGTATCGATAATAATTATTTCGGGCTCTGTTCAAGTTTCCCGCCATTGTGAGTTCTCCTACGATCACCCTCGTGGCCGGTGGCTCGAGGTCCATGCCATAAGCTCAACTGTCTTCCTCCGGCTGCCGCTCAATTACCGAGTGGCCCCCTTCGATAAAATCTTCTAAATACCGGTTCCTAACCAAGTCCTCTACCTGGTTCTTCAAATCTCGACACTGTGATGTTGAGTTGCTGTGGTCACCGTGGAAGCGGCAGAATCGACCTCTATCTCTTCTGCCGACTGGTTTAAACATTGGTGCTGGGGAACTCAATAATCCTCGTTCCTCCGCCACTAGGAGTATCTCCTCGAGCGACACCTTCAATGGCGTATACTGTTAGAAGGAGGGGCTTTGTTCAACCATTTGTACCGCCCTATCCCGAGGGAAGCTTCTCGAAGGTAGGGGAAATGGACGGTCAGCTTTATTGTTGTTTGACATAGGTCGGCTTGGTGGTTGATTACCGGACGGGTGGCTGTCTTGTTGCCGGTATTCCCTACGGTCCCGGTCGGAGGACCTGCGAAGTGAAGCGGGAGCCATTTGTGGTTGGGGAGCTCTCTGATAGGGAGGTGGGTGCCATGCCTTGCAAGTGTTGATGGGATCCCCTTTCTTCGGTCTCTAGGCTTCATCTCCCATGAGCTCTCGGGCGGGGGCGTTCTCGCGGCTGAACTCAGGGATGTCATTGCATGCTATCCTCTGTCCCTCCCTGAGTTCCTTTAGGATGGATGTTAACGCTTCCATCTGTTTCTCCATCAGATTCATTCTCTCATGGATTTCCCTATTTTGGGCCTCATTGGCCACCTCCCTCAAAGTCACCGACTCCTCTGGACTTATTCCTCTCCTACTATTTCCCCTCATTGTTGTGTTGTGTTCCTTGATCGTGTCGGGAAGTCAGGCTTTTTGAACTGATCCCCACAGTCGGCGCCAAAATATTGATGCTGTTTTCTGCATGCTCTCGAGTAGGGCCGTATACTTCTGCTCGTAGAATGCTCGAGCGGGAATCTCTGCTTATCTCAGTTTCCCCCTACTCCCTGGAACAACGATTTCCTTGGGCCTGTGCTCACAAAAATAAGGTCAGGGGTCGCTAGGTATTTTTCCGGCGAAAACCCTCCAACGCTCAAGTGAGTAATTGGGTTATTCTTTTTTTATCCCTTTTTGTTAGAGAGACCGGAGAAATAAAAATGATTCTCTGCCTTTAAGTGGCAAGAATTCCAAGAACTTGTAAAAGATCGAAAGGAAAAGGAAGATGAAGAAAGATCTCCCAAATTTCGGAACCTGGAACCTTCATTTCAATTTTTCTTTTATACTTTCGTTTTCCCGCCCTTTTTTCTTCGGGGGCAGTCATTCTCACGTCCATGGTGTCTAGGTCCCTCTGACAGCTGGGATTACTGTGGCATTCCCTGGGAATGCGGGATTGTCTGGTGGGTATGGGTTCCCACGGCTTAATGATAGTGTTGGGCAAGCGTGTCCAAAATGATGACACTGTAGGGGCGTGTGTCGGCGATCGGTAACAGTGATGGCACCATACCGCTTGGGATGTCGGCCAGGCATCGATCATCGCGTTGAGTTGTCAGAAGGGAGGACCTAACTGTTTCGAATCAGCTATGCTTGACTCTTGCATTTCTGTTGCTGGTGTAACATGGTCATGCCCCGGGGGCTCGAAGACCTCGAGCAGAAGAAGGAGCTCGGGGTTCGACCAGCCTTGGGACACTCGACCTTGACCAACTTTGACACTAGTAAGGTCGTTTGCGTGCCAGCGGTCAAGTCTTCTGCTCGAGCTGGGTTGACCTCGAGGGACACCGCTTCGGTATTACCCAAACAAAGAATTTTCACGGACTTCATCCCAATCAGTAGGGTTGATAATTCTTTAGCCCTAGTTAAGTTCAATGACACCACATGTGGCTTCCGTGAGTATCCAAATTTCCAGGTAATTAATTTCCTTTAATTATGTCGATTGCGCTTTGTCTTTATTAATGCTATTTTTAATTTCTCGTGCAAAAATAATTGATTACAATACATACAATATTTTGATCTTTATTGTAACATAGGAACTTTTTATTTTAATTAAGTGTATTATTTTATCTTTTCCCTTTAACCTAATGTTTTAAGTCATTAGACTCGGTACAACTGCTACTTGGCAAATTTGATGCGGCATGATTTCTTATTATAAATAAATGAATGTGATTTATCAAATTTGACTCATTTATTAAATAGATCATTTTTTAATTAGTTTAAACTTGTGGTGACATGAAATCGAGACAACACATTTATTAAATGAAACATGTTGGTAGCTTTTATTACAATACTCAAGTCCATCGATAGCTTAATTTGTATTGAGCATACCCAAAAAAAGAAAAAAAAAGAAGAAGAGGAGGAAGCAAGCTTTTACAATAAAGTTAAAAGAATAGAGAGAAGCAGAGAAGAGAGGCACACACATAGAGAAGGTCGAACTGGTCGAACCTAAACTCGAACCTAACTTAGTCATCGCTTTTTATTCTGGCGAAATGACTAAAAATTGAAGGCACTGATCCAATCCTTAGCCGACACCGATCATCCCTACATCATCCATGCTTTCGGCCAGAAAGCCGCCAATCGAAGCTGTGAAATTAAAGTATAAGCATTTTAGCTTCTTCCATCGAGTGTAGCAATAGATGGAGATCACGATGTGATATGCTGTTGTTGCCTTTGCAATTATCCCTAGTTTTGAATAGTCAATAAAAGATATTGAGCTCTATATATGATGTTTTTATAATCAAATTTTTCAAAAATATAGTACCTGCACTAAGAAAAAAAGTAGGTTAAAATTTCATTAGGAAACTAAGGATCTTTAGTGCCTTTTGAGTTGGCGGTTAACAGTAGAGCAAGCATTATTTATTTTTTTTTCTAATAAATATTCTGCAAGAGTAACCTATTAGAGAAATTTATTATCAATAGAAATAAAGTAAAATATTTGTTTTCTTTTATTTTATTCCCACCTTGATTACTCAGTTTTCTCTGTACTTATTTTCTTTGTATTTTGTGGAAGATCAAAATAGAGAAATGTTACAGTTCAGCTTCACATAATGAGCTTCAAATCATCAATGTTTTGTTTTTGACAGTAGTGCCTCCCCTTGATTATCAAAAGTGATGAAGGGGGAAACAGGATAGAGATCGTCTCATAGTTGGCAGGAAAATTAAATCACATAATGGCTGGATGTATGTGCACAGGCAAAGAGCAAATGTCAAATATGTTGTTAAAATTGACCATGTTGTTTCAACATTCCATTTCCTTTCATATAAAATTGACCACGTTGTCGATTAAGGAAGTCGAGAAGCACATAGAATTAAAGCGGAAAGATGAAAATTAAAAATCGGCAGAAGCTTGAAACAGCACTAATTACATGAGAGTGAGCCTGCAAAATCAATAAGCTTAGTTTTGTATTCTATTTGATTTTTTACTTTTAATTAATTGTTTCATGAACGCATATATTCATGCATGCGACTAGATACAGCAGCAGGGAGCTTTAACCCAGAATCAAGCAACAAATCTAAGAAGGAAAAGGGGAAGATGAAGAAAGCTGCTACAAAGCAAATTAATTTTGACTTTAAAAGCTCACCTACAGAAATTACATGGCTTCTTGCTGATTCCAAGCCGATTAGTGGACCTCGTATATGGGACATGTCAAGGTTTAAGCCGAGCTTGGGCAATATTGGTTTAATGCTTTTATAGAAAGAAATCGTCCCGAGAATCAAGATCATAACAAAAAAACAGGTACAAATCAATAGTTTGTCCTATGATTTTCATTCTATCCAAGGTGTTCATGAACACAATCATGAGATAAATCTTGTGTTAGAATAATTAAATCTTATAGTGAAATACATCACCAAAAACCGATGAATATTCATGTTGTATCACTAAGAAACAATAATAAAATATGTGGAAGCGTACTTGAATCTATAATATTGAATTGCTCTCTAGTGTAATGTAGTTCGTTTTTCATATTAACACGTATATCTAAAGAGCTATTGAGTTTTTATGTGCATACTTTCTGGTGATAGGATATCAGAAAGAATACAAAGATACGTGTGACATGGGAAGCATAACCGCTTATGCAGACACATTTTATGTTGTCATTAAGTATTTTTAATTTGCCCATCATAGGATCAGAATATCATTAGGTCTCTACACATTAAAGGCCCATACCTTATTAGATACATTAAAGTCGAAATTACAGAAAACCTAACTAGATCACTTTTAATTGGGGTAAACCTTATATGACAGTCCGCAATACATAATTATTCACATATAAGCCTAATGTTAGATTAAGGATCTAACAATATTGGATTAAATATCCAACAATCTCCCACTTGGGCTATATATGTAACCTTATAATTTTACTTTGCAAAAACTAACCGCATGAGCTCAACTATTACTATTATTACCGAAATGTATCTATAACTAATCCGGTCCATCAATCATATCACACAAGATCAAAGCAGCCTTCATTGTGATTGTCGTAACTTAACTCATCAATGGTCACTATGCCAATACCATTGAATGACATAGATCATATGGATGTGTAGCACGTAAATTTTATGCAATGTGATCTTAATATATCTATTTCTAATTGGTCCACCTTAAACCTTAGTAAGATCAAACTACACCAAAAAGACTGTGAATAAACAAAACTTTTATTTCTACAAAAAATAACCTTAAATATCTATAAACTAAAAATGTATATATTATAAGAGCATCTAAAATCACAAACTTCCACTAAAATTAATTACTCTTTAATGATATAACACCCGTACGAGCAGTGTGCTCATGAAACATTTTAGGTGGCAATCCCTTAGTAAGTGGATTCATAATCATCGAGTTTGTATTAATGTGCTCTATAGACAACTATCTATTCTGAACTATTTCTTTAACAACTAAGAACTTGATTTCTATATGCTTTAACTTTGTCAAGCTTCTATTATTATTAGAATACATTTTTAATGACTTATTGTTACAAAATAACCTTAGTGGTCTTTCAATACCGTCTACTATGCATAGCTTCAGAACAAAATTTTGCAGACATATTTTGTTATTTGATGCCTCGTAACATGCTATAAACTTTGCTGCCAAAGTGACTATAAGAGACAGTTTAGCACTCTTCCAAAATACAGCACTCCTAGCTAGCTTATAGATGCAACCTATAATGGACTTCATACTATCTTAGCATCCAATAAAATCGGAGTTAGTATACCCAAAGATCTTAATCTGATTCGACCTTTGATACGTGAACATGTAGCCTTTGTTCTCTATAAGTACTGCAAATGTTTTATTTCTTGCCAATGATCTACTCCCTGATTTTTAAATATCTGACCAACATTCCAATAATGTACGCAATATCTTATCGCATATAAACCTATGCACATATTAAACTTCCTACTGCTGATGCATAAGGAATCTTCTGTATTTCTTTTTACTCAAAATCATTCTTAAGACACTAATTAAGACTAAACTTTTCTCCCTTAGTCATAAGGTATCATCTCGTATGCAATCCTACATGCCATATCTCTTAAGAACCTTTTCAATGTATCTGTATGTATAATAGTTTAGGAGATGTCCAAGAATACCCTAGGAGATGTCCCCGTGTATTTGTATGTATAATAATAAAAAAAAGCATCAGCAAGATCTTTCATCTCAAAGTTCTTAGCTAGAAATCTCTTGGTTTCATGCAATAAGCCTATATCGTTGTTGGTGAGCAAAATGTAATTAATATATAAAACTAAAAAAAATACTTGCTCTTATGAAACTTATAGGATATGCAGTTATTGACTAAATTTATCTCAAACCCAAATGGATTGCTTAAGTTTGCAAACCATATTCTTTAGGTCTCCTGACTCAAAGATTTCTGCCTACACCATATAAATCGTTTCATGTGTCACCATCGAGAAACATTATCTTCACATCCATCTGATGTTACTCATGATTAAAATTCGCTACCAATGCCATGATAATTCTGAAAGAGTATTTTAAAGAAGCCAGAGAGAAGGTCCTTTTATAATTGATGCTTTTTTTTTTAAGACCCTTTATGATAAGACGTGCTTTGTATCTCTCCACATTGCCTTTTAAATCACTTTTGGTCGTAAATATCTATTTGTAATAAATAGCTTTCCTCAATGGGACAAGATTTCATACGTCATTGTCATTCTTGGACTTTATTTCCTCAATCATTACATCAATCAGCTTACGAGAGTTAGAACTTTCTACGGTTTGACGAAAATTGATTAGATCATTGTTCATCACTCTAATGTCTACCTTATACTCTTAGAGAAATGTAATGTAGTCATCTGGTACTGAACATTTTCTTTTTCTAGTGGATCTTCTTAATGACATAGGTTCTTGAGGTGTTAGAGTTTATTCTTCTAAAATTGTTTCTAGCATAGGAGGTACTCCAACATTGTCTTGATCTGTTATGTTTTGGACAAAGCCAAGAATGAGACCCTGATTAATGCTAATAATACTTACGAAAATATCAAAATATTCTTCTTTAAAGACAAAGTCTTTAACGGTATTTCTCCCTGCAAACTCGACATCCTCAAAGAATCGCGCATTTAGTGATTCAAAAATCGACGTAGTCATTCGATCATAAAACTTGTAGTCCCTAAATCTTTCAGAGTATCCTATAAAGTAGCACCTCACCATCCTAGAGTTTAGTTTCTTTTCATTAGGTCTATAAGGCCTTACTTTAAATGGACATCCTCATGCTTTAGACTAACCTTCTTACTCGTCTAAAGTTCATAAGGATTTAGTAATTGCTTTAGTTAGAACCCTATTTAGGATATATGTTGTAGTCTTAAGTGTTTTTACCTAGAGTGATTCTGATAAAGTAGAATGACAAATTATACTCCTCACCATATCCTTAAACATCCTGTTTCGTCTTTTAACATCATCATTCATAGTGAACGAACTCAGCATAGTGTATTATGGGACAATATCGCACTCGTATAAGAACTTAGCAAATGGTCTTGGATGTTATTCAACTGAATCGTCATATCTATCATAGTACTCACCACCAGATCAGATTTGACGCTTCTAATTCTTTTATTAAGTTGATTCTCAACTTCAACCTTAAACTTTTTGAACATATCCAAGGACTATGATTTTTCGTAGAGATAAATGTAGCTATATCTATAAAAATTGTCTATGAATGTAAAAAAATGTTGTTGACCATTCCAAGCAGTAAAGGGAGTGACCTAAAAATATCTGTATGTATAAATTCTATGATGTCCAAAGTCTTATTAGCTTTAAATTTCTTTTTATTGGTTTACTTCCCCTTTATACAGTTAACAAAACTAAGGGGTCAAGAATTTTGTCTTACAAAAATCTCTTCATTCTCTGTTTGGAGATATGACCCAATCTCTTGTGCCATAATGCAGCCGAATTCTCATTAGTTAATTTTCTCTTTATTATCTCATATACTCAATTTCAATGATTCATTAAATAAAGCAATCGTATCAATTAAATAAAAATTATCATTACTTAATAAAGAATCGGAACCAACCAATTTTGAATCATAAAGTAAACTAAATTTTTCATTTCCAAATGAACAAGAACAACTAAATTTATCCAAAGCGAAAATGTAAATTAAATTCCGTCTAAAAATGAAACAATAAATGTTTCACTAAAATCCAAATAAAATCTGGTCTTCAATAATAATATAAATTGTTTAATTGTTTCAACTTCTACTATTTTGTCATCACTCATATAGATGTGCCTTTCACAATCACTAGGCTTTTGGCAATTTAAACAACCTTGCATAGACACATTGATGTGAGTGGTTGCACCTGAATCTATCCATCACGTGTGCTTAGGTATACACGTTAAATTAACTTCAGAACAAACCAAACCATGGCTTTCAGCGCCATAAAAGAAACGACTAATGCTTTCTAGATCACCCAGTTTCTTTTGTTGTTTCCTTTAATGTGTTGTAATTGTAGCTTCATTATCCTTCTTCCTCCTTTTGCCGTTGCCCTTGTCCTTACCCTTATACACCATTGAAATAATATTTTTCAAGAGCATACCTATTTCTTCTATTTCATTCTTAATAAAGCTTTTTCAATTTTTGTAAGAAACTCTTTAACGTAGTTATTTTTCTAAACATAGAGTCTCTAAATGCTATCAAAATGACATTCTTTATGATCATCACACACAAGCAATTTAATTTCTTCAACCTTTCCATATCCCTCTTTTCATAAATGGTACTTTCATCCGTAAAAGGTGGGAAAAATTAACCCTTAACACAAGGTCGTATCTATTACTGTGAGAACTATTAAAATATTCTTTTTCTAAGACTTGAAATTAGAGTTATTTAGCATAGGAATAGAATTGATGCTAGTAGTAATATTGACATGAGTCATAACTAATTTAGGAACAACAAACAAATAAAATAGGCCTTCGTAAGTCTCTAAACAAAATTGAATTCAAATAAAGGTAAACACCCCATCTCAAGATACTAGACACTCCATTAATATTTTATCTTTAAACAAAATATTAACTTGTAAGTGATATCTTGGTGCAGTAATCAAACAATAATAATAAGAACATGTTAAACAACAATTCTTCCTTTGAGCTGATTTATTATTCACATGTAAACTGAATAATCATCACATGTTTATTACCATATGTGCATATGCAATTTTATTAAATATAGACCTTCCTTTGGGCCGATCGATATTCATAAAAGTGCACAAACACAAGTGTTTATATTTTAAAACAAATTAATTCTATAAGAGATGTCACTTTGGTAACATGTTACTTCAATTAATTTATCTCAACATATATATAACCATACCAAAATTTGAATAGAAAGTTGTATAAAAAATAATCCCAAAAAAAAAAATAAGAGGGTCAATGCCAATGGTTGACCATTGACCATTAGCCAATCAATAGTTGACCTTTGATTGATTTGGGACTGGATAGGTTCGGGCAACTGAAATTGGATTCTGATCCATCCCTTATCCATAATTGAGTTGAACCAAATTGGGTTGACCCCATTTGGAACCAACATTAACATTAATCCCTCTATTTTTTTTCCTCTTTCTCTTCCTCATGGAGCTTTCTTGAGTAACAGCCATGGCTGCTGCTCTAACCGAAGCTGTCGAGGCCTAAGGGCCGTGGCTTGCTTGCCTACACGTGGGCAAAGGCCACGTCATGAGTGGACGAAAACAATTATGCTCCTTTTTGTCTCCTTCTGCTGCAGCTGAACGCAGCTGTTCTCCTTCTTGTCATTGCAAAATCATATTAGATCGGCAATAATGATGCCGCTAATGAAAGTCAGCTTAAACCTTTTTTTTATATATGTAAATATATGTAACTTACTATTGCTAGCCATAAAATAATGAAAACCTAATATATATTGACGAAATAGAAGCTTAAAGTTTGTTTTTGAATAGTACAAATTTATAGATAAAGAAAACTGAATGAATAAAACTAGGGTTTTGATAGGAGACCACGGGGCAGTTGACCCAGCAATATAGAGAACCCAAGAAGAGAAGGGAAAGAGCATTGCAAAGTAATCAACTTAAGATCTGAAAAGGATGCTTATATTCCAATGGGGGTTCCAAAAAGATTATTTAAACTTACTGTGACACAAGAAGACACTCAAGTTGAAATGAAACCATTACCCATATTGATGTAGTGCAATGGTGAGGACAGTCATGCTACAGCAACTGCAGAATTGTCAAATTCAACACCTGCTACAGAATATGCTATAGCACCAATTCCTCAAAGATTTCAGAAGCAAAAGCAAGAAAAGCAATTTAATAAATCCCTAAAAGTGCTAAAATAGCTACATATCAGCATACCTTTTATAAAAGCTCTCAAACAAATGTCAAATTACGTAAAGTTCCTAAAGAAGAGAAGGTTGGGAGAATTTAAAACAGTTGCTCTAACACAAGAACGTAGCCGCATGCTCTAGAATAAAATGCCACATAAATTGAAGGATTTAGGGAGTTTCACAATTTCATGATAGTGACAAGGCACTTTGTGATTTGAGTATTATCAATGTTCAAGCAATTGGGTGTTAGAGAAGTCAGACCTACAACAGTAACCCTACAACTTACTGAAAAATGTCATGCATATCTAGAAGGCAAGATTGATGATTTCTTGGTAAAAGTGGACAAGTTTATTTTTTCCATTGATTTTATAGTGTTGGATTATTAGGCGGACAAAGAAGTGCTAATCATTTTGGGAAGACCTTTCTTAGTCACGGGAAAGACTTTAATTGATGTGCAGAAGGGAGAACTAACCATGAGGGTTAATGACCAGCAAGTTACTTTTAATGTGCTTGAGGCTATGAAGAGCCTCGGATGATCTTGAATATTGAAATTTTATTAATGCTGTGGATTTTGTTGTAGCGAAGCAGTTATCAATTTACTAAAGTAATGAAAAAATTGATGTTACAGCAATTGAAGAACTTGAAGATGAAGAGTTTGAAATGGCTGACATAGAATGGCTGGGAGAGAAAAACCATTTCAAAATTAATAAGCAATTTGAATATCTTGACCTTTCAAACAAAGAAGTAAAAGATTCTAAACCTTCTATTGAATCACCTCTTATTTTAGAATTAAAAACCTTACCTTCAAAATTAAAATATGTTTATCTTGGTGACAATGGCATATTTTCTGTAATGCACTTATGTTTAACTCCTTCGAAAAACTTTCTAAACTACTTGCTAAGTAAGCATCCTTCACAACTTAATTACGATGATTGATTGAAAGTAGGCTTTCACCTGCTCTTTTTTAGTAGCTCTGGTCCATCAAAGTTGAGATGCCTATATCGAATATGTCAAATCCAGATTGGATTTTTATAACAAGCCTTAAGACACTTTACAATATTATTTTAAATATTTAAAGGAAACATTTTATTCTTCAACATTCTTATCTTTATAATTAGGTTTTCTTTGTCATCCCTTAGAAAAAGACTATAATCTTTCAAGTGAATATCATAGACTTTTTCCATTAGCTAAGCCAAACTGGGGATATTACTTTTCATGTTGGGCATATAGTAAATATTTGAAATTAATTGGTAGTTATCATCAATTGTACGAAAAAGGATGTTACATTTTCCCTTCACGGGTAATTTTGAGTCATCTCCAAATGCAATTTTGCCATTCACATATTCATTTAGTTCTACGAACATGCTTCCATTTCTGCTCATATGATTGCTAGCACCTGTATCAAAATACCAAGTATTTTCTTAAACTCTAATTGTGTCATTACATGCTAGTAAAAGTGTATTATCTACATGATTCTTCTCTTTAACATAATTCCATCAACTCTAGTACTTGGAGCTCTACATTCTTAAGCATAATACCCAAAATTTTGACAATTATAGTACTATACTTGGGAATCGGACCTCGATCTCGGATTGCATCTTACTCGTCCTCTAGTTGAGCTTTCTTCTCTTTCATAATTGGAGTTGTTACTGTTGAATTTCCTAAGTCATTCATGACCACGACCTTTACCTCTTCCTTAACTTTTACCTCGAACATAATGTCTTTTTTTATTGTCGGAGCTATTTTCTCTTTTATTTGGATTGACTTCCATTTTGAAAAGCTATTCTTCAATCCCGTGCATCTTTTTTAGTTTTTTTTTGTAGGCTTACAACCTTCCTTAAAGCTTCTCGATCATTATAGTTTCTAAATCATCGGTCTCTTCTATCGTCACAACAATATGGTCGAACTTTGACTCTACTGATTAAAGTATCTTTTCAATGATCCTTTCCTCTTTTAACTCTGCACATTTCTTTTTAATTCATTGGACACAATCACAACCTGAGTAAAATAATAAAAAATTAACTCGGATGTCTTCATATGCAATGACTCAAATTGTCTTCTTAATATTTAGAGACAAACCTTCTTAATTTATTTTGCTCCTTTGTAAGATGTGTTAGCTTCTTTCATACTTCTTTCAAGGAGGTTGCACCAATAGTTTTTTCAAAAGCATCTTTATTTAATAATTGAAAAATAAGATACTTTATTTTATTCTCTTTCTTTTTTAAGTCTTTCAAATTCTCTTTTTGCGCTGCATTTAAAATAGCTTCTTTTTTTAGTAGAGTAAAGCTTTTTTCAATGACTTCTTACACATCATATGCACCCAATAGAGCTTTTATTTGGATACTCCATTTGTCAAACTTACTTCTCTTTAATTGTGGAACTTCAAATGACATCATGCCACCATTTGTCATAATTCACAGATTTAATGAGAATTTAAAGATTCTGAACTCATAGATGAATCTAGAACATGGAAAAATCTTAGGAGAAACTTTGACCAAAAATGTGATTTTCAATCAACGGTCAAGAGCCAAAGTCAATGGTCAAATTTTGACTGGTCACAGCTTGGCTTGGTCAATGGCTCAGCGGCACAGTCAACTGAATGCTTCTTTGTCAAGCATTTTGGCTAGATCAAAGACCATTTAGGCTTCAAAGTTGTATGGATCAAGTTTGTGATCCAACAACTATCTTGTTCTTGATTTACAGTTGGACAAGGTATATATAGAAGCTTTTATTAGAATACATATATTTAGTAAAACATTGCTAAAAATAATATTAATTATTTCAATTGGATTTAATGTCTATAGCTTTCGATGCCTACACATCTGTTAGATCAATTAAAAATTAAAACCACATGTCAAGTACAATAAGAGGTCTTTTTCTTTCATTCAGCAAATGGCGAACTAAAGGTTTGAGCAGAAATTATGCTCAAATTGGAGAAATTGTGACATGGTAAGTTAATTTTGATTGGCTTTATGTTTCTATCTCATTGTGAACTCTCTCTTGTTATAAGGTTAAGCTTATATTCATGGCATAAAGTTAAGGTCCTAATTGAAATTTTATCCATTTCTTTTAAAAGATTACGCTTTGGCACCCTTATTTCGTGAATTTTGTATATGTCCCTCCTCAAGTGTCTTCTTTCTTTTCTTTTTTTTCCTTCCATGCAAGTTTTGAAATCATTAATTAGTCAATGGAAAGTGTTAAGCAAAGCAAGTAATCTAAACACTTTTGTTATTTGTAAACATAGCTCTATAGATGGAGATGTAAACTAATTGCTAGGTTTAATATTTGAACTCAACTCATGTCAATTAGAGTTAATGAGAGGAATTTAGTTAAATTGTCATATTTATAAATATAGAATAAATGATTACTTGATTATTATACTCTCACAGTTTCGATGTATATTAATTGTAGTTAAATCGATGACATAAATGAAACATTCCATGCAGTATTTCATTCATGAGACCTCAAACGAGTTGGTTAGATCAGCCATTGAAGTAGTCAATTTAATCCTCTATGAGATTGTTCTATGGGATTTGAAGAAGACAAAGAAGAAAACCTTAGAAGAAGATAGATCTTCGGTGAGTATTGTTATTACTATTATTGTTATTATTATTGTTATTGTTTTTGTTTTAATCAAACGCTGATGAAATTATTGTTATTAATTATTGATAATTTTATGACATTATTTCTCTTGCAATAATGGTACAGTGATCAGAGTTGTGGGAGACGATGCAGGCAAAGGCTGATCCACTTAAGAGTTAATATGCAATTGATCCAGGCAATAAACATATGACTAACATCTATTTTATTAAAAGTTTTATATGAGCCAATCTTTTGACTTTGCCCCTAGACATAGGTAAATCAAGCTTGTGTCAGTAGCAAGAAAGCTATGAAAAAAAAAAAAGATAAATACTTGCTTCAAGTTCAGATTTTCTGAAGAACCTTTAAAGGATGTAATGACATTCTTAGAGAAATGTTGCAAGCGTCTACTGAGTTGTTTTGAAAAGCATTCCAATAAGGAATCCAAGAAAAACAGGGAGAACATAACACAGCAGAGACCTTTGTCTAAAAAGGCCATCAAATCCTTGGCCAGAGAACTAGACCAAATCCTACTTTACTATTTGAAGACAATAAATATGCAAGGTAATTCATTCTCATAAGTTTCAACAAGTTTTTTTCCAATTAAATACTCTTTTAGTCCTTCGGTTTTGAGTCCATTTACCTCATTATTTTTAATTTTTCCACTACTGCATGTTTATCTTACTATGAGATTTTAGTTCTACAATTGTTGAATTTTTAACTTTTAAAGAGAAAAATAACATTTTAGCAGTTTAAAAGTTAGTACTCAACAGACATTAATATTTTGAATAATGATTTAAAATACAAAGACTCATTGCATATGTTTGGGTAATATCGGACAGGTCCCTCGAAGCCCTTCCAGCTCGAGTAAGACACCCCGAGGACAGCCTAGCCCGAACAGTTCTTCTGGTCAAAACTGATCGAGGTCGAGAACCGAGCACTCCTCTCTCTGCTCGAGGTCGTTCACCCCAGTCAAAGCTGGTCAAGGTCAAGACCGAGCACTCCTTTCTTGCTCGCAGACGGTGAGCTCTCGAGCACAACTGGGTTATCTGGTTATAAGATGAAGGATATGCCAGACCCGACCCATTTTCTCAGAATCCCGGCACACCTTTTAATGTCTGACCAGGGTCCCCCATGGTGTAGTGGTGATACTGTTGCCGGTGGCCGGCACATGCCTCCAAGGTGTCATAATTCCTAGCACACTTGCCCGACATGGTGATCTGGCCACGTGAATCGGGTTAAGGGGACAGCCGCTCATCCCTAGGGAATATTCCGCCAATCCCGGCTGTCAGAGGGACCCAGATACCACTAACGTGGGAGTGGACAGCCTGGAAATGGAAAGAGCGGGAAAAATGGAGTATAAAAGGAAACGAAGGGGAACGTTACAAGGGTTGGAAGAATTGAATCCGCAAAAAAGAGGTTGGCATTTCTAATTCACAAAGGGTGTGAAAAATCCATTGACAAGTTCTTCCTATTCTGATTTCTCTCACTTTGATTTTCTGAAAAAACCATATCTATCCAAAAAGGGAGGGTCGAAATAATACCCCTTTCATCTTTCCGGTCTCCTTCACTAAGGGAGATACCAAAAAGAACAACCCGATTACTGACTTGAGCGTCGGAGGGTTTTCGCCGGAACATGCCCGGGGACCCCTGACCCTGTTTTCTGTGAGTGCAGGACCGGGAGATCTCCGTTCTGAAGAAGACAGCGGAACAGGACGAAGGAGGCAATCCTGCTCGAGATCGAGCTTATCGCGAGCAGAAGGATCGAGGCACTGTTTGAAGCCGCGAGCAGAAGGTTCAGACAGTCCTGCTCGAGCTTCTTGGAGGCACTGTTGAGGCACGCGGGAAAAACTGCATCAACAGCATAGTCAATAGAAACTCTAAACTAGGTCGAACTCAAACCCGAACCTATTTTTTATTTTGGCTACATCATCGGCAACTGAAGGCACCGATCAGATACTTAGCCGACACCAGTCATCCCTACATCATCCACTGTTGGCCAAAAGTCACCGATCGAGCCGTGAAAAGCTGCGAAGAACGCCACTCGAATAACCACCGATTTCATCGAATTTCGACAACGCCAGTCACTTGGGTTTTCCTTCTAACAACACCCTCTTGAATTTCCGACCATTAACTATCACCAAGAGGTCTGGCATTTGGCCTAGTTTACATAGGCGGGAAGGAATTAAAACCTCTATAAAATAATATTGTTGGGATTGAGAAAAAAAAAATTTGTGAAGTTTTTTACTTATTAATAAATGAATAATTTACAAATTTATTGATAAAAGAATTTTTCTTAATTTAGACAAAAATATTTTATTTTACAAAGAGTTTTGTTGATACATGACCATACTTACAAAAGTGCACAAATCATGCTTCCCTCAATTAATCGTATACCCTCTGACGGCTACTGTCTACAAGAGAAGGACCAAACAACAAATTATCTACAAGGGAAGGGCTAAACAACAAATTAAGGAAGGTTTAATATGGTATAAAAGCAAAGCAATCTTTATTGTGGATATGAGTGGATGAGATTTATTAAATTCAAATATAAATTTCGATAATTATTTCCTTTGTCCAAAAGGAAGATATTGCAAAAGCCTTTTCTTTCTTCCTTTTGAAAAAAAAAAAGATGGCCAAATAAGGTTAAATAATGAGTAGATGGTAAATTATGCCTCCAATGGCATCTAATTTTCACCAAGATATTTTTGGATGTTATGCATTTAATGCTTGTTAAAATTTATCTAAATCAAATATAGATTTTTAATTAATTATAGATAGAATTTTGATGATGAATGGTATACAAAGTTGAATAAATATATTAACTCTTTATGCTTTATAAATAATACTACATATACAAAGTAAGTGGGAAGGAAATGTAATTAGTTACCAATAGCCTAAATTAAAAATATATAATATAAATTAAAATCTCAATTAAATACTACTATTAATATACTGAGATAAAACAAGATCTTTTAAAGTTGGAGGAAAAAATCTTATTTAATTTTTTATCAATATCAATTTACACGACCAAGAAAATTCTTTGATAATTTATATATATATATATATAATTACTTATAAGTGGACATTAGGACCAAATAGCCATTTTTTCTCCACCACCTTTTATTACCAAATGTGCTTAATGTTGTATGCAATAAACATATCGATCCGGTTATATTAGAGATGCTCCAACTTAGAACATTCTCAAAGTTATAAGGTATTTTTATTATTTATTACTTTACGTGTGTAGTTATGATTCAGACAGTCCTGCTCGAGCTTCTTGGAGGCACTGTTTGAAGGTTCGAGGCACTGTTGAGGCACGCGGGAAAAACTGCATCAACATCTTTTGGCGCCGTCTGTGGGGATCAGACAAAAGCCCGATTTCCTAATACATTCAAGACACACAACACAAGGATGAGGGAAACAATCAAGAGGAGTAAGTCCGAAGAATCGAGAACTTTGAGAGAAGTGGCCAATGAGGCCCGAATGTGGAGATCCAGGAAAGAATGGATCGGATGGAAAACAGATCGAACTATGACCTCCCTATTACAAGAATTCGTGGAGGGAAAGAAAAAGCATGTAACGATGTCCGGGAGTCCAGCCGAGGGAATGCTCATGTTCGGGAAAATATGGGAGATGAAGCCCAAAGACCTAGGGCACCAAATGTTGCAGTGAGAGAAGAAACAAACATGGAGGAAAGGGGATCTCGTCAACATTTGCAGGATACAGCCCCAACCTCTCGTGCGGAGGAGTTGGAGGGAGAGGTGCGCAGGTTGGCACAAGTTGTGGAAGATCTTCGGGGGAACGGAAAGAGTCCAAGCTGGCAAATAATGCTGGACAACGAATCTCCACTCTCCGCGGAGATCATGGGTGTCACGATCCCACGTGACTTTCGCTTCCCGGATCTGAAATTTTCGGGAAAAAGTGATCCGTTAGTGCACATAGAACGGTTCAACGACATGACAGGGGTGCAAGGATTGTCAGCAGCTCAGAGATGCCGGGACTTCCCACTTACCCTGGAGGGAAGAGCGAGAGACTGGTACCGCAAACTCCCACGGGGAAGCATCTTAAGCTTTGAACAGATGTGTAGGGAGTTCGCAGAGCAATTTCGGGGCGCGGTGACCCCTGAGGATGACATGATGGAGTCGCCGGTAAGGCGAGAGGAGGGAGAGTCCCTCCGGAGTTTATCAAAAGATACCATAGATCGGTTCTAGATCATGGTGCGCTTAACCATCCCCAAGCTCCGAGAGGATCGAAGGATGGTATTCGGATGGGAGACCATGGTATAACTCGCGGAGTCCTTCGATCCGTTCGTATTCGGACGCTGCACTGAACAAGTAAAGCTGGATATGGTAATCGAAGAAGAAAAGCCGCCAAACCGAGAAGTGAGCAGGGTCGGTGGAGCAAGAAGGAAGGAGAAAGGGAGCCCCGCCTGGGGACACAGCTCCAAAGGCAGTGAGAGACCGGGCCGCCTGCACAACCCTTACTGCAGAGTTGCCCATCGCGGATGGTCCCCCAGCCACCTTGCAGATCTCCAGGCCGGGATCACAGAGAATACAGGCGTCATGATGGCCACACACCCCGCAACCAGCCACCAAGCAGACCTAAAGTGAGCCACAACAGGGGTGATCGTTCATTGCCACCCCCACCAAGAAGCCTCCCGAGGGATAGGGCGATACAAGTAGTGGAACAGAGCCCTGCTTACGGACAGTATACGAGGTTGAAGGTATCTCTTGAAGAGATACTTCAAGTGGCTGAGGAGCGAGGACTGCTAAGCCCTCCAACGCCGATGACCACGCCAGCTAGCAGACGGAGCAGGGGGCAGTTCTGCCGTTTCCATGGAGACCATGGCCACACCACATCACAGTGCCGTGATTTGAAAAACCAGGTGGAAGATTTAGTTAGGAATCGATACCTGGATGAGTTTGTAGAAGGAGGGCACCCGGTAGTCGAACAACAGCCTGAGGAAGGTGACCAGGCTTACGAAATAGATACGAAGCCTCCCGAGGGATAGGGCGATACAAGTAGTGGAACAGAGCCCTGCTTACGGACAATATACGAGGTTAAAGGTATCTCTTGAAGAGATACTTCAAGTGGTCGAGGAGCGAGGACCGCTAAGCCCTCCAACGCCGATGACCACGCCACCAGCAGACGTGAGCAGGGGCGTTCGCTGCTTCCATGGAGACCATGGCCACACCACATCACAAGTGCTGTGATTTGAAAAACCGGTGGAAGATTTAGTTAGGAATCGATACCGGATGAGTTTAGTAGAAGGAGGGCACCCGGTAGTCGAACAACTGACCGAGGAAGGTGACCGAAGCTACTGAAATAGACACTGAGCCACCATCCACGAGAGTAATTTCAGGTGGGCCAACGATGGTCGGAAGCTCCAACAGGGCCCGAAAAAACTATTGCAGATATGCCGCTGCCGGCCGAGAAGTCCTGTTCACTGCTCCTGCTACCAAGAAGGCCAAGGTTCGGCAGGTACCAATCATGTGGACAGATGGGGACGAGGAGGGGGTGTTGTACCCTCACGAGGATGCCCTGGTGGTAAAAGCCAGCATAGCAAACAAGGAAGTTGACCGAATACTGGTTGACTCGGGGAGCTCGGTGGATATTCTCTTCAAATCCACACTCGAGGATTTAGGAATAACATGCGCGAGCCTCGAGGAGACGAGCACTTCCTTGAAAGGATTCAGGGGAGGAAAGCTAATACCTCTAGGAATCATCAAACTGGCAGTAACCATGGGCTCAAAGCCTTTCGAGAAGAACATGATGCTGGATTTCGTGGTGGTAGATGAAACCAGCCCATACCAGGCGATTCTAGGGAGGCCGTTTATGAGGATCAGCCAATGCGTGCTGTCCATCCATTACTTAGCCTTAAAGTATCGAGTAAATGGGGCTATAGGGGTCGTGAAAGGCAGCCAAAGGGTGATCAGATTACCTCGCTAGACACGAGGGGGGAATCGAGGAACGGAAGGCAAGAGCCAGTTGAGAAGTTGGAGGAGCTTGAGGTGAGAGCAGAAGACCCCGAGAAGAAAGTCCGAATCGGCTCGGGCCTTAGTGAGCCGTTGAAGGAAAAGTTGGTGGAATGTCTGCGAGCACACGCAGATGTGTTCGCATGGACGCACGATGATATGCCTCGGATCGACCCAGAAGTGGCGTGTCACAGGTCGGCAAGACGGAGAGATGCTAAGCCGATGAAGCGTAAGAAGAGGTGCATCAACCGGAGAGATACTGAAGCCATCAACCGCGAGGTTGAAAAGTCGCTGAAAGCTGGATTCATACGGAGGTATCCCACCCGAATGGATCTCGAATGTGTGTCAGTGAAGAAAGCAAATGGGAAATGGAGAATGTGTGTGACTTCACAGATGTGAACAAGGCCTCGCCCGAAAGACCAACCGGTGGATTCTACAGCAGGGGCACGGGTTGCTTAGTTTCATGGATGCATTCTCGGGATATAACCAAATTCCCATGCACCAATCGGACGAGGAGTGCATGACCTTCATCACCAATCGTAGTCAGATCTGCTATAAGGTCATGCCTTTCGGCCTAAAGAATGCAGGGCGACATATCCAAGGCTAGTGAACAAGGTTTTCAAGCCATTGATCGGGTCGGACTATGGAGGTATATGTAGATGACATGATCACCAAGTCTAAAGACGCGGAGGAGCATGTAAAGCATCTAGAGGAGACATTCGCACTCCTAAGAAAGTACCGAATGAAGCTAAACCCCGAGAAATGTGCTTTTGGAGTGGGTTTGGGAAAATTCTTAGGCTTCATGGTGAGTCACAGGGGGATCGAGGCCAATCCAGAGAAGATCAGAGCAGTGATAGAAATGAGGTCCCCACGTAGCCTCAAGGAGATATAGAGTCTGACCGGCAAACTAGCGTCCCTCAACAGGTTCGTATCTCGAGCCACGAATAAATGCCGAGTCTTCTTCCAGGAAATGAAGAAGGACAGGAAGACAAAATGGACGCCCGAATGCGAGGAGGCATTCCAGCAGCTGAAAGAGTATTTGTTGAAAGCTCCGTTACTATCAACACCTCGAGCAGGAGAGGTACCGTTTCTATACTTGGCTGTATCCCAATGGACAACGAGCTCAGTTCTGGTAAGGGAGGAATCGAGGTACAATGACTCGCTTATTACACGAGCAGAGCGTTGCTAGAAGCAGAAACCCGGTATCCAACCATGGAGAAATGGGCACTAGCCCTGGTCACGCCGGCCCGAAAGTTGAGGCCTTATTTTCAGGCACATTCAGTGGTGGTACTGACTAACCAGCCTCTCAGGAAAACTCTACACAAACCTGAGACCTCTGGAAGGTTGGTTAAATGGTCAGTAGAGTTAAGCGAGTTTGACCTTAATTACCAATCCCGAGCAGCCATAAAAGCACGGTCTTTAGCTGACTTCGTGGTCGAGTGCACGGCAGAGGGTAAAGAGATGGAGAGCGAGCCCTCATCAAGCTCCCAGGCCTCAACCAACGCATGGATAGTCACAGTAGATGGATCCTGTGGAAGTCAGGGAGCAGGAGCAGGGTGGTGCTCAAAAGTCCGGAGGGGCGGAGATGCAATACGTCGTGAGATTAGAGTTCGAAGTCACCAACAATCGTGCCGAGTTCGAGTCGTAATAGCGGGTCAAGCTCGCCTCGGTAGTAAAAGCAGAGGAAATAAAGCTTCGAACAGACTCACAGTTGGTAACGAATCACCTCGACAAGAGCTTTCAGGCAAAGGGGGAAAAGATGGACGCCTACCTTCAGAAGGTAAGGCAGCTAATGGGGAATTTCCGAGCTGTCGAGGTGGAACGGATCCCAAGGGGGAAGAATTTTCGAGCAGATATGATAGCTCGCATGGCAGCCACCTCGGACCCCAAGTTTCCAAAATATATCCCTCTGGAAATGAAAACCTGCTCGAGTATCGAGCAGGAGGACGAGGTGATGAGCCTATCAACGAGCAACACCTGGATGGAGCCGATTACTTCCTACCTCAAGGAAGGGACAGTGCCGGCTGATAAGAAGCAGGCAAGGAAATTGAGGTGCAAAGCAGCCAGGTACACTCTCATCGATGGGGTCTTATACAGACGCGGGTACACTCTCCCCTTGCTGCGGTGTTTAGACCAAGAGGAGGCTGATTACGTCCTCAGAGAGATACACGAGGGAGTCTGTGGAAATCATTCTGGCGCGAGGTCCTTGGCTTTTAAGGCCTTGAGGCAAGGGTATTTTTGGCCTCGCATGCACCGAGATGCTCAGGAGAAGACGAGTAGCTGCAAGAGTTGTCAGAGCTTTGCTAACCACCTGACTCAGCCTCCGGAGAACCTTACGGTGATGAATTCGCCATGGCCGTTTGCTCAATGGGGAATAGATTTGATTGGGCCACTGCCGAAGGGGAAAGCATCCGCCACCCATGCCATAGTCGCGATTGATTATTTCACCAAATGGGTCGAAGTGGGAGCCTTGAGCAGCATCACAGAAGGTAAAACCACTGATTTCATTTGGAAGAATGTGATTTGCAGGTATGGGATTCCTCATGCATTAGTCACCGATAATGGGAGACAGTTTGATAATGGCAAGTTCAGAGACTTCTGTCAGAATCTGGGGATAGAGCTGAAGTTTTGCTCTCCTTCACACCCACAGGCCAATGGGCAAGTAGAGGCCGCGAATAAAACTATAAAACGCCTCTTGAAGACAAGACTGGGCGAGCAAAAAGGGGCCTGGGTGGACGAGCTGCCTGGTGTCTTGTGGGCCTACAGAACCACACACAAAACGGCCACTGGAGAGACCCCATTCTCCTTGGCATTTGGGCACGAAGCAGTGGTTCCCGCTGAAATAGGAATGGGGACACACCGGACAGAACACTTCAACGAGGAGCAAAACAACGAGCAGATGTGTGCAGGCCTGGACTTGCTGGAAGAAAGAAGAGAAAGGATAGCTGCCAAGATCTCAGAATATCAACAGAGAGTGGCTCGTTATTACAACCAAAAGGTACACATTCGCCGGTTCCAGGTGGGTGATTGGGTGTTGAGGAAAGTCAACCAGAGCACGAAGGACCCAAGGCAAGGTGTACTAGGACCAAACTGGGAAGGCCCCTATCGAGTCACTCAACTAGCAGGACCAGGAGCTTACCGGCTCTCTCATCCAGATGGACGAGAGGTCAAGAGGCCGTGGAACGCACAACTCCTGAGGAAGTATTTTCAGTATGTCTTCTTGTATTGTAAAATGCTGATGTAATATCTCTCCCCAAGATGAGATTTGTAAGAGTATAAATGTATGTAAGAATAAGAAAAGCATTTATAATGTAAGTTCAAAATGAAGACCAGAAGCAGAAGAACTTCTGGGCCAGAAGTCCCAAAGCCTAAGTTATTAGGCGGGACGGTGCCAAGCTCGGGTCAATTAAAAGGCTCGAGCAGAAGTTTCAGAAGAACTCCTTGGCCAGAAGTCCCAAAGCCTAAGTCATTAGGCGGGACGGTGCCAAGCTCAGGTCAATTAAAAGGCTCGAGCAAGTCAAATGAGCTCGTGAAATAGACATAAGGCTTTTTTAGCCTAAGTCAGAGCAAAACTCTACCATGCATGGTTAAGCAAAGATTACACTTGGGCATAAATGAAAAGAGGAAGTCCAACACTTAGAAAATTTTTACTCAAAGAAGCATATTCAAAGTCAATTCAACATGAAGACAAGAATGTGTGCACACGAAGCAATCAATAGAGTGTTTCAACATGTATCTTTTTATTTCATTAAAATGATAACATATGTAAAAAAAAAAAAAAAAAGAAGAAGTCCAAGTTATTTAGCAGAAGGGGCGTCTTCAGCAGCAGTAGGTGGATGGCCAGCATCCGCAGGAGGAGCAAGCAGGAGGGACGCCGTAGGAGCTTCAGCAGGAGGAGCATTGGAAGGAGAAGGAGCTAGCTCTCCGACAACACCTGGGGCTCTGGATCGAGTAGCTTCGGGATTGCTCATGTATTCAGCTACATACCCTTCAACCTCGACATGTCGGCCGGGTATGCCTTGCCAAAAGCATACATAAGGCAGTCAGACTGGAGTCTCGCCTCAGATGTTGTACTCGCGAGTGAGCCGGACCTTCAGAGTGTCAATTTGCTCTTGAAGACGAGCAGCTTCTCCTCCATGAGCTGCTCAGTAAGCAAGACTTCGAGTGTCCGGAACCTTCCGAGCATGCTTCAGCTCGTTCTTGGTCTCGACCAACTCCTCTCAAGCCCGAAGGCCTTGGAGTCGGCCACTGCCTTCTCTCGCAAGATTTATATTCTCGTCCAGCAGACTTCGATTTTCTTCCTTCACTCGCTCACGACCGCTCCAAGCTCGAACCTTTGTTCAAGTTCTTCCCGGAACTTAGAGTTAGAGTTATCTCATTAAGCCTGGTCGCAGATGCCAAAGCTCGGGAGGAGAGCCGCTGGAAGATACTGAACAGCGCTTCAGGAGTGCAGGACTCTATCTCATCCAGAAACCTGCTGGTCAGCTCTTCATTGAAAGCCCTCTGGTAAGGCACGGAACGGCCAGGCTGAAGTTGTTCCTGCACATGGCCAGTTGGAGGACGAGCTGGGTCAGCGGTCCTTTGTCTCCTGCGATGAGGACCTTCCTCTGCCCTCTCAGTTGGTCGAGCAGAGGAAGCGGCTCGAGTAAGTGGGGGAGGAGCACTCGACTCTGCTCGAGGTCTTTTTGAGGTGCTCGCACCTTCAGCTGTCCCCACGGGCCTATGTAACATTTCTCGCATCCTGCTGCTCATTTCTCCACTTGGTACTAAATTGGACTCCAAAAAGCTCCGAGGTGTCAACAGCTCCCTGCACGAGCTCGCGTTTGAAAGAACAGTCTGCACACGTGCTCGAAGCTGACCCCCAATCGAATAAGAAGCACCCCAGGAGACTGCAAAAAAAAACGACCACAGCAAAACAATGAGAACAGACGCGAGCAGGAAAACTAAAAGTAAAATCCACGGTGACGGATAAATGACCCGGAGTGCAAAAGTGTCATGGATCGGAGGGACCCCTCGCTACGAAGTGCAGCGTGCCCCCACTCTCCCCCAACGAAGAAGAATTTGCTCTTCCAGTTGCCACCAGAGGTCGGGAGATCGGTGATGGGCTTTTTACCCTTCAGGCTGGAGGTAGGTAATACCAACCAAAGATCCTTCGGGCTACACTTCACCGGTAGAGGTGTCCGATTTCCCTACCGAGGGCTCATCCAGTCACAGCTGTTTCCACAAAACGAAGAGTCCTGAAAGGACCCTCCACCCATTCGGGTTCAATTGCCCGGGGCCAGACTGAACCCGCATGTAACCCGACCAAAATAAGGTCGGAGAGGCACCTAACCCCCATTCAAGCACCCAAGTAGAGGTCAGTATATCCTTGGGGACTACTGGGATTTCACCCTGCCCAGTAACCTTAAAACTACACTATCGTGTATATTGTAAGTCCGCCTAAGTCTATCTAAGTCGAGGGGTGGTTTCACACCTCGTGAGGTCAACGGGTATTCCCCACGCTCGCACCTTCGACCGGCCCTCGTCCTTGTCGCTGGCCGGGTCTCGACCACTGGCAACTCTCTCTGGACTAGAATCCCTCACGGGGATTATGCTAAGGGGTTGTGCCTCACTAGAGGAGGAAGAGTCCTCCGGCAACATCCTACGGGGCTCTGAGGGATTTGACATTTTCCTAAGGGTGTGAACTAACGGGGTGCAGGAGAAGAAACAGAGTAGTGGCAGGAAACGGAAGAATGGCTTGTACCTGAACACGAAAGGAAGTGTGGTTGGCCGGAAATCACCTTGACAGGAAGAAGAAGAACAGTAAGCGGCGGAGAGCAGATTAATTGTGAGTTTGAACGAAAAGTAAGCAAATAGAGGGAACAGTGAAGAAGTTGGGGATTTTTAAAGAGGTGAACGCGTCCCTTCGACTGGCGGCGTGCGTTTCGAGGGACACGACCTTTTAGGTCACGTCCCTTCGAATTTCAAATGCACGGCTAGGATCAACCCACGCGTCCCGCCTTAAAGGTGAAGTGACTGAGGTGGGAGACAGCTGGGAAACGTGGGGAAGAGTAAAAGGCCGCGAATTCGGCCCATCATTACTGAGTTTCCAGTCTTATCTCGTTTCACTCAAAAGACTAGAAACTGGGGGACTGGTGTTTGGGTAATATCGGACAGGCCCCTCGAAGCCCTTCCAGCTCGAGTAAGACACCCCGAGGACAGCCTAGCCCGAACAGTTCTTCTAGTCAAAACTGATCGAGGTCGAGAACCGAGCACTCTTCTCTCTGCTCGAGGTCGTTCACCCCAGTCAAAGCTGGTCAAGGTCAAGACCGAGCACTCCTTTCTTGCTCGCAGACAGTGAGCTCTCGAGCACAACTGGGTTATCTGGTTATAAGATGAAGGATATGCCAGACCCGACCCGTTTTCTCAGAATCCCGGCACACCTTTTAATGTCTTACCAAGGTCCCCCATGGTGTGGTGGTGATCATTGCTCGGTGGCCGACGACATGCCTCAAGGTGTCATAATTCCTAGCGCACTTGTCCGACATGGTGATCTGGCCACGTGAATCGGGTTAAGGGGACAGCCGCTCATCCCTAGGGAATATTCCGCCAATCCCGGCTGTCAGAGGAACCCAGATACCACTAACGTGGGAGTGGACGACCGGAAATGGAAAGAGCGGGAAAATGGAGTATAAAAGGAAACGAAGGGGAACGTTACAAGGGTTGGAAGAATTGAATCCGCTAAAAAGAGGTTGGCATTTCTAATTCACAAAGGGTGTGAAAAATCCATTGACAAGTTCTTCCTATTCTGATTTCTCTCACTTTGATTTTCTGAAAAAACCATATCTATCCAAAAAGGGAGGGTCGAAATAATACCCCTTTCATCTTTCCGGTCTCCTTCACTAAGGGAGATACCAAAAAGAACAACCCGATTACTGACTTGAGCGTCGGAGGGTTTTCGCCGGAACATGCCCGGTGACCCCGACCTCGTTTCACGTGAGTACGGGACCGGGAGATCTCCGTTCTGAAGAAGACAGCGGAACAAGACGAAGGAGGCAATCCTGCTCGAGATCGAGCTTATCGCGAGCAGAAGGATCGAGGCACTGTTTGAAGCCGCGAGCAGAAGGTTCAGACAGTCCTGCTTGAGCTTCTTGGAGGCACTGTTTGAAGGTTCGAGGCACTGTTGAGGCACGCGGGAAAAGCTGCATCAACAGCATAGTCAACAGAAACTCTAAACTATGTCGAACTCAAACCCGAACCTATTTTTTATTTTGGCTACATCATCGGCAACTGAAGGCACCGATCAGATACTTAGCCGACACCAGTCATCCCTACATCATCCACGCTGTTGGCCAAAAAGTCACCGATCGAAGCCGTGAAAAAGCTGCGAAGAACGCCACTCGAATAACCACTGATTTCACTGAATTTCGACAACGCCGTCACTTGGGTTTTCCTCCTAACAACACCCTCTTGAATTTCCGACCATTAACTATCACCAAGAGGTTTGGCATTTGGCCTAGTTTACATAGGCGGGAAGGAATTAAAACCTCTATAAAATAATATTGTTGGGATTGAGAAAAAAAAAATTTGTGAAGTTTTTTACTTATTAATAAATGAATAATTTACAAATTTATTGATAAAAGAATTTTTCTTAATTTAGACAAAAATATTTTATTTTACAAAGAGTTTTGTTGATACATGACCATACTTACAAAAGTGCACAAATCATGCTTCCCTCAATTAATCGTATATCCTCTGACGGCTACTGTCTACAAGAGAAGGACCAAACAACAAATTATCTACAAGGGAAGGGCCAAACAACAAATTAAGGAAGGTTTAATATGGTATAAAAGCAAAGCAATCTTTATTGTGGATATGAGTGGATGAGATTTATTAAATTCAAATATAAATTTCGATAATTATTTCCTTTGTCCAAAAAGGAAGATATTGCAAAAGCCTTTTCTTTCTTCCTTTTTGAAAAAAAAAAAAGATGGCCAAATAAGGTTAAATAATGCGTAGATGGTAAATTATGCCTCCAATGGCATCTAATTTTCACCAAGATATTTTTGGATGTTATGCATTTAATGCTTGTTAAAATTTATCTAAATCAAATATAGATTTTTTAATTAATTATAGATAGAATTTTGATGATGAATGGTATACAAAGTTGAATAAATATATTAACTCTTTATGCTTTATAAATAATACTACATATACAAAGTAAGTGGGAAGGAAATGTAATTAGTTACCAATAGCCTAAATTAAAAAATATATAATATAAATTAAAATCTCAATTAAATACTACTATTAATATACAGATAAAACAAGTTCTTTTAAAGTTGGAGAAAAAAAATCTTATTTAATTTTTTTATCAATATCAATTTACACAGCCAAGAAAATTCTTTGATAATTTATATATATTATATATATAATTACTTATAAGTGGACATTAGGACCAAATAGCCATTTTTTTCTCCGCCACCTTTTATTACCAAATGTGCTTAATGTTGTATGCAATAAACATATCAGTCTGGTTATATTAGAGATGCTCCAACTTAGAACATTCTCAATGTTATAAGGTATTTTTTATTATTTATTACTTTACGTGTGTAGTTATGATTCATGTTCTACCTTGGAGCAACTCCAATATAGTATAGTAATGGCCTAAACATAATTATTCTCTATGCTTTCCTCTCATTCTCTCTCTCTCTCTCTCTCTCTCTCTCATATTTCTTCATCACTCTAACATGTTCTTTCTCAATTTCTATGGTTAGCAATGCTAGACAATTTAAACGACTTCAACATGGCGGCCTCGTCGGTGCCGCCACTGGCGTCCTCGTCGGTGCCGCCACTGGCGTCTCAACAAAATACAGATCGGGTAATTAATTTAGCTTAATTATAATGTCCCTACTTCTATATTTTTCTTGATACCCTAAGATCATCAACAGATTTGATGGCTTGAGGCACAAATCTGATATTATTTTTCTTAATTAACATTTTATAATTCAACAATTGTACTGCTTGTAAAAGTTTGAGAATTAACCTCAATAAAATCATCATTTGATGATGAAAAGAGTTAAAATTAAGGTTTATTAAGAAAAGAAATCTAAAATTATTATCGTGCAATATTCATGTAAGCTTTATGTGGTTGTTACTCATTAAGTATCTTCACAGTCTTTGTCAATTTCTGTTTCTCATCTTCATATATTTTGTAACTTATATCCTATTTTAACTTATTGAACATTGTAATAGCTCTATGCAAATTTCCTTCTGATTTTCGATTCATCTTCAAGTAATTAGTTTATTATTGTAGACTTCTTTAGCTTCTCGTACAAAAACTAATTAACTTATAATTGTGCATTGCAGCCATTTCCATCAAGTGTAGTAATGGATGAATCGCATGATGCAAGTATATTATTGTCTGTCTCTGCAATTATTTCTTTTTTTTTGTTTTGAGTCAATAAAATGCACTGAACTCTATCTATGATGTGTTTATGATCGAATTATTTTTCAAGAATACGGTACATGCACTAACCCAAAAAAAAAAATGCAGGTAGAAATTTCATTAGGAGACTAAGGATCTAAAGTTCTTTTGCTGGGGGTTGAGGGTAGAGCAATCATTATTTATTTATTTTTCAAAATCTGTTCTCTAAGTGTAACTTTTTAGATAAAAAATTTATTAAGAAAGAAAAGTGAAATGCAAGAGAGAGGTGCTAAAGGGCAGTCAACTAATAAATAAAACGGTAGCATTACTTTATATAATAATAATACAAAAATGATTCTTACACATTTTGAAGTCATACCACATCCAAAATAATTACGATTTGATAAGTTAGATAAATATTATAAGATGTTAGATATATATATATATATTAAGTGATCGTTTATCGTTTACTATTAGTCCATATAGATTATATAATTTTTCCTATATAGTAATTTGTTGATTGTTTATTGTTGTAAAAAGAAATTATAAAATCTCTTGATCCAATTTTCATTCTCAATTTAATCCATCTTTAGGTAATTAATTTATTATTGTAGACCTGTTTAGCTTCACGCGTACACTAATTAAAGTATAAGCACTGTAGCTTCTTCCATCGAGTGTAGCAACAGATGGAGATCACGATGTGATATACTGTTGTTGTCTTTGCAATTATCCCTAATTTTGAATACTCAATAAAAGATATTGAGCTCTATATATGATGTTTTTATAATCAAATTTTTCAAGAATATAGTACCTGCGCTAAGAAAATATGTAGGTTGAAATTTCATTAGGACACTAAGGACCTTTAGTGTTTGGGTAATATCAGACAGGCCCCTCGAAGCCTTTCCAGCTCGAGTAAAACACCCCGAGGACAGACTAGCCCGAGCATCCCTTCTGGTCAAAGATGGTCAAGGTCGAGAGCTAAGCACTCCTTACCTGCTCGAGGTCGTCTCTCAGGTCAAAGCTGGTCAAGGTCGAGAGCTAAGCACTCCTTACCTGCTCGAGGTCGTCCCTCAGGTCAAACCTGGTCAAGGTCGAGAGCTAAGCACTCCTTACCTGCTCGAGGTCGTCCCTCAGGTCAAAGCTGGTCAAGGTCGAGAGCTGAGCACATCTCTCCTGCCGCAGAGATCCACGAGCACAACTGGGCAAGACCCGACCCAAGGCAACCCGACCCGGTTTCTCGTAATCTCGGCACACCTTTAATGTCTCGACCGGGGTCCCACATAGTGTAGTGGTGATCATCATTGTCGGTGGCCGGCACGTGCCTCCAAGGTGTCATAATTCCTAGCGCACTTGTCCGACATGGTGATCTGGCCATGTGAATCGGGTTAAGGGGACAGCCACTCATCCCTATGGAATATTCCGCCAAACCCGGCTGTCTGAGGGACCCAGATACCACTAGCGTGGGAGTGGACAGCCTGGAAATGAGAAGAGCGGGAAAAATGGAGTATAAAAGGAAACGAAGGGGAACGTTACAAGGGTTGGCAATTTTCATTCACAAAGGATCTGTAAGCTCAAACAGGTTCTTCCTATTCTAATCTCTCTCATTTGATTTTCTGAACACCATACTTATCCAAAAAGGGGGGGGCGAAATAATACCCCTTTCATCTTTCCGGTCTCCCTCATTAAGGGAGATACCAAAAGACAAACCCGACATCGACTTGAGCGCTCGAGGGTTTTCGCCGAACACGCCCGACGACCTCGACCCGTTTCCGTGAGTACAGGTCCGGAGATCTCCGCTCAAGAAGACAGATGAACAGACGATGGGGTAATCCCGCTCGAGCTTATCGCGAGCGTAAGGATCGAGGTACTCGCTTGAAGCCGCGAGCGTAAGGTTTAAACAGATCCTACTCGAGCTGCTTGGAGACACTGCTCGAAGGTTCAAGCATCGCTGAGGTACACGGAAAACTCGCAGCAACATCTTTTGGCGCAGCCGTGGGATCGGCACAAAAGCCCGATTTCCTAATACATTCAAGACACACAACACAACGATGAGGGAAACAATCAAGAGGAGTAAGTCCCAAGAATCCAGTAACTTTGAGAGAAGTGGCCAATGAGGCCCGTAATGCAGGAGATCCAGTGAAAGAATGGATCGGATGGAAAACAGATCGAAACTATGACCTCCCTTACAAGAATTCGTGGAAGGACGAGAAAAGCATGTAACGAGGTCCCTGAGTCCAACCGAGGGAATGCTCATGTTCGGAAAATGCGGAGATGAAGCCCAAAGACCTCGGGCACCGAATGTTGCATGGAGAGAAGAAACAAACATGGAGGAAAGGGGGTCTCGCCAACATTTGTAGGATATACCCCAACCTCTCGTAAGTGAGGAGTTGGAGGGAGAGGTACGCAGGTTGGTATAAGTTGTGGAAGATCTTCGGGAACCGAAAGAGTCCAAGCTGGCGAATAATGCTGGACAACGAATCTCAACTCTCCTCGGAGATCATGGGTGTCACGATCCCACGTGACTTTCGCTTCCTGGATCCGAAATATTCGGAAAGAGTGATCCATTAGTACATATAGAGCGGTTCAACGACATGACAGGGTGCAAGGTCCGCTGCCAAGATAGAGGTGCGTGGCCTTCCCACTCACTCTTGAGGGAAGGGCGAGAGCATGGTACCGCAGACTCCCACTGGGAAGCATTTTGAGTTTTGAACAGATGTGCGGGAGTTCAGAAACAATCCGGGCGCGGTGACCCCGAGGATGACATGATGGAGCCGTCGAGTGAGGCGAAGAAGGAGAGTCCTCCGGAGTTTATCAAAAGATACCATAGATCGGTCCTAGATCTTGGTGCGCTCAACCATCCCCAAGCTCTAAGAGGATTCAAGGATGGTATTCGGATGGGGAGACCATGGTATAACTCACGTGAGTCCTTCGATCCGCTCAGTATTCGGACGCTGCACAAACAAGTAAAGCTTGATATGGTAATCGAAGAAGAAAAAGCTGCCAAACCGAGAAGTGAGCAGGTTGGTGGAGCAAGAAGGAAGGAGAAGGGAGCCCCGCCTGAGGGACACGAGCTCCAAAGGCGCTGAGAGACCGAGCCGCTCTGCATAACCCATATCGTAGAGTTCCCCACCGCTGGATGGTCCCCAACCACCTCGCAGGTCTCCGTGCCGGAATCACAGAGAATACAAAGGCCATGATGGCCACATACCCCGCAACCAGCCACCGAGTAGACCTGAAGTGAGCCACAACAGGGGTGATCGTTCATTGCCACCCCCACCAAGAAGCTTCCCGAGGATAGGGCAATACAAGTAGTGGAACAGAGCCCCGCTACTGGACAAGATACTGAGTTGAAGGTATCTCGAAGAGATACTTCAGTGGTCGAGGAGCGTGGACCGCTAAGCCCTCCAACGCCGATGACCACGCCACCAGCGAAGTGAGCAGGGGCGCTTCGCCATTTCCATGGAGACCATGGTCACACCACATCACAAGGTCGTGATTTGAAAAACCGGTGGAAGATTTAGTTAGAAATCGATACCGGATGAGTTTGTAGGAGGAGGGCACCCTGAGTTGAACAACGTACCGAGGAAGGTGACCGAGCTTACGAAATAGATACTGAGCCACCATCCACGAGAGTACTTCGAGTGGGCCAACGATGGCCTGAAGTTCTAACAGGCCCTGAAAACTATTGCAGATATGCCGCCGCCGAGAAGTCCTGTTCATCGCCTCCCGCGCCAAGAAGGCCAAGGTTCAAGCAGTGCCAATCATGTGGATGGATGAAGATGAGGAGGGGTGCCGTACCTCACCGAAGATGCCCCGTGGTAAAAGCCAATGTAGCGAATAAGGAAGTTGACCGAATACTGGTTGACTCGGGGAGCTCGGTAGATATTCTTTTCAAATCCACACTCGAGGATTTAGGAATAAGCAGCGCGAGCCTCGAGCATACGAGCACTTCCTTGAAGGGGTTCGGGGGAGGAAAGCTAATACCTCTAGGAATCATCAAGTTGGCAGTAACCATGGGCTCGAAGCCTTTCGAGAAGAACATGATGCTGGATTTCGTGGTGGTAGATGAAACCAGCCCATACCAGGCGATTCTAGGGAGGCCGTTTATGAGGATCAGCCAATGCGTGGTGTCCACCCATTACTTAGCCCTAAAGTATCGAGTAAATGGGGCTATAGGGGTCGTGAAAGGCAGCCAAAGGGTGGCGAGGAGCTGCTACGCTGTAGCCGCCAAAGAAACTATGCAGATTACCTCGCTAGACACGAGGGGGGAATCGAGGAACGGAAGGCAAGAGCCAGTAGAGAAGTTGGAGGAGCTCGAGGTGAGAGCAGATGACCCCGAGAAGAAAGTCCGAATCGGCTCGAGCCTTAGTGAGCCGTTGAAGGAAAAGTTGGTGGAATGTCTGCGAGCACACGTAGATGTGTTCGCATGGACGCACGATGATATGCCCGGGATCGACCCAGAAGTGGCGTGTCACAGGCTGGCAATACGGAGAGATGCTAAGCCGAGCAAGCGTAAGAGGAGGTGCGTGAACCAGGAGAGATACGAAGCCATCAATTGCGAGGTTGAAAAGCTGCTGAAAGCAGGATTCATACGGGAGGTATCCTACCCCGAATGGATCTCGAATGTGGTGCTGGTGAAGAAAGCAAATGGGAAATGGAGAATGTGTGTTGACTTCACAGATGTGAACAAGGCCTGCCCGAAAGATAGCTTTCCACTACCGAAGATAGACCAACTGGTGGATTCTACGGCAGGGCACGGGTTGCTTAGCTTCATGGATGCATTCTCAGGATATAACCAAATTCCCATGCACCAATCAGACGAGGAGTGTACAGCTTTCATCACCAATCAGGGGCTGTACTGCTACAAGGTCATGCCTTTCGGCCTAAAGAACGCAGGGGCGACGTATCAGAGGCTAGTGAACAAGATTTTCAAGCCATTGATCGGTCGGACTATGGAGGTATATGTAGATGACATGATCACCAAGTCTAGAGACGCGAAGGAGCATGTAAAGCATCTAGAGGAGACCTTCGCACTCCTAAGGAAGTACCGAATGAAGTTAAACCCCGAAAAATGTGCTTTTGGAGTGAGTTCGGGAAAATTCTTAGGCTTCATGGTGAGTCACAGGGGGATCGAGGCCAATCCGGAGAAGATCAGAGCAGTGATAGAAATGAGGTCCCCTCGTAACCTCAAGGAGATACAGTAGTCCGACCGCAAGAACTAGCGTCCCTCAACAAAGTTCAGTATCTCGAGCCACTGGATAAATGCCGAGTCTTCTTCCGTGAAATGAAGAAGGGCGGAAGACAAAATGGACGCCTGAATGCGAGGAGGCGCTCCAAGCAACTGAAAGAGTATTTGCTAAAAGTCTGCATCACAACACCTCGAGCAGTGAGAGGTATCGCTTCTATACTTGGTCAGATCCCAATGGGCAACGAGCTCGGCCTCCGTAAGGAGGAATCGGGGCACAAGACCTGCTTATTACACGAGCAGAGCGTTGCTAGAAGCAGAAACCCGGTATCCAACCATGGAGAAGTGGGCACTAGCCCTGGTCACGGCGGCCCGAAAGCTGAGGCCTTATTTTCAAGCACATTCAGTGGTGGTACTGACTAACCAGCCTCTCAGGCAAACTCTACACAAACCTGAGACCTCTGGAAGGTTGGTTAAATGGTCAGTGGAGTTAAGCGAGTTTGACCTTAATTACCAACCCCGAGCAGCCATAAAAGCACAGTCTTTAGCCGACTTCGTGGTCGAGTGCACGGCGAGGGGTAAAGAGACGGAGAGCGAACCCTCATCAAGCTCCCAGGCCTCAACTAACGCATGGATAGTCACAGTAGATGGATCCTGTGGAAGTCAGGGAGCAGGAGCAGGGGTGGTGCTCAAAAGTCCAGAGGGGGCGGAGATGCAATACGCTGTGAGATTAGAGTTCGAAGTCACCAACAATCAAGCCGAGTATGAGGCTGTAATAGCGGGGTTGAAGCTCGCCTCAGTAGTAAAAGCAGAGGAAATAAAGCTTCGAACGGACTCACAGTTGGTAACTAATCACCTCGACGAGAGCTTTCAGGCAAAGGGGGAGAAGATGGACGCCTACCTTCAGAAGGTAAGGCAGCTAATGAAGAATTTCTGAGATGTCGAGGTGGAACATATCCCAAGGGGGAAGAATTTTTTAGCAGATATGATAGCTCGCATGGCAGCCACCTCGGACCCCAAGTTTCCAAAATATATCCCTCTGGAAATGAAAACCTGCTCGAGTATCGAGCAGGAGGACGAGGTGATGAGCCTATCAACGAGCAACACCTGGATGGAGCCGATTACTTCCTACCTCAAGGAAGGGACAGTGCCGGCTGATAAGAAGCAGGCAAGGAAATTGAGGTGCAAAGCAGCCAGGTACACTCTCATCGATGGGGTCTTATACAGACGCGGGTACACTCTCCCCTTGCTGCGGTGTTTAGACCAAGAGGAGGCTGATTACGTCCTCAGAGAGATACACGAGGGAGTCTGTGGAAATCATTCTGGCGCGAGGTCCTTGGCTTTTAAGGCCTTGAGGCAAGGGTATTTTTGGCCTCGCATGCACCGAGATGCTCAGGAGAAGACGAGAAGCTGCAAGAGTTGTCAGAGCTTTGCTAACCACCTGACTCAGCCTCCGGAGAACCTTACGGTGATGAATTCGCCATGGCCGTTTGCTCAATGGGGGATAGATTTGATTGGGCCACTGCCGAAGGGGAAAGCATCCGCCACCCATGCCATAGTCGCGATTGATTATTTCACCAAATGGGTCGAAGTGGGAGCCTTGAGCAGCATCACAGAAGGTAAAACCACTGATTTCATTTGGAAGAATGTGATTTGCAGGTATGGGATTCCTCATGCATTAGTCACCGATAATGGGAGACAGTTTGATAATGGCAAGTTCAGAGACTTCTGTCAGAATCTGGGGATAGAGCTGAAGTTTTGCTCTCCTTCACACCCACAGGCCAATGGGCAAGTAGAGGCCGCGAATAAAAATATAAAACGCCTCTTGGTGTCTTGTGGGCCTACAGAACCACACACAAAACGGCCACTGGAGAGACCCCATTCTCCTTGGCATTTGGGCACGAAGCAGTGGTTCCCGCTGAAATAGGAATGGGGACACACCGGACAGAACACTTCAACGAGGAGCAAAACAACGAGCAGATGTGTGCAGGCCTGGACTTGCTGGAAGAAAGAAGAGAAAGGATAGCTGCCAAGATCTCAGAATATCAACAGAGAGTGGCTCGTTATTACAACCAAAAGGTACACATTCGCCGGTTCCAGGTGGGTGATTGGGTATTGAGGAAAGTCAACCAGAGCACGAAGGACCCAAGGCAAGGTGTACTAGGACCAAACTGGGAAGGCCCCTATCGAGTCACTCAACTAGCAGGACCAGGAGCTTACCGGCTCTCTCATCCAGATGGACGAGAGGTCAAGAGGCCGTGGAACGCACAACTCATGAGGAAGTATTTTCAGTAGATCTTCTTGTATTGTAAAATGCTAACGTAATATCTCTCCCCAAGATGGGATATGTAAAAGTACAAATCTATGTAAGAATAAGAATAGCATTCATAATGTAAGTTCAAAATGAAGACCAGAAGCAAGAAGAACTCCTTGGCATGAAGTCCCAAAGCCTAAATCATTAGGCGGGACGGTGCCAAGCTCGGGTCAATTGAAGACCAGAGCAGGAGTAACATCAGAAGAAGCTCGGGTCAATTAAAAGGCTCGAGCAAAAGAAGAGCTCCTCGGCCAGAAGACCCAAAGCCTAAGTCATTAGGCTGGACTGCGCCAAGCTCCGGTCAATCAAGACCGCAGCGGGAGTATCATCGAAGACCTCGGTCAATTAAAAGGCTCGAGCGTAAGAAGAGCTCCTCGGCCGAAGTTCCTAAGCCTAAGTCATTAGGCGGGATGGTGCCAAGCTCGGGTCAATTGAAGACCAGAGCAGGAGTATCATCAGAAGACCTCGGGTCAATTAAAAGGCTCGAGCAGAAGAAGAGCTCCTCGGCCAGAAGTCCCAAAGCCTAAGTCATTAGGCGGGACGGTGCCAAGCTCGGGTCAATTGAAGACCAGAGCAGGAGTATCATCAGAAGACCTCGGGTCAATTAAAAGGCTCGAGCAGAAGAAGAGCTCCTCGGCCAGAAGTCCCAAAGCCTAAGTCATTAGGCGGGACGATGCCAAGCTCGGGTCAATTGAAGACCAGAGCAGGAGTGTTATCAGAAGACGCTCGGGTCAATTAAAAGGCTCGAGCAGAAGCTTCAGAAGAACTCCTTGGCCAGATGTCCCAGAGGGACGGTGCCACGATTGGGTCAATTGCAGGCCCGAGCAGGAGTATCAGCAAGCCTAGGTCAATTGCAGGCCCGGGCAGAAGATCAAGAAGAACGCTACGACCAGAAGTCCCAAAGCCTAATTCTTAGGCGGGACGGTGCCTAGCGAGGTCAATTAAAAGGCCCGAGCGTAAGCAACTCGCAGATAACGTCATGCCGAAGTCCCAAAGCCTAACTCTTAGGTGGGACGGTGCCTAGCGAGGGTCAATTGCAGGCCCGAGCTGGAGTTCAATAGGAACCCCTTGTCCAAAAGTCCCTAGGCCTAAGCTCTAGGTGAGACGTTGTCTAGCAAGAGCCAAATGCAGGCTCGAGCAAGTCAAATGAGCTCGTAAAATAGACATAAGGCTTTTTTAGCCTAAGTCAGAGCAAAACTCTACCATGCATGGTTAAGCAGCATTACACTTGGGCATAAATGAAAATAGGAAGTCCAACACTTAGAAAATTTTTACTTGGCAAGCATATTCAAAGTCAATTTATAAGGCAAGAGCATGTGCACACGAGCATTCAATAGAGTTGTTCAAACATGTATCTTTTTATTTCATTTGAAATGATTACATATGTAAAATAAAAAAAAATAAAAAAAAAAAAAGAAGAAAGAGTCCAAGTCATTCAGCAGCAGCAGGGGGAAGAGCAGCATCAACAGCAGGGGCGTCTTCAGGAGCGGCAGGTGGATGGCCAGCATCTGCAGGAGGAGCAGCAGGAGGGACGTCAGTAGGAGCTTCAGCAGGAGGGGCATTGGAAGAAGAGGGAGCCGGCTCTCTGACAACACCTTGGGGCTCGGATGAAATAGCTTCAGGGTTGCTCATGTATTCGGCTACATACCCTTCAACCTTGGACATGTCGGCTTCGGGGTATGCCTTGCCAAAAGCATACATAAGGCGATCGAGACTGGAGTCGCCTCAGATGTTGTACTCGATGAGCGAGCTAGACCTTCAGAGTGTCAATTTGCTCTTGAAGACGAGCAGCTTCTCCTTCCATTAGCTGCTCGTAGCAAGACTTCTGAGTGTCCAGATCCTTCCGAGCATGCTTCAGCTCGTTCTTGCTCTCAGTCAACTCCCTCTCAAGCCCGGAGACCTTGGAGTCGACCACGCTGCCTTCTCTCGCAAGATTTATATTCTCGCCCAGCAGACTCGATTTTCCTCCTTCACTGCTCGCAGCCGCTCCAAGCTCGAACCTTTGCTCGAAGTTCTTCCTGGGAACTTAGAGTTATCTCATTAAGCCTGGTCGCAGATGCCAAAGCTCGGGAGGAGAGCCGCTGGAAGATACTGAACAGCGCTTGAGGAGTGCAGGACTCTATCTCATCCAGGAACCTGCTGGTCAGCTCTTCATTGAAAGCCCTCTGGTAAGGCTCGGAACGGTCAGGCTGACGTTGTTCCTGCACATGGTGAGTTGAAGGACGAGCTGGGTCAGCGGTCCTTTGTCTCCTGCGAGGAGGACCTTCCTCCGCCTCCCGGCTGGTCGAGCGGAAGAAACGATTCGAGCAGTGGGGCGGAGCACTCGACCGCCGAGGTCTCTTTGAGGTGCTCACACCTTCGGCCATCCCCACACGTCGATGCAACATTTCACGCATCCTGCTGCTCATTTCTTCACTTGATACTAAGTTGGACTCCAAGAAGCTCCGAGGTGTCAACAGCTCTCTGCACGAGCTCGCGTTTGAAAGAGCGATCGCACACGTGCTCGAGTCGACCCCAATCGAATAAGAAGCACCCCGAGAGACCGCAAAAAAAGAAAAAAACAACCAAAGCAAAACAATGAAAGCAGACGCGAGCAGAAAGCTAAAAGTAAAATCCACAAGGCGGATAAATGACCTGAGTGCAAAAGTGCCGTGGGATCGGAGGGACCCTCGCTACGGCAGTGCAGCGTGCCCCACTCTCCCCAACGAAGAAGAATTTGCTCTTCCAGCTTGCCACCGGAGGTCGGGAGATCGGTGATGGGCTTTTACCCTTCAGTCTGAGGTAAGGTAATACCAACCAAAGCATCCTTGGGCTACACTTCACCGGTAGAGGTGTCCGATTTCCCTACCGAGGGCTCATCCAGTCACGCAGTTTCCACAAAACGAAGAGTCCGGAGAGGACCCTCCATCCATTCGGGTTCAATTGCCTGAGGCCGACGGAACCCGCATGTAACCCGGCCAAAATAAGGCTGGAGAGGCGGCTTAACCCCCATTTGAAGCACTCCAAGTAGAAGGTTGTATATCCTTGGAGGGACGGCTGGGGATTTCATCCCTGCCCGGTAACCTTAAAACTACACTATCATGTATGTTGTAAGTCTGCTTAAGCCTATCTAAATCGGAGGGGTGGTTTCACACCTCAGGAGATCAATGGGGTATTCCCCATGTTCGGACCTTCGACCGGCCCTCGCCCTTGTCACTGCTGGGTCTCGACCACCCAGTAACTCACTCTCTGGACTAGAATCCCTCATGGGGATTATGCTAAGGGGTTGTGCCTCACTAGAGGAGGAAGAGTCCTCCGGCAACATCCTACGGGGCTCTAAGGGATTTGACATTTTCCTAAGGGTGTGAACTAACGGGGTGCAGGAGAAGAAACAGAGTAGTGGCAGGAAACGGAAGAATGGCTTGTACCTGAACACGAAAGGAAGTGTGGCTGGCCGGAAATCACCTTGACAGGAAGAAGAAGAACAGTAGGCGGCAATGAGCAAATTAATTGTGAGTTTGAACGAAAAGTAAGCAAATAGAGGGAACAGAGAAGAAGTTGGGGATTTTTTAAGAGGTGAACGCGTCCCTTCGACTGGCGGCGTGCGTTTCGAGGGACACGACCTTTTAGGTCACGTCCTTTGAATTTCAAATGCACGGCTAGGATCAACCCACGCGTCCCGCCTTAAAGGTGAAGTGACTGAGGTGGGAGACAGCTGGAAAGCATGGGGAAGAGTAAAAGGCCGCGAATTCGGCCCATCATTACTGAGTTTCCAGTCTTATCTCGCTTCACTCAAAAGACTAGAAACTGGGGGACTGGTGTTTGGGTAATATCAGACAGGCCCCTCGAAGCCTTTCCAGCTCGAGTAAAACACCCCGAGGACAGACTAGCCCGAGCATCCCTTCTGGTCAAAGATGGTCAAGGTCGAGAGCTAAGCACTCCTTACCTGCTCGAGGTCGTCCCTCAGGTCAAAGCTGGTCAAGGTCGAGAGCTAAGCACTCCTTACCTGCTCGAGGTCGTCCCTCGGGTCAAAGCTGGTCAAGGTCGAGAGCTAAGCACTCCTTGCCGCTCGAGGTCGTCCCTCGTGTCAAAGCCGGTCAAGGTCGAGAGCCGAAGCACATCTCTCCCGCCGCAGAGATCCACGAGCACAACTGGGCAAGACCCGACCCGAGGCAACCCGACCTGCTTTCTCGTAATCTCGGCACACATTTTAATGTCCGACCGTGGTCCCACATGGTGTAGTGGTGATATCATGTTGCGGTGGTCGACGACGTGCCTCCAAGGTGTCATAATTCCTAGCGCACTTGCCCGACATGGTGATCTGGCCACGTGAATCGGGTTAAGGGGACAGCCGCTCATCCCTAGGGAATATTCCGCCAAACCCGGCTGTCAGAGGGACCCAGATACCACTAGCGTGGGAGTGGACAGCCTGGAAATGAGAAGAGCGGGAAAAATGGAGTATAAAAAGAAACGAAGGGGAACGTTACAAGGGTTGGGAATTTTCATTCACAAAGGATCTGTAAGCTCAAACAGGTTCTTCCTATTCTAATCTCTCTCATTTGATTTTCTGAACACCATACTTATCCAAAAAGGGGGGGGGGGCGAAATAATACCCCTTTCATCTTTCCGGTCTCCCTCATTAAGGGAGATACCAAAAAGACAAACCCGACATCGACTTGAGCGTCGAGGGTTTTCGCGAACACGCCTCGGCGACCCCGACCCGTTTCGTGAGTTCGGTCCGGAGATCTCCGTTCTGAAGAAGACAGCGGAACAGGACGAAGGGGGTAATCTTGCTCGAGCTTATCGCGAGCAGAAGGATCGAGGCACTGTTTGAAGCCGCGAGCAGAAGGTTTAAACAGTCCTGCTCGAGCTGCTTGGAGACACTGTTCGAAGGTTCGAAGCACTGTTGAGGCACGCGGGAAAAACTGCAGCAACATTTAGTGCCTTTTGAGTTGGCGGTTGACAGTAGAGCAAGCATTATTTATTTTTTTTCAAATAAATATTCTGCAAGAGTAACCTATTAGAGAAATTTATTATCAACAGAAATAAAATAAAATATTTGTTTTTTTTTCTATTTTATTCCCACCTTGATTACTCAGTTTTCTCTGTACTTATTTTCTTTGTATTTTGCAGAAGATCAAAATGGAGGAGTGCTACAGTTCAGCTCAACATAATGAGCTTCAAATCATCAATGTCTTGTTTTTGACAGTGGTGCCTCCCCTTGATTATCAAAAGCCAAGAAGGGGGAAACAGGATAGAGATCCTCTCATACATGGCTGGAAAATCGAATCACCTAATGGCTGGATGTATGAGCAGAGGGAAAGAGCGAATGTCAAATATGTTGGTAAAATTGACCACGTTGTTTCAACATTCGAATTCCTTTCATATAATTATTTTAACATCTATCATTTCAGTATTTGTTTTGTTCACGGACACTGTTTTGGGTAAACTAATTAGATATGCAAAATGCAATAACAAAAAACGACAATTATTTCCTCTGTCCAAATTTTGCAAAGCCGCTTCTTTCATCTACAAACAATTTGTGTAAATAAGCGTCTTGCTGCATGTGTATGACATAGAGAAAGATTCTCTCTCTTTCATTTCTACACTTCTACCGCATCATAATCAAGATTTCTTTGAATTTGCAGAAGCGGAGGAAGCTAGCAGTTCAACTCCAAGGAGTGGCAAAAAGGCTAAAGGTCCATTCATAGATGGCAAAAAAATTGGATTACTAGATGGATGGTATTATGAGCAGCGGCCAATAACCAGTGTCAAGTATATTGGGAAAATTGATCAGGTTGTTTCTCATCATTCGATTTCTTTGATCTATTTGGGTTTTTATTGCTTTGAAATTTGTCATAAAGATTACAAATTTTGATTTGCATGTTGTTCATATTGCTCGGATTTTGGTTAGACTTGTAAGCATCGTTTATGTATGGGTTTTATATTTATATATATATATGCTACGTGTGTCTCACTGAAAATTTCTTGGGATTGTTTTCGATTAGATCCCATTATGTTTCTCGAAATGTTTTTATCTAATCTAGCTTTTTTTATCTCTTTTAACTTTGGATTTCTTGTATCATACAGATTCTTGTTGAAAGTAAAACATATTACATAGGTTCTTCTTTTATTATACTAATTACTTAATATTTATTTATCTTTGTTACAGCAAGCTGTGAAGGAACTTAACAAAATTGTCAAGTGCATACAAAACCCCTAAGCGTGCCAAAAGATAATGATGCTAGAAGTTCATCCTCAAAAGGGGTAATTGGTCAGTTTCCTCTCTAGCAAAATAAATTCTTGAATTTTTCATGGCTTCACTGTCACTGTTTATCTTATACTTAGTTGCATTTTGCTGCAGAAAAAATGAAAACAGTAAGGCTGCCTTAATTCCAGGAGACTATCCTGATATTATTGAGAAAACATACATGTGTTTGTATGTACAGAAACACGAATAAACCAGGGACAAACAAGCAGTTCAGGTCAATTAAAGAAGTCGACAAGCACTCAGAATTGAAGCGGAAAGAAATTCAAACAATTACTCCTTAAGCATTACAAGAAAATTAATAATGGGCAGAAGCTTGAGACTCCACTAATTCTGTGAGAGTGAGAATGCAAAATCAATAAGCTCAGTTTTGTCTTCTATTTGATTTTTTGCTTTTAATTAATTGTTTCATGAACGCATATATTCATGCATGCAGCAGGGAGCTTTAACCCAGAATCAAGCAACAAATCTAAGAAGGAAAAGAGGAAGATGAAGAAAGCTGCTACACAGCAAATTAATTTTGACTTTAGAAGCTCACCTACGTACAGAAATTACATGGTCTCTTGCTGATGCCAAGCCGATCAGTGGACCTCGTATATGGGATATATCAAGGTTTAAGCCGAGCTTGAGCAATATTGGTTTAATGCTTTTAGGGAAAGCAATAGTCCCGAGAATCAAGATCATAACAAAAACAGGTACTAATCAATTGTTTGGCCTATGATTTTCATTGTATCCAAGGTGTTCATGAACACAATCATGAAATAAATCTTGGTGTATGATACTTTTTCTTTTCTGTTTTTTTTTTTTCATTTCATCATACAGATTTTCTCACCGGTAAGAGCAAAACCCATGGAATACTTAAGACTGAGAGGGTTATTGCTCTGAACCTATGGAGAAGAAACTATGGAAAATTTTTATTTACTTGCAGTTACTTTAATCTAGTAGAAAAAGCTAATAACTCCTTGGTTGGATTAGTTGGCACATCTTTTTCTTAATTCTAAGTTGGAGGATTCGAGTCTCTCCATAGCTTTGAGATTATTTTCTCTGATTTCTTATACTGGGTTTTAGTTGGCTTCAGTTTTATGTTAGGCTGTGATTTAACATTTATACTATGTGTTGAGCTTTGGCTGTATCAATTGTATACAACATTAAAAGTGGATGATGTTTTGATTTTGGATAACTGGAAAACTTTATTTAAGTTATCTTTCATATTTATAGTCTCTTGTTTATTCTAGCCTCCAGGGGGTTGACCAATTATTTCTGAAGCACCTTTCTTTATCTGATTAATTAAGTTAAAAAAATCATAAGGGAGATAACAGGTTAAAATTTTGATTTGGCATTTGACTATCTTCCTATCTTTTAAAACCACAGAAAAACTCTTGTTTATGCCTCTTGTATTTGAAGCAAGAGATTTACAAATCGGTTCTTCTATATCAACCTTTGAAGAAAAATTATTTAAATTATGCTTGTACGAGACGGGGTGTGTACGTGGTAAAGACTTAAAAAATAAAAAGTTATTTTGATTATGTACAAAAGATCTTTCTTATTTAGTTATGGATCACCGGATCATGGATATAATTGCAAAAATTAGACAAACTGTATCTTGGTTGAAATTTTATTAAAAATATGGATTTCATGTATATTTTCATTCAAAGCTTATAAGAATTTTATTGGCATTAAACTGGCCTTGACAAAAATAAACTTTTATTTTCAAACCTTGACAAAATTAATATAGCGCCATTGTATTGGACAACAAAGTAAACGCATGGCTACTACTTGTCAAGTGGGGCTTTGGGCCAGTTAGGAATCAAGATGCTACGTAGAGTGTTAGATAAATCACTAGTTATATCATAAAAATTTATGATATTTATAAGCATAATTATAAAAGTGTGAATATTGGCATCCCTCAAAGTTCTTATAAAAGTATACTGCATTTACAAATTTAACCTTAATATAAATTGCAAGAACTCATTTGCACCCCAATAAGAGGATTTAAAATGAAATCAAAAATTGAATTGAGCCATAAAACAACGAGCCCATGCTTTCGTTAGATCAAATAGAGGCTTATTGAAAGCATTTCGTTTCTTTGAGAAAGAAAGCTTTTTCCAGGTTTAATAATGAATATAAAATAAATAAATAAATAACGAATTATGGAAGCGAGCAGGGTTATTAGTCATGGTGGCTTTGTTTTTTAAAGTTTTTTTAGTGCTTATTAAAAATTCCGTTTATTGACTTCTGTATCTAACCGAATGTTGTTACTGGTTATGATTTTTTAAAAAAAAAAAGTTAGTCAAGAATTAGGAAGAGGATAGGATTATTTAAAGAATTAAAATTAATAATATTAGTAAAAAGAGTAACTTTAGTTATTTAATCAATAGGAGCATTCATAATGAGGATTTTATGTAATTATTAGAGAGCAGTTAACAGCTTTACTCATAAAAATTTATTAAATAATATTAAATTTACTTCAAAACATGTTTGGCTTAGCTTCAAAATTTACATTTCAAAGCCTAGCTGACTTGTTTGGCTTAGCTTCCAAGCAGCTAAGCCAAAGCTGCTTAAAATTATATATTAATTGCAAGGACATTAATATTGAAGGTAAACCCGTCAATGAAATAACCTCAAGTGGTATTTAATTTTGGCCAAGATATTTTTGTATCTTTTGTATTTACTGTCACCAATTACTAAAATCTTAATAAAATTATAGATAAAATGTAATAATTTGTAAGTATACGAAGTCAGATAAATAGATAAAACAATATTACATACAAAATTAGATTGATAATGCTATATAATCCTAAAATTTATTCCAAAAAATTGATCTCAAATGATGTTAATATATTGAATATTGTAATTGCTTTTTACACTGGTGTAAATTTAGCAAATGAACAAGAAATAAGATAGCTGCTACAATAAAATTGAAATTTTTATTTAATAAGGTTTATAATAGAGAAACTATGTACAAATTTGAAGAGGTTAGAACATAAAAACTATAAATTTAAAGGGTTAAATGAGTGTAACATTTAATATAAAAATGATAAAAATTTCTACTAACTCCTGCATAATTTTCTCTTAAAGAATAAGAACAGCCTAGATAATTAATAGATGATAATATAGTAAATAAATTTGGACTGTAGTCTTAGAGATAAGAGTTCTTTTAGCAAATTTCTAACCGGATTCTCTGCCAACTTTAACCAAATGTGCAAATGTTGCCATGTTTTGAGTGCAATAAAATGACCCACTCACTCTCATTTCATCTCTTATACTAATATATAATGATATTCAACCTTATACTAATGATAAGTGTTAAGGAAGCACATGGTTTACATAAGGGAGTTGCTAGCACATGTGTAAATTACCGGCATTACTAGCACGTGTAAATCATGATGAGTTGGCAAAATTAGTTAACAAATCAGCCACCTCAGCATAGTTTGTTAAGCATACTTTATTCTCTATTTGGATTAGTTAAGCTTGTTTCGTAGAGCCAGTAGCGATCTGGATTTGATTTTTGAAGGTGGGAAGAGAGGTTAAAAATTGTATTTGGGCTTACTATGAATACTTATATATTTGTCATTTGATAATCAAGAAAAGAAATAAGAATTCCATAATATTCACTTCAATTTTCTTAGCTACCAAACAAGAATTATAGTTTCTTTAAGTTTTCAAACATGGTACCAAAGCCACACAAAGCAAGCTATAGTAATTAGCTAACACCTATGAACACAATTCCTAGAAATTCAACAACTATGAATGCAAATCAACAAACTCGAATCACTTTCTTTCAATAATCCGATCAAGTTAAATCAAACTAACTAGCTATTATGGTATTCACAAGTGTTAGCCTTTATAAGAGGAAATTGATTAGAAGAATTCATCAATGGCACAAAACCAACACCTGATGAGTATCTTCTCCTCATCGGAACTAATGGATTTAATAAAGAAATTGAGAATCCAAAATATCAAAATTGGAGATCGCAAGATCGAGACTCTCATCGGGATGGTTGTTATCATCTATAAGTGAAAGTACTCTTATCCTTGTCATAAATTGTGCAAGCTCTTTTGATGTTTGGAAAACTTTTTAAAAAAAAAATTGGAGTACAATCTGAGGCTAGGGTTTTGCAACTTCAATATGAACTGAATGCTCTTAAAAAGGAATCATTAGGTGTTAAATACTACTACATTAAAATGAAATCTATAGCTAATAAGCTTACTAGTGCTGGAAGTCCTATAACAAAAAAAAGATCTTATGTTGACAATACTCAATGGATTATGATCAGGCTATCATGATATTACTACTTTTATTACTCGGTTCAAAAATGAAGTTTGATGATGCATATGCATTACTACTGACACATGAAACCAAATTAGAGCAAGAATAAGATGATAAGAGTGTTTTTTTATGCAAACTATGTTTGTGTTAATTCATATTATCCCAAGGCCTTTTATACTCAATCTAGAGGAGCTTTTAGAAGAGGGAAAAATATTAGCGGCAATTTTGGTAATATTATGAGAAGTTATGCATTTGGTAGAGGAAGCATGAATCATTAGCCAAGAATGTTTAATTGAGGAAATTTCATAAGTAGATATGGCGGAGGTCCAATCTTTAGTCAAAATAGTCTTCATTCATTTTAAGCACCAAAAAATCTATCTCCATATACTAGAGGTTGATTTATTGGAATGAATGGATCTCAAGGAACCTCTAGCAATGCAGATGAATTAACCTATCAGATTTGCTTCAAACCTGGTCACACTATAGACATTTGCTAGCATAGATTTATGGAAGATTACAATCCATTTGCAAGAGGTCCTAACAAAGGGAAATGACCAAAATCAACTTATCTTACTAATATTGATGGTTATGCACCTTCTTATCAGAATTTTGATACCTATAACAATTTCAGCTACATACTACCAAGTTTTCCTCATGCCTCTAGAACAAACTACTACTTTAGAATTGATGTTTATACTTTTGGAGCAGTCTATATGGCTAACTTTGAAAGCATTGCTCGGAATGGCTGGTATTTAGATATTGAGGCAATTCATCACTTGACCAACAATCTGGAGAATATACAAATTAGAGAGGACTATAAAGGTGTTGATTAACTTATCATTGGAAATGGTCAAAGTCTATCTATTTCTGATGTTGAACATGTTTTTCTAACATATAGAGCTTCAAATAGTTCATTCACACACACTACTATAGCTCTTAAAGACATGTTATTTGTTCCTTTAATCACTAAGAACTTGTTAAGTATCTCTAAACTAACCTCTGATAACCCTTTATCTGTTAAATTCTGTAGACAAATCTGTTATGTAAAGGATGTTGAAAAAAAACTAAACTTGTTTACAAAATAATAAGGTGTTGAGTTGTACATGGCCCTCCATCATCATGCTTCACCATCATTGTGCTTCATCATAATGGGTCTACAATGTTGAGTGTAGGTTAGCTTTACACATTTGATGCCATTAAAGGATTCCTTTAAAACATGTTAGGTGAGTGGAATATGTTTGGTGTTATGATGAAAGGTTAGTGGAATGTGCTAGGTGATGTGTATTGTTATGATTATGTTTGTGTTTTATTCACTATAAATACCTATGCTATTGTGTTGTGAAACATAAGTCTAAGAGCAAGAAAGAATAAGAAGCATAACAAAGCCCTTGAAGAGGATTTGTGAGAGTGTGTGAATTGTTCTTGTAATGTTCTTGAACTTTCTAATAAGCTTTGTGTTTAATCCTTCAAATTCTCCAACAAAGTGGTATCAAAGCAAGGTTTGGAGGATAAAATAGTCGTGTAGCATATCAAATCGAAGCTCTCGACGAGACGAACGCAACGCTGCAAGAATCAGCCTGATTGGAGTTTGGACGAGCCCGAAATCGCCATCGGAAGTTTGCTGTCCAGAAATGTATTGACCGTTGACCGTTGACACGAGACCTCCCAAGGGTTTTTCGACGTTCCGGATTCATTCGTGCATTATGAATCTCCAAATTCTCACTAGATTTGTGAGATATGGCAAATGGTGGTATGATATCATTTCAAGTTCCACAATTGAAAAGGAACAAATTTGACAATTGGAGCATCAAAATGAAGGCTCTATTGGGTGCACACGATGTGTGGGATGTCGTGAAAAATGACTTTATAGTACCAAAAATGAAGGTACTTTAAGCTGCATGATAAAAGGAGAATTTGAAAGACTTAAAGAAGAAAGAGAACAAAGCAAAGTATCTCATCTTTCAATCATTAGATGAAGATGATTTTGAAAAGATCGCTAGCGCAACATCCTCAAAGGAAGCGTGGGAGAAGTTAGAAACCTCTTACAAAGGAGCGGAACAAGTTAAGAAAATCTGTCTTCAAAAACTAAGAGGTGAATTTGAGTCCTTACATATGAAAGTATCAGAATCAATTTTTGATTACTTTACTAGAGTTGTGAATGTTGCTAATGAATTAAAAAGAAATAGTGAAGAGTTGAGAGAGCTAAGGATTATTAAGAAAATACTTCGTTCAGTAGATTCTAAGTTTGACCTCATTGTAGTAACAATAGAGGAGACTAAAGATTTGGAGGCTATGACGATCGAGCAACTTCAAGGAAGGTTGCAAGCTTATGAAGAAAAACTGAAGAAGAAGCAAGGGATCGAAGAACAACTCTTCAAGATGGAAATCAATCCAAAGAAAAGAGAAGAAAGCTTCAGCAACGATAGAAGGCACTATGTCCGAGGAAGAGGCCGAGGCCGAGGACGAGGTAGAGGTCGTGGTCATGGACGAGGCTGGAATTTCAACAACAAAAACTCCTTCAATAATGAAAGAGGAGAAATCTCAAACAGAGGACGAGGAAGAAACAATTCACGATTGAGGTATGAAAAATCTCAAGTGCAGTACTATAATTGTCAAAAATTTGGGCATTATGCTTCAGAATGTAGAATTCCAAGCAACATAGTAGATGAGAAAGTGAATTATGTTGAAGAGAAGAATGATAGAGATGGCACACTTTTACTAACACGTAATGACAATAATGGAGGTCAAGAAAATACTTGGTATCTTGACACAGGTGCTAGCAATCACATGAGTGGAAATAGAAGCATGTTTGTGGAGATGAATGAATCGATGAATGGTAGCGTCGCTTTGGAGATGATTCAAAAGTACCAGATGAAGGGAAAAGGTAACATCCTTTTTCCCATAAAAGATGGTAGCCACCAACTAATTTCAAATGTTTACTATGTGCCCAATATGAAAAGCAACATTCTAAATTTAGGTCAACTTTTAGAAAAAGGCTATGATATTCATCTTAAAGATTATAGTCTTTTTTAAGAGATGACAAAGGAAACCTAATTACAAAAGTGAAAATGTCGAAGAATAGAATGTTTCCTTTAAATATTCGAATGATGTTGCAAAGTGTCTCAAGGCTTGTCATAAAGATCCAACTCGGATTTGGCATCTTCGATATGGACATCTCGAACTTTGGTGGACTAAAGCTACTATCAAGAAAGAACATGGTGAAAGGTCTACCTTCAATCAATCATCCCAATCAAGTTTGTAAATGATGTTTACTTGGCAAGCAATTTAGAAAGAGTTTTCCAAAGGAGTCAAACTCAAGAGTCGGGAAGCCACTCGAGCTTATTCATATTGATGTGTGCGGTCCATTCAAGCCAACCTCTCTTGGTAAAAGTAACTACTTCCTTCTTTACATAGATGATTTTTCAAGAAAAACTTGGGTATATTTTTTAAAGCAGAAATCAGAAGTTTTTGAAGTTTTCAAGAAGTTCAAAGCTGCAATGGAGAAAGAAAGTCGACACCAAATCAAGGCCATAAAATCTGATCGAGGTGGAGAGTTCACTTCCAAAGAATTTGTGAAGTTTTGTGACGAAAATGGAATACTGACGCCCTTTGATGGTTCCGAGATCCCCAACAAAATGGTGTTGCAGAAAGAAAGAACTTAACTATCCTCGACATGGCAGAAGTATGCTCAAGAGCAAAAGACTACCCAAAGAATTTTAGTCAAGTCGTTGCTTGTGCAATCTATTTATCCAACCGATCTCCAACAAGAAGTGTGTGGGGCAAGACACCGCAAGAAGCATAGAGTGGAAGAAAGCCTGGCATAACCAATCTGAGAGTTTTTGGAAGCATTGCCCATGTACATGTACCAGACGAGAGAAGAGCCAAGCTGGATGATAAAAGTGAGAAATTCATTTTCATCAGCTATGACATCAATTCTAAAGGATACAAGTTGTACAATCCAGACAACGGAAAGATCGTGATTAGCCGAGATGTAATCTTTGAGGAAGAAAGAGAACGGGATTTTGGCTCTCATGTGGATGACTTCAATTTTTTTCCTTTTGAAGAAAATGAACAGACAATGAATGAGCAAGTAGTAGAAGAACAACAAGAGCCGGTTAGTCCACTTATCTCACCAGCATCAACCACACATGGAGATTCACCACCATCTTTCTTAAATGAAAAAACTGAAGAACGCACGAGGAGTCTTCAAGATCTCTATAAGGTAACTGAGAGACATGATAATCTCACTCTATTTTGCCTCTTTGCTGATTGTGAGCCAGTTTACTTCGAAAAAGCTGTACAAGATGAAAAATGGAGAATCGCAACGGATGAAGAAATCAAAGCCATAGTGAAGAATGACACTTGGGAACTTACTACACTTCCCAAAGGTCACAAAGCCATCGGTGTCAAATGGGTTTACAAGACGAAGAGAAATGTCAAGTGTGAGATTGAAAGGCAGAAGGCGAGGTTAGTTGCAAAAGGCTATAGTCAAAAAGATGGCATAGACTATGATGAGGTATTTACTCCTATAGCTCGAATGGAAACTATAAGACTAATCATTTCTTTAGCAGCCCAAAAACAGTGGAAGATTCATCAAATGGATGTAAAGTCTGCTTTCTTAAATGGATTTCTCAAAGAAGAAGTCTACATCAAACAGCCATTGGGCTATGTGGTGGAAGGATATGAAGACAAAGTTCTGAGATTGAAAGAAGACACTTTATGGGTTAAAGTAAGCACCAAGGGTATGGAATAGCAGAATCGACAAATATTTCAAAGAAAATGGCTTCACCAAATGCCCACATGAACATGCTCTCTACGTCAAAGTCAAAGATAGAGACATCTTGATTGTATGCCTGTAAGTGGGTGATCTCATTTTCACTGGAAGCAATCCAAACTTATTTGAAGAGTTTATGAGAGTGATGGTGAAAGAGTTCGAGATGACTGACATTGGACTAATGGCATACTACCTGGGCATTGAAGTCAAGCAAAAAGAAGAAGGCATATTCATTTCCCAAGAATATTATACAAGGGAAATACTCAAGAAGTTTAAGATGCATGATTGCAAGCCCGTAAGTACGCCAATGGAATGTGGAGTCAAATTGTCCAAACATGATGAAGAAGAAAGAGTTGATCCAACTTTTTTCAAAAGCCTTGTTTGAAGTTTGCGTTACTTGACTTATACGAGGCCAGACATTCTCTATGCTGTTAGGCTCGTTAGTCGCTATATGGAGAATCCAACAATCACCCATTTTAAAGCTGCAAAAAGAATCATTCACTATATAAAGGGTATAATTGATTTTGGCTTATTATACTCATTCTCCGATGATTACAAGCTTGTTAGATATAGCGATAGCGATTGGAGTGGAGATTTAGATGATCGAAAGAGTACCTCCGGATTTGTATTCTTCATGGGAAACATCGCTTTCACGTGGATGTCAAAGAAGTAACCAATTGTCACACTTTCCACCGTGAAGTCGAGTATGTAGCTGCTACTTCGGGTGTTTGCCATGCAATTTGGCTAAGAAATTTGTTGAAGGAGTTGGGTTTGTTCCAAATAGATCCAACTGAGATCTTTGTTGACAACAAGTCCGCAATTGCCCTATCAAAGAATCCAGGTCTTCCATGATCGAAGTAAGCATATTGACACTCGCTACCATTTCATAAGGGAGTGTATTGAATGAAAGGATATACAGATAAATTATGTCAAATCTCAAGATCAAGCAGCTGATATATTTACCAAGCCATTGAAACAAGAAGATTTTATCAGATTGAGAAATCCATTGGGTGTTATAAAACAATTGGTCGTGGAAATCAAAGAAATTAACTGACGAAAGTGAAGGAGAACAAGTACAAGTACGAAAAAGAAGATTAAATGCATATTCCTACAAGCATTGTTCAATCAAAATAAGAAGAATAAAGCCAAAGAACAAATTTGTGATAATTTCACTAAACTCCTCGAGCAAGAAGACTTAGAGTCACAGAAACAAGTTTAAGGGGGAGTGTTGAAAAAAAAATAAACTTGTTTACAAAATAATAAGGTGTTGAGTTGTACATGGCCCTCCATCATCATGCTTCACCATCATTGTGCTTCATCATCATGGGTCTACAATGTTGAGTGGAGGTTAGCTTTACACATTTGATGCCATTAAAGGATTCCTTTAAAACATGTTAGGTGAGTGGAATATGTTTGGTGTTATGATGAAAGGTTAGTGGAATGTACTAGGTGATGTGTATTGTTATGATTATGTTTGTGTTTTATTCACTATAAATACCTATGCTATTGTGTTGTGAAACATAAGTCTAA